>VXBR01003146.1:0-66744 GCA_013400215.1 Cisticola juncidis | reverse complement strand
TTTTTTTTTTTTTTAATAAACAACCAAACAAAACTCCTAAACTCCTTATAACTCCTCAAAACTCCTCCTCAAAAAATCAAACTTAAAACTGCAAAGCCAACCAAACCTAAATCCACCCTGCTCCAGTTTCTTCTTTCCAACACATGGTTGCTGATTCAAACCAGTCTCTGATGCTGGCTATGGTATTACGGAAATACTTTCTAATTTCTTTGTAACCATCAAGAAGATAGATGTTGATACTGTGTTTCCAAAAGCAAACTGAATTCTATTTTTAAAAGCAGTTATATGTTATCAACACCATCTTTTTATAATGTGGTGAGTAGCATTGTCAGATCTTGTTTTTTGAAATGCCGGATGTTCAAGCATAAAAAATTCTTTTTCCTGGATATCAGAATTTGCTAATGGTGTTCCTTTTAAAGCATGTGCATGCAGTAATGATACTGAATCTATAAAAAAGTGTTCCTCTAGTTATATTCTCTTCAAGTGTATATTGCAAATTCAGTCAGTGCTTAGAAATGCAGTCACTAACTTGGTGCATGTAAACCTTAACTGCAATTGGACTGCAGGTGTGAAAGCAACAACAATAAAAAAGTGTGTATAATTTTTTTAAAATTTCTAGGCTTAGGCAAATTCTTCTTTTCCTAGTGCAATCATCTGTGGTAGTACAACTTCCTAATGTATTAAAAATATTCTTGAATGAAAGGCACATTAAAGTTGTAATTGATCAGAAAAGTCATGTTATCAATTAAATCTAAAGAACACTCTAAGACTGGAGCTAATTAATTTTATCCTTGCTTAAATGTCTGAAAAAGAAACAGTTTATAACTTAATATGAAAGTCACTAACCAATGAAGGGAAAGTTCTGACAGTGTTGGAATGAACCATTAGAGCTTCTAAGGGGAAAGAATTAACTTGTAAATAATTTAATTTTAAAACTTAAACAAATCTGGATTTCTTGGGGAAAAACATTTTAATTAGTGTGTATTAGATTGGCCAATGAGATGAGCTATTTTTAGAAAGATTTTTTTTTTTTTTGCCAGAAAACATAATGAAGTTTTGTATTTTTCAGAGTATAAACTTCCTAATGTACATTCTTCAAAATAAAAGTTCTACTTTTCATCCTTCTGAAATGAAAATGAAAAATTCTCATAGAATAAGATTTGTCCAATTGGGGTTTCTGCTTTTATGTGTCAACATTCTTAATGTTAGTAAATTATAAATTTGATACTGTTATGAATATTTGCTCTTTTACTCCTTTGCATAATTTCAAGTTTAACTAAGTAATTCTTCACACAGTAAACTGAAAATTAATTTTTTTAAAGTAGCTATTTAGTATTTTTATGATCCAAACATGGTCAGAATTTAGAAGTGGGTACAACCACACCTACAGTTTGCTAAGGTATTTGTCGGATGAAACATTTTACAGTCAGGAGACATTATTCATGGCTCTTGTTGCCTACAAAATAGCACTACATTCCTCTTTGCCATGTTTCTTATTTGTGAAAAAGATTACTCCTTGTTTGGGTTTTCTAGGCTTACCCTAGCTACAGTTTTCCACATACAGTAGTATCAGAAATGAAAAAGTAAACTTGATGCTAATAGCTGTACACCTATTTTAACAATACAATTAATAACTACACATTGAAAATGCTGGGAATGTCTGTTAGTGTATTGCCAAATAACAGGGCACACCTCATCACAGTCCACACTGAATCTTGTTTTAGTCGTTACTTGTGAAGTTTAAATATCATTAATTTTACTTCAGAACATACAAGCAGAGCTGTATTCAAGTAAATTATTGCCCTGTTTTGCCAGCCTCTGTGCAAAGCCTTTGGAAACAGATACAGCAACAGCAGCTCACAGACAACATACAGTGCTGATACACCCCTGCAGGTAACCATACAGGCCCATAGATAGCTATTCAGAAAGGCACATATTGCCTTTTTGTGTGTCGCCTTACTCTATGCATTGGCAGCCTGTGTCATTGCCTGCTGTTGAAGACAAAATCCACTGTACTAAGATGAGTAAGAGGTTTAGAGTGTTTGCTGAAATTGATGTGGTGTGAGCGTTGGAGTAGAAAGCAGGTCCTGTACACTTATCTGCTCTTGCCGTTCCTAGGCCTGGGTTAAGGTCTGTAAGGTCTTAAGACAAGTGCAATGAAGTGAAGCTCTGGGATGTGTTATCTGGGATTTGTTGGAGTAGAGTACTTGCTAGGATCTAGACTTCCTGTTTAGAGAGTGACTGCTCTAAAACCACTGGGGTTTTCCACTGAGTGACTACAGACAATATGGTTGGATACATTTCATCACTTCATCTTAATGGGATCTTCACAGGCCTTATCTTATCTGTTGGATGAGAGACATAAACATTGCAACTAGTAAGTACAAGTAAGTTTCTGACACTTGGACTTCCTGCTAAGTAATTTAGAAAAATAAATATGTTTTCCTAGATGAAACAACCCTCACTCACAAGAAAGGGCAGTATGTGCATACAAGCAAACACAATTTTTTCTCCTGAATTTAGTGGCAACCACCACTGAGTTTAGTAGAAGGGAATGGCTGCATCAGGTTTGGGACAATCTTATGGCAGAAATGACTTCACTGAATTGCTCCTTATTTCTCACCCTTTCCTTTTTCCTCCTTTCCTGTGAAGCCTTCTCATCTCAGTTGTATTTTGTTCTTTTCCTGCAGGAGAAAATATAAGAAAATATCACAGAGGTAAGAGTAAATCGCAGAAGACTGTAAGGTATTTGTGCGTCATCTCTCTCTTTTTGTTAGGGGGTTTGAAAGAGGATTTTTCTGTTACCAGGTTGGTGGTTTTTTTCTTTTTACCCAGGGAAATGCCATTCTAGTGATTGTTTCCCCCTTTGAAGGACTGTCTTGTGCTGCTGCTGCTCCCAGTCTCCATTGCTGCTAATGGTAGTCCTCTGATGTAAGTGCTAATTCTCTCTGAGTAAGGACAGAAATATTTGTCATTGAAGGTGAAATCCTAATAAACATCACAACACTTCTTCTGCAAGATCTGCTGGTTCTAACTTGTATAGTTTGCTTATTCTGTAATAACAAAATAAATTGCAGGCTTTTAGAATTACTACTAATGATTGGTGTCAGTGCAGTCGACTGAAGGAAAATGTGAATCCTGTTGATTAAGTATTTATATTACAGCCTCCAGATGTAGTTATCTTACTCCTTCCTTGTAGGAGGTGGGCTCAATGGGGGTTTTGATAAATTTTCTTGCTTTGGAACCCCTGAGCGTGCTGGCAGATAAGGCAATATGATGCTTTGATCGGCTAAGGTGTCATAGGCACTGCTTCTGTTTGCTATCACCTTTTGCTGGAGATTATCCCTCTAAAGCAGCAGCAACAGGACAGGCTAAGTGTGCTTGTGTGTCACAGCTATAAGAAACTGGTGCGGTGGCTTGAGTCTCAGACAAGATGGGTTTAAGCTATGAGAGTTTAGTGAAAAATACTGGTTTGGAGATTTCTGTGCTGATCTGTGTAAGAGGGCATTGGATAATGTGAGACAGGAGAACAGGGAGGAGGTAAACATGCTCTCAGGTTTTTTTCAAAATATGGGGCTGACACTGTAGTTTTATTGGCAGCTCTACTTTTCTCCCCATTTCTCTTGCTGCTGCCATGATTGTTAATTAATTACGAACATTTCTCTGGCCACATGTCTTCAGCTGCTGCAAGAAGATTGTTTCCAGAATGAATGACAGCCCTGTGTTTGTGTGTATTTGTGAATGCCTCAGACTGCTTGCATTGTCAATGCATTTCATTTAGTACTATGTCCTATTTAGGTATCTTTTCTGTGTGCATAACTATGACATTAGCAAGGTTTGTATTCAGGAACTCTTTTCTATGGGAGACTTTCTGTAAGCCTGAGAAAAGAGACCTAAGTGTGTTCTCCAAGTCAGATATAGTCTTGCATTGATGACGTACATAGAATACAATATGTCAGTTTGTTTAAATATAACATTACAGGGCTAAGTTTTGTGCCAGGTGGGATTTTGAACTTTCTGTTTTTTTTCTCTTCCCATTAACATGCCAGCTACCTGCCTGATGGTGTGCATCCTTGCAGCAATTTTGCAAATGGGCTTTCATGACCTTCTGATGTCAGCTGAACTGAAATTATCTATTGCTTGCTTTTACATCTTCCTTTTGTTTCTCTTTGGGAAGCGTTATCACATAAGAATGCCTACATGATAGTAGCAGCAGCTACATAGGAGAAACACTGCCGTCCTTTGTACCTTTCAGTGAGTATAAAGGAACAGTTTCCCTGAATGCAGACTGATTGGGAAGGAAAATCAAATACATGTAAGAAAATAAATGAGATATGTAAGAAAATGTAATGAGAAAGAGCTGAGGAAAAATCTGAGCCATCCTAAAAGTGTAATTAGAAATGACAGACAGTGACATTTACATTGATCATTCTGTTAATTGAGTAGTCTTGAATGCTTTTGTAACAATAATATATTGGTATGATTTCCCTTATAAACTTGGAAGTTTTACAGCTATCTAGACAACCCTAACTTCATTATTCTCAATTTGAATTGCATCTGAACTACTGAATGTGATGTAGATTAATCACAGCAATACCAGAGAAGTGGGGTATTTAATCTGAACACAAGTAGTTTTATTATTCTGCTGTCTAGTTCCCTTTGGTAAGTAAATAGCAGATAGCTTGCTATGTAGTGACTGGGGAGGTAGTCAGCAAGAGGAAGAACTGGACAGGAAGCCAAAGCTCTGAATTTCCAGGTCCTGAGTTGGTTTTGCCTTTTTTTGTCCCCTTTTTTNTTTTGTTGTTGTTGTTGCTGTTGTTGTTGGGTTTTTTTCTGTTTGTTTGTTTGTTTGAGCACATGACACCTCCATCATATTTGATTTGATTGTTTAGACTACCAGTTGTCCTGAAGACTGCCAGCTGTGGGCTGTCACATATTCCTAGGAGACACTCAGCACCTTCAGCTTCCTGGGACATTAAAAGGGAAAGGAGCATTTCAAATAGCCCTTGGCAATCTCCTCCTAGGTTAGGTTCATCCTCTTGGGTGAATTCAGCTAGTGTACGCAATTTGGCACTTCAAAAGACTCCTTAAAGCTCAGCTTATCATCACAAAGTTTATCAGATAAATAATCTGCATTAAGTTTACATGGCATAAATTTTCCTCCATTAGAATCCACTGTCATGCATCTCTATTCCATCAGTAACACAGAATTGCATTCTCAGACCCGTCACAGAGTTATATACACACGCCACTCCAGACTAAAACTTCAAGGCCCAGAGTCCCTTCACAGTGGGCAGCTCTACAGAGCTGCACGTGCCTCTTTTGATTCCTTGCTCACACACACACTCTCAGGTATGCTTCTTCCTTCTTCAGGCTCAACTGTAGGTTTCCTGCAGCAGGTCACCTCAAGCTGGGTGCCTCCTGAGAGGGACCTAGAACATAGAAATCCATGAAAAATTATACCCCTATGACTTCTGCACCTGCCCCTCACGTGCTCCTCATGTGCCTTGAATGCACTTCTCAGTCCAATAGTGATTTTTGTTTTGGGGTCTTCTAACATTGTAGTATTTCTCAAGTGTCCATTCAGGCAGGCCATTAACTCTTCATAACTTGTCAAGTTGCATCTTCTCCTGGTGGGTCTAGTCTCCTTATCTTCCAGTTTGTGATTCTGGTGCACCCAGTTGCTGACAGAGACTAGGAAACGAAAAAAGCCCTAGACGTAGGATAAACATTACTTAGCAACAACCAAAACATCATGTGATCTCTATTCTTCTCATACTAAAGGCAAGACACAGCACTATATCAGCTATTAAAAAAATAGCACAGAATAGTGACTATCCCTGCCAAAAGCATATCTAAATGTAACTTCACAGCTTGTGGCCTAAAGCTTCACCAAATCGAGCTACTCAGGCTAAGCAAGTGAAGCTAAGACTAAATCCACACAATATTATAACTGTGTGTAACTCATTCTACTTCAAATGTAGTTATGCTAAAGAAGTAGTATTTGTCAGAAGAAAATGTAACCAAAAGGTCTTTGAAATATGATGTTGGCTCTGAAAAATTATCCTAATGGGCCCTGCAAAATACTGATGTGGTTTCTTCAAAAAAGATTGTACTCTGATTAAGAAAGGTTGACATCTGATACAAACCACATGGCCAGAATATCAAGACCTCTCTAATCTTCAGAAGGATTTTGTGTTTTCTACTTCAGACATTGGAGCAGGAAACTCAAAACCAGAGATTTTTTCCATGTTTTTCCCCATTTCTTCTTCTTTCTCATCTATGTATGTGCTTCTTAGTTCCAGTTTGCTTCAGCATTTAGTTAATATATTCTTGGAGAAATGTACTTGTGCTAGTGGGGGCACAAGAGATGAAACCATAAATGTGATAATAGGCTTTTAGCTGAGGATATCTTCAGAGGGCAGGTGATGTAACCAAAGTCCTGTATAAGCTTCCAGCTTTCAATATCTCTCAATTCATATGTTCAGAGAGGATATGTAACAATTGTCTGAACATAATGGAAGTGCTATGGTTAAAATAATTGTGTGTTTCTGAGGTTATTGCTCTTAATATAAAAAGTAATTTATTTGTTGCTGTGCAACACATACAGATTTAGTGATGCATGTAATTAAAATTCAAACTTAGGAACCTGACTTGACTAGTATTTACATAAACCAAGTTTTCGTCTTATTTTAATTCCTGTCTTGTTTAATATAAGCTATTTTTAAAAGAGGAAAAAATATTTCTGTTCTCGTAAGTTTGTTGTCAGAAACAATGCTTCATGTAGTACAGACAGTGCTCTCTGGACTTGCTGATCAATGATACATTCTAGGCCTATAGACCATCGTCTTATCAGGCTGGTTTTCAGAGTCTGGCATGTTAGTAGTAATGAGTGGCTGGGATGAAATCGGTTGTTTCCTGAATTCTTACTTGTTCTTCCTGGGAAAATTTGCTGCAGGCAACACTTATTTTGATTTTTAATGAAAAATAAAGTAAAATTTTAAGAAGTGAAAGATGCTGACAACATTTCAGTAGTTCTGTACATGGAATCTATCTATTTTGATTTCTTTGTCTACCAAAGGCTGGTTTAAAATTCTAGGCTTTTTTCCCCCTTACACTATCAAAACAGATACTACTATAACTGAGTTCCACATGAGCTGGTAATTTCCCTGGAGATTTTTTCAGCTATCTAATAACACTTATACAAATTCCAGTGCTGTACTGACTAAAGACTTCTCCACTTCTGTCTTTTAATGAAGACAGAAATGCTTATCCACTACTAACTGCAAGAATTGTGTGATCCACACCCCAGAACAGAGATGATCCTGTAATTTACATCTTGTGTGTTTGTGAAAGAAATCATTGGCATTGTAGCATCTGGTTAAGCCCTGCAAACTGCAACAGCATGTTGATTTTCATGGGAATACTCAAGTAATGTGCAGGTATAGAGACTAAGCTATTTTAAAACAGATGCTGAACCAAATTCATTGTAGGTCATGACTAAGCAGAGTGGTGGGAAAAAAAATTGGACTACAACAGCTGTGTTAGGTATGGATGAAGAAATGAGTTTGATTTCCTGGGCAGCCAGTCCAACACCTTTTGGTAGCAGCTGTTCATGTTTTGAAAAGCGATTAGCTTGTTGCTGCCTTTTTGTCAGTCTGGCTAAGCCGCACAAAAGGTTATACTTCAGCTTTCAGATTGCAATTGCAATTCTTTTTTGCTTTCACCTGGCAATACTGTGGATATTTTCAGATTGTGGTGACAAAGTCTCCTTCTGTAAGTTTCTTCAGTAAGGAACAGTCACAGCATCACAGAAATGCAGAATGAAGTTGAAAGGGACCACAGTGGGTCATCTGGTCCAACCTCTCTGCTCAAGCAGGATCATCCTAGAGTACATAGCAAAGGCTTGTGTTCAGATGGCTCTTCAATATATTCTACAAGGGAGACTCCACTCTCTCTCTGATCAACCTATTGCAGTGTGTGGTCACCCACACAGTAAAGAAGTTCTTCCTCATATGCTGATGGAACTTCCTGTGCATCAGTTTCTGCCCACTGCCTCTAGTCTTGCTTATTGTCACCACTGAGAAGAACCTGATTCCAGTCTCTTCACACCTTCCCTTCAGATACTTACAGATACTGATAATGTCCCCTCTCAATTGTCTCATCTTGAGGCTGATGAGGCCCATCTCCCTCAGCCTATCCTTGTAAGAGCTACTCCAGTCCCTCAGTGATCTTTGTTGGCTTGGACTTGTGGTTATCAAGTTTGCCTTGGTGTTTTGTAACCCAATCCACTTTGAGCAAGGGAAGGTCTTCCTGCCAACATTTGTTACCCTAATTCTCCTGGGTCAGAGATCCCTGAGGTCTGGTCTTTTCGGTGAGTTTGATCTGCCATTCCCTGTTGCCAGGATTGATCGCTCCATTTAGTAACAGGCCCCCCATTATCCTTTCTTTTCCCTTTGTTGTTGATGTATTTGAAGAAATCTTTCTTCTTGTCCTTGGCATCTTTGGCTAGTTTTAATTCCAGATGAGCCTTGGTCTTTCTTGCCTACTTTCTACTTGTTCTGAAAATCCCTCTATATCCCTTCTAAGTGGTCTGACCATATTTCCATACCTCCTGTGTATCTCCTGCTTATACTTGAGTAATGACAGGGCTTCTTTATTCATTTATGTTGTTCTCTTGCTCCTTTACCTGATTTCTTGCTCATTGGATGCATCATTCTTGAGTCTAGAGGAAGTGATCCTAGAATACAACCAGGTCTCTTAAACACCTCTTTACTGCAGAGTTTGTTCCCATAAAATTCTTCCCAGAAGATCCCTGAAGAGACTAAAGTTTGTTGTCCTGAACTCCAAGGTGACAATCACCTTTGCCCGTTACTGAGCTCTGCAGTCTCACGATCACTACAGCCAAGGCTGCTCCCCTCTTCACATCTCCAGCAACTCCATATAAAGTCAAGCAGCACATCATTCCTTCTTGGATTCTCCACTACCTGTGTCAGAAAGTTTTCATCAGTGTTTCCTGGAACCACTTAGACTGTGTTTTGCTCTGTTGCTTCTCCAGTGGGTAGCTGAGACTTCCACAAGAACCAATGCCTATTTCTTTAAAGCTGCTTCTAGCTGTCTGTAGAAGGCCTTATCCACTTCATCCTCCTGCTCAGATGACCTGTAGCAAACATCCATAACTATGTCACTGTTACTAGTCTGGTGTTTTAGCCTAATCTGTAATCTCTCGATTTGCACATCATCCACCCCAAGACAGAGCTTGATACAGTTGCAAGTGTTGCACATAGAGGGCAATTCCACCACTGTGCCTCCCTGGTCAGTCTCTCCTAAACAGTGTGTAGCCTTTCATTTCAACATTTCAATTATGTTGAAGCTATCCCACCACACCTCCATTAATCAAAATAATATCAAAGCTCTGTAACTGCACACAGATCTCTAGCTCCTCCTGTTCGTTCCCATACTGCATGTGTCGGTGTACAGTCACTTTATGGAAGTAATTGATTGTGTCAATATCCCAATGGGTGTACAAAGGGATGCCCCATAATCCCATGTTGGGTATGTCTTTGGCTGTTTGTGTTTGATTAAGATATTAATTTTTAAACTTCTTTTTGCTACTAATGTGGTTGCTATAGTTCTCCCCTTCCCATACCTTACCTCTGTTGAGCCTTGCTATGCTCCTGTTCCCCCCTCAACTCTACATTAAAGCACTCTCAACTAGGCCTGCTAAGTCCTGAGCTATGATCCTTCATCTCTTTTGAGACAGGTGGACTCTATTGCCAGCAGGTTTTTGCACATAAATCAGCTCATGATCAAAACCCCCAGAATTCTGCTGGTAACACCAATCCTCCAGCCAGATGTTCATCTGTATGATTTTCCTGTTTCTTGTCCCATCATTCTCTGAAATATAAATCCTCCTTCTATGCCCTTCAGGGGTCTAGACTAGCTCAGCCCAGGAGGAATATATCAAGAGACAGGAATAGGATCCAAAAGAGAGGCTCTCACCCTTAGCTGCAGTCAGATGTTTATTCCAGATGTTCTCCAGGGGGGAAGAGGGAAAGAGAGAGCGTACACAGAGGGACAGAGCCTTTTCTCTGATCTTGCTGGGGTGGAGCAAGTTGGCACACAGCCAATGGGGTCAAAAAGGGAAGGAAGGGTCAACTACATGTCATCGGCCCTTAGGGGTTCTCTGGTGTGGGAGAAACCATTTCCCCAGGGGAATGTAACAATTCTCTGCAATTGTCAGGTCAGAAGGAAACACAACTTGGGTTTCAGATCCCTTGACCAGCTGTTCCAAGGCCCTGAGGTCTCTCTTGATTGTCTGCAAGCCTTCTTGTTGGGACTACCAGGCATCAGTGCTTACCCGGACAACCAGTAAAGGGTAATAATCAGTGGGCAGTACCAGGCTGGGAAGTTTCTTTGCCATGTCCCTTAGCTGGGTCACAAGGGGCTCAACACACCTTCCTGTGAGTTGGGTCTTGGGTTGGCATACTGGGGCCTTCATTCCTTAAAATGAGTTTGTCCTGTTTTTAAAGCAAGATGTAAATTATCTGGAGGCCAAACAGTTTCCAGTGGAGAGTGTTCATGTGAAGAAAATTGCAAACACCTGAAGATTTTAGCTCTGTTGGAACCAAACCTAAAAAGAAGTCTGATGATGGCAGAAACAGTCTCTACTAAATCTCTCAGGAATTTTTGAATGACCAACTCCAGTGCATGTTATCTATTTCAATTTCATTTCACCCCATTTCTCAGCTGGATTGTCTGAACACTCAAATACAGTATCCCAGTTATTCTGTCTGTGGCAGTCTATTGGCAGGCCAACATTATGCTTTTTGTCAATGCCCTTGAGAAGCCATAAGAGGTAAAGTGGTCATCAACATCAGCTCTCACATTTTTATTGCCTAGAATGTGACAGTCAGCCTTTACTTAGCAGAATAGCCTTGATACTTTGCCCTTATCTGAAATCAGAATAGAAATATCTTTGAAGGAAAACATAATTAAAGCTAGATTTTCCTCATAATTTTCCAGTAACTTTCATTTGGAGTAAATTTAAAGAATAAATTTAAGATATTTCTGAATTGCATCTTTATTGTCCTTTAATGCTTCAATTAAAATATGTTAGTAAGAGTTGCGCAGTGGGGAGACATGGAGACTGGGCTTCTGCCTCAGGTAGTTTGGAACCTCTTCAGGACAGTTTTTAAAAAAAAAACAGACAAAAGGCAGTACAGAATCTTACAAATACTTGAAGCCTGCAGGATTTGTCACATCACTAGCAAAGGCATTTTGCTCTGCTATGTGCAGCTATCAAGTTGTGAATTGCTTCTATTAATCCAGTAGTGGAAACATGGATGGCTCTGAGAAACCCTGCACACTGTGTACAGACCCGCGTATGAAGAAGTTGTGACTCCAAAAGGTCTAGGTGAAAAAGATGAAAAAAATTCTTCAGTCTCTTCATCTGAAATGAGGTGTTAAAAGTTGAAAAGAAGCAAAAGTAGGAATAATATAGTCTTAAATCATATCGAACTGATTTGTCTTCTTCTAGCATAGCACTTCAATTGGGCTGTGATTGTCATCTGGATTGACATAGTTTGAGAGTGAATGAAGGACTTGCTTGGTGATGCTTGGTGAAATGGTAAAATTCTATTTGTGAAAGAAATGAGGCAAATTATGTAAACATGGCTAGCTTTTTCAGATGCAGACTTTGTGACATATATATGTAGCTACCCATTCTTAATTTGGAAAATTACTTTGTTATAATAAGAGTAGACCTTATAACATTCACCTATCTCTTCTTCCAGGTATTTGTTGAAAGGATGTAATTAAAGGGGCATGTTTCTTCAAACCATCATATGCACACTTATTCATCAGAATCTTAAAATCTGAATTAGGAATATGCCAACCAGGGTTTTATGAGTATATGACACGTTTGTCTCTGTGGAAGGATTTCAGCTTCAGGAATGCATGTAGGAATATTGAGGAAAGCATGAACTCAATAAGCAAGACAGAAATATGTAGTATTTCTGCATTGAACTAGAATTTGCTTAGAACTAATATTATTAATGTTTATAAATGAGAAGCATTTTCAGTAGATTAAGAACTGGAACCCATGTTTTGGTCAGGAGTACAAAGAGACGTCTTCCAAATGCTGTTAGATTTGCTTCAAGAGTCAAGAAAAATACACCAAGTTACATTTATTTAACTATATTTCTAGGTATTAGTCTTATGTAAAGATGTCTAACAAACAGGCCCTCTAGGCCTTTCACCATCTTGGTAACCCACCTTTGGGCCCTTTTGAATAGCTTTCTTTTTTTATATATTGCAGTGCCCAAAAATGGACCACTTGTCACTTTGTGTAGCTGAAATATATTTGCAAATTGGGTTTTACTGAACAAGCATACTTCTTATAGATACTATAGAGACAATATAGAGTATCAGGACAAAGATGTTATTTAAATGTTTTCCTGTAATGAGGAGTAGAATATCTGTGTGTGAATACAGGTTTGCAGTCAAGGAAGGGAAGGAAGAAATGAGTGGGCAGTACTGGGGAAACAAAAGTGGATTATAGGGCTGTTCAGCTTTCTTTCACGATTTGAAAAACAGTCCAGGCTGCAATTAAGATTGCTTAGGGATTTATCACTTTGATGACTTAAGCAGTTTCTTATATCACATGAGGAGTACCAAGATATGAGGCTTTTCCTAGATGAGAAAACAATAGGTTCAGTGCATCTTACATATTTTCTTACTGTGTTTTTAGAAGTCTTTAAGAGTACTCGCCAATGTGAGGAGAAACACAAAACTCTTGTCTGGGTAATCCATAAAGACCTAATGTGCTTTGTCCACTCCAATTGTTTACAACTTGTTCACTAATATCTATATATTCTCATTCTGTTATTTGTAAACAATTTTGCTTCAGATTATATCTGTAGCATTACCAGATCATTTCCATCTGTGTTGGACATGGATTTCAATAGTGGATGTTAAGGAGACCCTGGCACCACTTTTCCTGGAAAGGCCAGAAACTTCTATTTCCAAAAATACTTTTGTACAAGTGTAATGACCACCACCTTCTCACAAAGTGAAAGAATGACAAAGTAAATAAGTGAATGTTGATTAAAAATATATTATGGCTAAGAGTGATTAATTTCAAAAAACTTGTGTTCTCGAAGTGGAGCTTTTAGAAGGAGAACTTTGCTATAGATATTTGTTTAGGTCCAAATGCAGTTCTGTGACTGTATCAGAGGTCACATGGCAGTTTTCTCTCACAACACATATGCATGGTGAGAAAACTTCCAGGAAATAATCTTCTCAGAAATGTTTTCATTATACATTTAATCATCAGTGAAACTAATGATTGTGAATGAAGAATCCATGAAGCTGATTTACCTCTTGCCCTTCAAATATATTAATTGTGTTCCTTCACACTGATTGTTTCTAAGCCATGCTAGAGCATACTTTGTAAACAGCACTCAGCCAGTTTTGTAGTGTATGAATACAGCTTGGTGGCTACTCAGAACCTCTAATTGATTAAAATTATCTTCAGTGATACCAGTTTAACATGTGTCACAGAACACATGAAGAGTCTTGGAAGGCTATGGTAATATCATCCCAGAATCCTGTCCAAATGATACAGGTATAATAAAAGGGGAAAAACAACCCAGACAACTGAGCAGATTGTAGAATACACTGACTGTATAGGTCTTCAAAGATCAAACAGCTCCTCAACCTAAAATTAGTGTCCTGTATGGAAATATGTGCTTGTTTTGTACTTGCAGTGGTTCTGTTTTACAAAGAGAAGCATTATATCTGAATCATTGCAGAGAATAATAAGCTACAGACCCTGCTAAAGGGAGTTATGTTTGCCCTTTCTGAAAAATACATTTGTAAAAAGGTGTTGCAATTTGGATGGCATGACCTTGACTTAAAGTCATATTTCTCCTTTGCTTTGTTATGTTTAACATTGCAGTTCTCCTATTTGTTACTTTGGGTATAATCAACACCAGTTTTACAGATTTGTGTGTGTGGAAAATCATGCTGTAAAAAGCCAGTGCCCACAAAGAGGACCCAAGAGTCTTGCAATTTTATTTGAATAAAGGGAGAGAGTCCATTAGGCAATAACTCCATAGGGTCTCTCTTGAGCTTTGGACAATGGAGCCTCCTCTTATCGTAGACTCCCAGCTGCATGTTGCTCTCTTCTTTTATGCATTGGCTGAGGTAGTAAGAAGGTACAGACTTCACAAACCACCTACTATATGTTCCTGCTTGAGCATGTATCACACCCTCATTATGCACTTTATGACCATTAAAAATAGCTTTCAGCCCACCCTGGGCAGAGAAGTTAATATTCATAAATCTGTTAAGCCTGTGTATTTTTCCCTAAAGTTCAGAAGTTCAGAGTGTGCTCAGTTCTGCAACAAACTTGAGGGACTTAATGTTCATAAAGACCCCCACACCCATTCTTCCAGAACCTGAGTGGTGCTTTCAGATCTAGTTATTTGTGAAGAGGTTGACATCCATTTCTTTTATCAATTTTTCCCATTTAGGCTTTTGGGCTGATTTTTAAATGCCTAGTTCATGTTAACTGTGTGCAGCCAGCTGTTTGACTAACATTTTTCAAAATGTACATCACTGTAGAGGAACACACCTAGCTCAGTGTGCAAATGGCAAGTTGTGCCCTTGGTAGTGGGAAATGGCAGATGCCCCCAGCAATGAGCTGTGAACTAGTGCTGACCCTTTGCCTAACAAAGGAGACTAGCTGCACCAGGTGGCCGCTCTGTAGAACCCAACAAACAATGAGCAGACCCCAGACCAAATTTCTCCATTGCCCCAAGGTACATGGTGAAGAGTGTAAGGGATGGGTCCATAGACTGTAAGGGTACAAATCCCTGGGGTTCTTTTGTTTGTGGTCTGTCCCTGAAGGTACTCAGACTGAGGTGTTACTGTATTTCTGCTCCACAGTTAAATTACTTGAAGAGACCGGACAAATGGGACTGCTACAGGAAACCTCAAGTGAAGCTGTTCAGGGAAACTTGCCTGACTGCTCAAGAGTGGTGTGTGTAGGGAGTCAAGCAGTGCACCTGTCAGCTCAGTGGAGCCTGTTGTGGAAAGACTTCTGTAACAGCAGTGAAAGTCTCGTGTGTGAGAGAGTGACCCTCAGAGTGGCTCACAAATGATCGGACATGAAAATCTCCTTAACATCTCACCTTTTTCTTTCTGTCCATCCCTCTCCTCCTCCCTCCTATTCAGACTGGACAGGAAGTCTACAAACATGTGAGCTCCCATACCATGTACATGACAATTCAAATATGCAACAGAAAAAATGTATCTTAGGCTCTCACCCTGGCCTCATGCTGGATCTTGGTTGCAAAATAAACCTGCAGATAAAGGGTATTTTTCATCTGAGTAATGTGTGAACAGATATGTAAATGAAGGCTGGGATGCTGGTGTATGGGAATGGAGCCAAGACTGGAATTGAGACTAGGCTAGGATGGTACCCTGAAAGCCTGCCTGTCTTAGAAATGTCTTTGATTGTTCTCAGCTTTTCTGTACATAGCATGTCGAACACATTAGATGTTTTCTCTCTCAGTTTTCAGTTAATCCAGTGTGGGTATCGAGTTAATTATCTCTGAAGACATAATCGGTGAAAGAAGAGTAGCTTTCAGGATGGAGTCCTATGCAACTAATATGAGTGCTTGACATTGTCCTAGTTACAGGAGCATTGTACCCAGTTTATGTAATTTCTGATGAATTGGTAATGATGGACCATTTACAGTAGCAGCCTGGTGCACACCCAAAACCTCAGGCTACAAGCTGGGTGTTAACTGAGATAAGGAAAAAGAGGCAAATCCTTTGAGTCAGAGAAGTGTTTCTTTTTATTCACACAAATGACTTAGCTGGGATAACTCCCTTCTGGGGAAGCACTGGCACATTCACACCCAGCCAGAGGGGTCATCTCTGCTCATCAGTGTTTCTATCCAGCCTAAGCACAGAAGAGCAAAGAAAACTGAGTCCCTGTAAATAAAACAGATCAAACCCAGAAAGGTTCAAAATATACCCCCAAACTTGATTAAAATCAAACGAGGTTAGATGCTGTTACCAAAAATACCAAAAAAAAACCCCCAATAACAACAACAAAAAAAGATATTCAATAGTAAAAAAGCAAAGACAAAGAAAGAGATGGCAAACAAATAAATAAATAAATTGAAAAAGAGGTGTGGGTGGGGAAAAGGGAGAGTGACAGGGATTAGGTAGAAAATATCATCCTGCTGTCAGTCCCAACAACGTCTTGTTGATCTTCACCATCTGGTCTTTTTGGTGCTGAGGGTCCCTCGCCAAAAAGCATAGAATCCAATGGATTAATATGTGTTGGGCAGGTGGGAATGCCGAGGTGCCTCCCCTGGGGAGGGCAAGCTTGACATTGTCCCTTGCAACATTGTGGATCTGTTGCATCGTGTTGCATCACATGAAGTGCTCTGGTTCAGGGTCAGGGGACCCCTTGGTGGGGTCAATGGCCCTTTAATGGGCCATGACGCCCCATCTGCTGTCCCTCATGTGGGTATCCCATAGATGCAGCTTTCCTGGGGTAGCGCTCCCCAAGCTGGTCTGCACAGCAGAGGATGGGTGTCAACTGCCTTTGTCCAGAGGCTGTGCTGCACACCCAAAACCTCTCCTCCTCCCTTCTTTGATCTGGGGGGTCTGTATGAGTTTAGCAGCAGATAAATGTGGGGCTCTGGCCTCCATTCCAAAGGTGCTAGGCTTAATCCTCCTGTGAATGTAGTCTTCTCTTCCAGCCCAGACCTGAGTCACTTTATCTTATCTCTATCAACCTGCAGTCCAGGGCCTCAGTCAAGAGGCCCATTCAATGTGTGGAGGTCTTCATTGTAGCTTTTGTCATACAGTTTTGCTATAATAGGCAAAAGCCCTTCATAAAGATGTTTAAGCTATAAACTATTCAGTCTAACTCTATGTTTAAGCTAACAGTCAGTCTTCAATAATGGGCCATAAAGAGGCTCAATGGCACTGGCATACCTAGGCATCTTCAATGACTTAGACTGTCAAAGACTCCAAGAATGTCCCATGACTCACCGTATTACATCATCCATTGTGAAACATGCTGCCCTTGGGGACATACTGAGCATTTCTACCTGAACCCAAGCATATATAATCTTTGGGCTCAGGGTCTTCTGGCATGACTTGATGTATCCAGTGGAGGACCAGAACTTCATCAGGACTGCAAGCACCACTTCAAAGTACTGTGACCATCACTCTGACAAAGAGGGTGCCAGGTTATACTCTGCCTTTGTAGGTTAAAACCAGTTTTTTTTGTATCATTGTATTTGCTGTAGTCTCTTTAGTAAATTTGAACTCTGACCTGTAAACTTTCTTTGATTAGTGGAGTGCAGGTAATTTTTCCCCCAGGTTTACTTTTAAACCAGCACAACATTAGACTGTTCTAGGCTGTATAAGTAATATGAACATTTTCCAGACCTCAAGAGTATTGACAGACTAAGCAAAACAGATTTAAACCATCAAGTAACAGCCAAAACCCCTTAAGAAAAATGAGAGGATTTACAAGAAGCATTTCTTTTCACACACATGTTATGAGTTCAGTTACAGCCTGTTTGGTATTATTTGGGACGGTTGTTTTCACTGTAGTGTGGGCTTGAAGTGCTTAGTTGATTTTGCCAACAGGTCTTATTAAGGCTGGAGTTCATCTTGCTTAATTTGTATTTGTCTGCCAAGGGAGATTAAGTGGAAAGTGACTCTACTGCAATTGACTGTAGACTGAACTTAAGGAGAAAACCTTAGAAAAGAGAGTAAACATGTATTTAGGTGGCTAGTATTAGGTGATCACAGAACCATATAAACAATTAAGTTGGAAAAGACCCCTGAGATTTAGTGTAATTGACATGGTGGTATTCGGTCATAGGTTGGACGTGATGATGACTCCACCACTCCCTGGGCAGCACATTCCAATATTCCCTTTCTGTGAAGAAAGTCTTCCTAATTTCCAACCCAAATCTCCTCTGGTGCAGCTTAAGACTGTGTCTTCTTGTCCAGTTGCTGGTTGCCTGCTAGAAGAGACTGACCTCCAGCTGGCTACAACTTCCTTTCAAGGTACTTGTAGATCACTCCTGAGCCTCTTCTCCACACTAAACAACCACAGCTCCCTCAGCTGCTCTTCATAGGGCTCATGTTCCACACCCTTTACCAGCTTCACTGGTCTTCTCTGGACCCTCTCCAGCACCTAAATATCCTTCCTAAATTGAGGGGCCTAATACTGGACACAGGATTCAAGGTACAACCTCACCAGTACCAAGTACAGAGGAAGAATCACTTCCCCAGTTGTGCTAACCGCACTATTCCTGATACAGGATAGATTGCCATTGGCCCACTTGGTCATCTGGACTTCCTGCTGGCTCATGTTCAGCCTGCTGTTGGCCAGTAACCCCAGGTCTTTTCCCACTGGGCCGCTTTTCAGCCATTCTGCCACCAGCTGTCTGGGGTTATTGTGGCCAAAATGTAGGACCTGGCATTTGGTCTTATTGAACTTTTATGCTGTTGATCTTAGCCCATCTATCCAGCCTGTTCAGGTCCCTCTGCAGAGCCTTCCTACCTTCCAGCAGATTGAGATTCTGACCAAGATTGGTGTCATCTGTGGATTTGCTAATGGTAGCCTCAATTCCCTCATCCAGGTTAATTATTAAGCATGAGTGGGCCCACTTCTTATTCCTGGGGGACACCACTAGTGATCAGATGCCAACTGAATGCAGCACCATCCACCACCACTCTCTGGGCCCAGCAGTCCAGCCAGTTCTTAAACCAGTGAAGGGTGCCCCTTTCCAAGCTGTGGGCTGCCAGTTTTCCCAGGATTATTCAATGGGAATAATGGAATAATGGTGTTGAAGGCTTTGCTAAAGTTCAGGTAGACAATATCCACAGCCTTTCCCTCATCTACGACGCAGAATACCTGGTCATAAAAGGGGATCAAATTTGTCAGGCAAGACCTGCCTCTCCTAAATCCGTGCTGGCTGTGTCTGATCCCCAGGCTGTCCTGTAGGTGCTGTGTGATCATACTCAAGGTGATCAGTTCCGACCAGGTACTAAGGTCACACTAACAGGCTGTAGTTTCCTGGATCCTCCTTTTGGCTCTTCTTGTGGATGGGTATCACACTTGATAAATCTGAGACCTCTCTGGGTATCCAGGACTGATGATAACGATGACGAAGAGCAGTGAGCTCTTAGTGAGCTCTTCTGACAGGTCCCTCATCACCCTAGGATAGATCCCATCTGGTCCCAAAGGAAGTGGCTCATCAGTTCACTAACTGCTTCCTCCTGGAATACACAGGATCAATTCTGTTCCTTGTCTGAGTCTACCACTTTTGGAGGCCATCTGTCCTGAGGGTAACCAGTCTTACTATTGAAGACTGAGGTAAAGAAGGTGTTAAGTACCTCCTCCTTCCTTGTCTTTGATGGCTACATTCCCCTCTGCATACAACAAAGAACAGAAGCTTTCCTTGCCCCTCCTTTTGTCATTAATGCATTTATAAAAACACTTTTTATTATCATTTACAGAAGTGGCCAGATTAAGATCTAGTTAGAGTAATTTTCTTTTTGCGTGACCTAGTGACATCCTGAAATACTTCCTCAGCTGCCTGTCCCTTTTTCCAAAGATGGTAATCCTCTTTCTTACCCTGAGTTTCCAAAAAAGCTCCCTGCTCAGCCAGGCCAGTCTTATTCCCAGCTGACTCACCCTTTAGTACCTAGGGAAGGCCTGCTCTTGATCCTTGAATATTTCTTTCCTAAAGTATGTCCAGCCTTCCTGAGCCCTCTTGTTTTTAATGGCTGCTTCCCAGGGGACTTTCTGAATCAATGTCTTGAATAGGTCAAAGTCCACCCTCTGGAAGTCCAGGTTCTGTTGATGCCCCTCCTTACATCACCAGCTATTGAAAACTCTATCATTTCATGGTCTCTTTGCCCAAGACAGCTTTCAAACACATCTCCCACAAGACCTTGTCTGTTTATAAACAGAAGGTCTAGTGGGGTCCCACCTCTGGTAGGTTCACTTAGCTGAGACAGGAAGTTACCCTTCACACACTGGCAAGTAGTGAAAAAATGATCTAGTATTTTAAGCACTGTATTTGAAGATAATGAATGCAAACAGGAAGAGCGCATGGCAGATAGTTCCATATTCCATATATGAGACATGGATTCTCTCACTGCATTGAGCAATCAAGTCTCTTACAGACTTTGGCTTGATGAATTGGGACTTCCAGCTCTGGTCCATTATAATTTTGGCTGCTGTTTATTTACGGTGATATTATTTAACTGTGGTTGCTCCTGTGCTGTTGTAGCAGAACAGAAGAACTTAGAGAATAGAAGATGAGCTATTCTCACTGGGCTTTGGATCAGGGCCTGCTACGCCTGGGCCTGGAGAACTAGGCCTCAGTATATTCCAGCTACGTGCAGCTAGATAAGGCTGCTTATCAGTAGCCCTGGCTCTTAAAGCAGTTCCGCTAGTGGAATAGGGCACTGACAGTGGACATGGCATTGCTGTTTTAATTGTAAATAGTTTACATACTTGTCCACGGGCTCACCAATGAGATGTGCTGTGTAGCTGTAAACTATGTGCACTGTATATAAGCCGCCATCTTAGAGAATAAAGCAGAACGTGAGTTATTAATCATATTGATTGGACCTCTCGTCTCTCGCTCTCTCCGGTCTTACCAGGCCACAGATTCCATGCTGTTACAAAAGTGAATAGATATTACAGTGTGCAGCACTTTTCATTGTCTGCTTTTAGTAGGATAGAGTGAATCTGATGTATTGCATTGTTACAAATCTTCCTCCAAAAGTTAACAAATCGAGAAGAGAAGATGGACTGATCATCCTCTTTAGAATTGTTATCCCTGTATTGCTTGTATATATTTACAGTGCAGGAGATTTACAGCATTTTTTTGAACTTCAAGTGGATATCCATTTTAGGATACCACAGAGCCTTACCTGCTCCTGGTAAGGCAGGTACTCTTGCAAATACTGTTATTTGCAAATACTGTTATTAATACCTTGGCCTTTGCAGTAAGTCTGTGGCATGGGTGCATGCATGTTTGTCCTTTTTCAGCACCCTGCCATGACTCAGAACAGTCTCGCACTAGCTGAAACAAGGCACAATGTTGTTTCCAAACATTTTCTCCCACTTCAGTTGCAACCTGTTTCTAGTTTATTGCTTCTGACTACATCGAAGTACATGAACAATTCTCTTAATTTAATAATATTGGTTTAAGAGGACCTTCTCTCAACGGGAAGAAAAATCTTTTTTGGGACAAACCCTGTGAAAGCAATGAGGGAAGATAAATTGGAGGATATTAACTGTGTATTGTGATACTGGGTGGTTAAGTTACTCAGTTGACATACAAGAAAATCAAGTTCAAATATCTTCACTAGGTTGCTATTTCGCCACTGAACTTTTCTAGTTCTGGTACAAAAGTTGTTGCATCAAGTATGTATCAGTCTGAAATACAGACTAGGAATATTCTTCAGGTGTACACACAGTATAATTTCTTCTAGAGTGCAGTGCCAGTAACTGGCATATGGTGGAAGCAATAAGCATAAATCTCACCTAGACAACCATTTGTGCTGACAGAAATAATGGAATCAATTTTGTGAGGACTTTTACAAATCACTAGCTAGCAAAATTTTTTGTTGTTGACTCTAGGCTTTCTCAGATACCTAGTCACACACAGAATTACATAATAGAATCACAGAATGGCTTGGGTTTGAAGGGACCTTAAAGATCATCTACCCCTCTACCATAGTTGTGGACACCTTTGACTAGAACGGGTTGTTCCAAGCCCCATTAAACCTGGCCTTGAACACTTCCACGGAGGAGAATCCTCAGCTTCTTTTGGTAGCCTGTTCCAGTATCTCACTGCTGTCACAGTAAAGAGTTTTCTCCTAAACTCTAATCTCCTTTTAGTTTAAAGTTTAGTTTGTCTTATCACTTTCAAGGAGACACTGAAGCAGTGCCTGGCCAAGCCTTTCCACATACCTATACCAATAAATAGGAAAAAATACTATTTTTTGATTTGTATTAGAACTATATATATTTTGCAACAGTATATGTCTTGCAAGTAGTTAATAGATTAAAGAACTTAATTTTCTGCCTTGCCTTTTTTCCCTTTTCGTATGGGGATGCTCATTGCAAACAGAATTTTTGGAGGGACAAGCTTTGCTTAGTGTTCAAAGATAGTCAGAAAGCAGGTGGATGATGGTATATAATATTTAAAAGATTGAAATAGTGGGCCTCCTGCCCTGTGAATATAGCATTTTGTAGCAATATTGTAAATATAAAGAGTAAAGCAGCTGGAAGAGGATTCTACTGCCTGGTGGTAAAAAAAACCCCAAAAACCAACTGAACAAAAAACCCCAACCCAAACCAAACCAAAATAAAAAACCCCATAACAACAATAACCAAACCCAAAAGCATCGCCCCCCCCCCAATCTGAACAAAAAAGCACCAAAAGCAACTCCCCCTCTAAAAAACATAGAAAATTTTATTTCAAGATGAGAGAAATCAGAGTAGATGTTTCTGTGTCTGAAAGTGCTGTAAGAAAGCCAAATTAGTGCAGAAGTGAATGAGAAACAGGAAGATTACACTGAATGATTGTCAATCCTACATTAAAGCGTACAAAAACACAGTGTGAGATTGAAACTATACAGTTTGTTAAAACCTTTTAAGGTGATGATGGAGTATACTCTTTTCAAAAAAAATCTGTGAGAGCAGGACTAATTTTTTGTATTTTTTTTTCCCTTTTCAGTACACAGGATTATTAGAGAAATACCTCATCCTCAGTAACTGTGCATGTCATAATTTGTTTTCATTCAGATATAAATTTGATTCAGCTGAGTGATTTTTAGAGAACATGTGAGTGAATTCCAAAGGGAAATATGTTTCTCCTGATTGAGCTAAAAATGTGTTTTAAATGGTTTTTTTTTCAGTTGGAGAAAGGGGAAATAATTGATGAGAAAAAAGGTTGGCACCCTGTTGAAAATCACAAATGATCCTACACTATTTTGATTTAATTGTAGAGCCTACAAACCTTTTCATTAAAACCCTTTTGAAAGAAAGAAGCAGTCTCAGGGTTAAAGATCTCATGCATCTCATTATCAAATGCTGGTTGGTGGAAGGATGAAATGAAAAGAGAGCAAACTGAGGCCAGGGTAAGAAGACGTTTCTAGGCAAGATGAAAAGGAAAAGTGATGTTTTTGAATGTTTAACTCATTTTTCCTATGGGTAGTAGATTTCTGGATGTTTTAGATTAATTCAGTCATTTGGGTTTGATGGATTGTTTTACAAAGTACTTGGAAATTTCAAAGCTATTAACTCCAGAAAAATGACCATGGAAATAATTTTTTATGTTTCTAATATGCTGTGGCTTTGAGTGAGATCGAGTTTGTCTCATTCAGGCTTCCCGCCACCTTAATACTTGTGTATTCCTATCTCTGCATAAAGGGGCTTCACACAGAGTGGGGCATTTTGCAAACACAGCAGAATGGCAGAACCTGGCTCTTGCCTTTTACATGCTTTGGTTTCTGTTTAGGCTTTTGATGTGTGATTTTGTTAGGTGCCTTTTGACTCCCATCCAAATTATGTCACAGCATGATCTTTGGGAAGAGAAGGGGAATAGTTATTCAACTTATTTTTGGTATGAACTGTCATTAGATGCTTGTAATCAGATAGCATCAACTTTGAAAGGAGGATTATGAAGAAGAATTTTGCACAGTGAAATGTTGATAGGTATGCAGATATTCTAGCAATTTTCTGCTTTGGGATGTACTGTGAAATATTTACCTGATTATCAGTCTCAATGTGTTGGAGAGAGGTGACTGCTAAAATAGTCAAGTATTTTAGTGATATTTTGTTATACTGATCTGGACAAAATACCATACATAACTGCAATATTAATGGCTCATGCAGTAACAAGTAGAGTCTGGAGGGAGAGGTAATATATTTTAAAGGACAAAAAGGTGACAGAAAATTAAGAATCCTTTGGAAAAACAAGTCTGCTGTCATGTACATTTCTCTACTCTTCATGCATCTATTACAGATGCAAAACCAGTACTTCCACAATCCAGAATAATCAGGTAGTGGAGGGGTAGACCACTTCTTTTTAGCATGGAAATAGTTACTAGGTAGAGCAGCAGGGCTTGGAGCTGCTGATTAATCTCTTCAACTCACATCCTTAATGTTGGGAATGTCAGTCTTTGTGACCTACTTGAGCCTGTCATGTCCTTTGGTGCTCATGGTTCTGAGATAAAGTTAGACATATAGTGTCTGATAACAGATTGACAGCTGAAGGAGTGGTCTTTGAAAACATTTCAGCTCTCTCTGAGAGGCATGGATTCTTTACTACAGGACACTTTTTTTCCATGTTTGCCCACATATTGTAGGTAACCCTACCAAATGTCTAGGGGAAAATCTGTGCATGCTTGAAAGGATTGGATAGAGGGCTAAGATCCAGAAAAAGCTCTTCTGTCACCTATGGAATGAAGTCCTTCCACTCTTCTTGTCTTCTCCCCAAAACTGGAGAAGAGTTGTTAGGCAATCTCAGTATTTGCTTCTGGAGAATGACCTTTTGAAAGCCATGTAGTGTATAGATGTGTATGTGCTATTTTCACTCATCCACTCTATAGAACTTACCAGCTAAGTTTAGGATTTTCTTCTCAAATCCTGAAATTTTAAAACTTTTAAATGTTTCAAAAGAAAAAAAAAAGTTTTAAATGTAAGTTTTTGAAGATATACTAGACAAGATGAATTTTTTTAAAAAAACTTTCATGCATTTTGTGGGCAGAAATGATGAGCATGTTGAGGAGGGAAAGGGAAAACAAATAAGGTTTCTGCTCAAGTCAAATTTACAAAATTTACATGTGACTCATTTTGGGGTTGCCTGTAATGTCTAGCTCAACATCCAATTTTTGTTCTGTTGTGCTAGAGATGTTTAAAAATAATCTTCTAAAGCCTGTCCATCTTGTCTAGGACTGTCACAGCTGGACAAGGCATTGACATGTCTGTCTCAGGAAAAGGGCAAGGATGGAGAAAGTATAATAGAACTGGCTGCATATAAAGAGAAATAGAAGTGGCAGCATATATACAGTGTTCAGGCCACTCAGTGAGCCTGTCATGTATACATATGTTGCAGTATCATGTTAATACTCAGTGAGATGAAATTTGGAGACACACCATACCTCACTCTTCTTCAGAGATTTGCAGCTTAATGTCGCAGTTGAGGCGGACATGACACAACACTCTGTAGTTCATGTGGCAACAGCAAATTTTTATTGAGTGCAGTTCCTTTTCATATGGTTTTTTGAAAACCTGTGCAGTTGGTCCTGATTGGCTGAATTTGGTTACTACCCAGCTCACTGGCCAATAGCTGCCTGTGTCCATGTTTGCCCAGGCTTGGCTGGTGTTGTTTGAATTTAAATCTCCCTACTTTCCAATGCCTTTCTATTAGGGATGTTTACCTCTTTTCCCTAACAGTCTAGGCTGATTGAGTTCAAATTAGGGTTATCTATGACTGTGATGCCTCCAGGCCAGCTGTCAGCTGCCACGTTTCCCCTGTTTTGTTTTTAAATATAAAGGGAATGTTTGTCATCTTCTGCAGGACCATTCACAGACGGGATGACAAACACAGTACAATGTCCAAAATAATTATGATGACACAAGTAATAAACCTAGGTTGAATGAGGCTCTTTATCCAACTTGACAAGTCTAGCTTTACCAGCCACTGGTCTATCCCACATATCATCTGAAGATTTTACAAGTATGTCCAGGAGCTGTGCGCAGTTTTGCAGGGTGGTATGCTGCACACTATTTACATCTATGGCCAAACCATTCAAACTTAAAAAAATTACAAACAAGTTAACTCACAAACTATTAAAGGAAACATTCAAAAAACTGTAAGAGCTAGCCCTTGCTGTCTTGACACAATTAAAAAACACACATCCTTCAGTTTGATCATGTTTCTAAAATATCTGGCTCTCAAGGCCAAATGAAGTTGCAGGTAAATTGTCATTCCACTGGTTCCGTATTTCCATAGAACGAGTGCAAAATGTTGTTCTGGTTATTGCTCTGCTGAGGAGTATTCAGGGGGCTCTTATTGGTTGTGATCCTGACACACACATTGACCAGGTACCCATTAAATGCCAACGCCTGTGGATGTACAGGCGTACCTGCACCTCCAAGCGATAAGGTCCCAGGATCTTCCCATTTGTTAGTAATAAGGTCGTGTACCAATACTTCAGCTTGGTTGACTGGACATCACTAGAAATTTGCAATGATAAAAAATGATATAAAATGACAGGATTTTGGGAATTAGTCAGTATTGTGAAGTGATTAAAAGTGTACAGTGTCTTGGTCACTACTCTGATAGGTTTCACCACACATTCCCCCTTTTTGTTTTTCAACCATGTGGTTTAAAGTGCCATGGGTATGCTTGATGATGGCTTGTCCTCTAGGGGAATGAGGAATACCAGTGTGGTGTTGACGGTGATGGAGGAGATGGGACTGATTGTTTGGATGCAAAAAATCAGTTTATTGATCACAAAGCTTTAGTATATATACCTTTTCAGCTGCAAATAAAAAGAACTGTTCCCTTAAGCAATAATAACTACAGCAATCATATCTTATGTTTCTTAATAACATTGTTTAACTATAGGCAAGCACAGACCCACACAGACATGTACGGACTTGCATACCAAAGTACACCCAAGCACACCATTACACCGTGAGCCTAGCTAGATAAGGACACTCAGGAGACAGAGGTCTGGGTCCATCAGAGCAAGCAGGGCAGGAGAGCCACCCTTTGTTTATTCTTCCTATTAAATACTTCGGGCAAAATGACCATGGATTGGAGAGTTAACAGTCCCACCTCTCAACCTATTGGTCAAGGAGACTGTCACACAGTCTTGTTTGTCCCAGCATGGAATGTGAAAACAAAGGCTATGTTTATAGAACATAGCTGGTGTTTACATGAAAAGAGCGTGAGAAGGTATGAACCTTCTACTTAATATGAAACACTCAGCTAGCTAGGAAAACTCATGGTAACACACCATTATCTCTTGCTTCTTTCTTTAGGGTTCTGTGCTAGGCTGCCAGGGCTTATGGCCTACCAATGCTAACATGTCCACTTCTTTCATGAGCTGAGAGCTGTCACTTGCAGTTCTGTTCTCTGGCTGCCTTCCTACATGGTGTGGCACATCCCAAAATTGTAAAAACTGTTGAGTATTTTGTGATGTATAAGCAGGGCTATTATCAATCTTTTCCTCAATAGTATGAGGAATACCTAAAGCAGCAAAGGCTAATTGTCAGTGTGTGATGACATCATGGCTTCTTTCCCCTGTGTGGACTTAGAGCCCATGACAAGGTATGCATGGAAACATGCACATATTTTAGGCAGCCAGATTTGGAGATGTGAGTGACATCTGTTTGCCAGATCTGCAAGGCTTGTGGACGACAGGAGATTAGCCCCCATCTGCAGTGGTGTAGTGTGGCCTTGACGATCAGCACAAGTGTTGACAATGTTGTCTGCATTTGTTAGTGAGAATTTCTGCTGTAATGCTCTGACACCTTGATGAAAAGAGGCATGTGATGTTCTTGCATATCTGGCTGTTCAGGCAGGGCTAGCTAACCAATCAGCTCAAGCATTACCCTCTGGTATTAAGCTGTGCAAATCTGTATGACTCCGAATATGTAAGATGTAATAAGGACGTGTTCTTGGCTTTGATTGTATACAGTTTCTAACAGTTTGAATAACGTGGCATTATCAATTTCCCTCAGTAATGCTTGGTCCAATCTTTGTGTAATATCTGCAAAACAAGCAGAATCAGTCACAATATTCAAGGGAATGTTAGGAAATAGTTGGAAAGCCATAGCTGCAAATGTAACTCTATTAATTGAAGTGATCCATTATCGTGACCTTGCAGTGTTTACCACCCATTATCTTTCCAGGTCACAATGGCTTTCCCTGTTTTCCTGAATCCATTGGTAAAAACTGAGACCTTTCAGAGGTGTGCAATGGTTTGGCTGTCTCAGAGACAATGCAGTGGTCCCACCTAAATGCAACAGTTTATGACTGGGTAAATGGTAGGTGATTTGTCCTGTAAAATTTTTTAAAACACTTTATTGCACTGTGCTATTTGCAAAGCACCGTTCAAAATATTCCTGTTAAACAGGTATGTTGATTTTTGCAGGATCTTTGGCATTTAACTGTAAACATCTTTGACAACATATGATGATTAATTGTGCAATCAGTTCTAAGATAGAAGGTGCTGTCTTTTTAGGCTGATGAGGTAAAAAGACTCATTCTAGAATGTGTAGTGGGTTGGACCACTGAGTGTCCCACTGACCAACGATACCTGTGGGTTGTAGATCAACAATAACAACAAACACTGTCACACAAACTTAAGACATGTCCAGTAAATTGTCTGTTCATTATACCCCTCTCTACTGTTTCCAGTGTGGTTTTTGCCTCTGGTATCAATTTCCTTGTGGATGTTAATTCAGGGTCACCTTTAAGGATGTTAAACAAGGGTGCTAATTGTGGAATGGTTAATCCTATATAAGGCCTTAGCCAGTTATTGATACCCAAAATCTTTTGTGCATCATTTAAAGTCTGATTTCTGGTTGAGAATTGAATTGTTTGTGGTTGTATAGTCTGATCTAATATTTTATCTCCCAGGTATTTCCATGGTGGTTGTTGTACCTTTTCTGGTGCAATTTGTAAGCCAAATTCTTGCAGTGCTCACATCAATCTCAGTTGAATTTGTAAAAGATCTTCTTTTGTTGGGGTTGGCATTAAGATGTCATCCATACAGTGATAACAATATGCCCCTGGAAACTGTATTCTCACTATTGAGAGTGTCTGTACAACTCTGACTGGCAAATGGTGGGACGCTTTTTAATTTTGTGGCAGCACTTTCCGCTCATATCATGTAACTGGTGCTGCATGATTGATGGAAAGCCATCCAAGGCCAGCAACAACAGATCCTATGGCTGTGATAGGCCACATTTGAGGCCATGTGTTCGAAGAAATGATGGCAGCAGATGCTCCAGCATCTATCAATCCACTGATCTTTATATGAGATGGACTTGCCCAAGGCATTGTAAGTGTACAAACCATGTTTGGTCTCTAATCAGAGATGACCTGAGTCCAGTACACCCGAGGTTCTCCCATTGATCCAAAGCCTCGGTCTCCTCATTTTCTTGGATCTGTTTCGGGAACACAAGGCTTGAAAGGTATAAGCTGGGTCATACGAGTTTTAGCTGGGATAGTCACAGGAGGAGTAGGTGTTGACACTATGACACATATCTGCCCTGTGTAATCAGAGTCTATAACACCGGGGTGAACAAAAATACACAAACATTGTAATGTTGCACTTGATCTTCCTAACAGCAGAGCACTTAACCCCCTCCCTACAGGTCCATAGACCTTGAGAGGAACTTCATGCACCTGCAATGAGCTTATGATTATTGTGATGGCAGTGGAAACATCCATACCTGCTGCTTCTCTTGTTCTTCTGGTGAGGTGGTTGCATAGGCTTGCACTGGGGAACGGGAAGATGCTTATATCTGCATGCACTTCCCCGTCATGCTCCCGTTTCCCTGCTCATTGAGAAGCTGTCCATTAAGGTGAAACTTGGATTTGCACAGCTTGACCAGGTGCCTTGGCTTCCCACATTGGTTACAGTTTCCCATTACAGTTCCAATTCTCTGCTTTTGATATGTCCCCAGTGGGTTAAACTTATGGGGACTGTTCGCTATCACGTGAGGTTGTTGCCCACAACAATAACACTGGCATGTTAACAGCAGCTGCAAAAGAATCAGCTAACAAAGCCACACTATATGATTCAGTTCCAACTTTATCACATGGATCAATTAGTTTGTTTAAGGATGGATTTTATTTTGGTAACAAATCTATGGCCCTTTTGCAGTTCTCATTTGCATTATCTTGAGCCAATTGCAATACTAATGGATTTATTGTGTCATTATTGTGTTCACTATTTGTTTTTCCATGGCATCTTGTAATTGTTCTATAAACTGAACGTACAGCTCCTTGGGGCCCTGTTTGATTGTGAAATCCCTCTGGGTTGGTGTTGCCATGTCTGCCACCTTAAACAGGGCCTGCATTCCCAAGTCTCTTGCTTGCACTAAAATTAAAGGATGCAAATGCTCCTGCAGCTATGGGTTATCAATGGGAGACAGTCCCATAAGTTGAGAAACTCCAGCCCCAAAGCATGGATCTTGCTGCAGTTACCTTAAAATTGCGCAGCCCTTGATCCTCTGTGTGTCACTGCCAGGTGGACTCAAACATCATATACTGAACTGGAGTACAAAATTGCTTTGCTATCTGTTTAATATCAAAGGGTATCCTCTCATTGGCAGTTAGAAACTGTAGCATGCTTGCTACTGCTGGAGACCCCAGTCCATGTTTGGCAGCTGGTTGGTGCAGTTTAGAGCGGACTTGCCATTTGAGAGGACCATATCTATTGAGTGCAATCTCACCACTTTGCAGCACCGGGAAAGCTCCGATTGTGCCACACATAGGCTCTAAGCCACCTGATGACAATGGGGGCATGGGCACAGAGATCTTTTCTGCACCTTTGAGATCTTCATCTGCAATGAACTTAACCTGCCTCCGGAAGCTGACTGGAGTGTAAGTAGAGATGATGACCAATACTGGCAGTGCGACAGAAGCATCCTCTTGCGGGTTGGAATGAGTGCGATGGCTTGGGTTTCCGCCATTAAGATGTTGTGAGTTTAATAATGAAAAATGTCCCTCAGGTTTCTCAAGCCCTGACTACATGAGGCAGGGTACAATGTTCCACAATGTCCCAGGCACCAGCAACCTCCCACCAGCACTTCTAGGTTTAGGTGCTTGCAGCTCTGCACCAGCGCTTCTGGTGCTGCATGCCGCTTGACTCCTGGGTTCTGCTTTCTTGCTGACCCTGTGAGTGGACATGCTGAGTGGTGGCTAGGCTGTCCAGTCAGCTGCAGACAGGGGCGTGCCATGCAGATTGACAACAATACAGGGCCTGGAGTACGGTGATGGCTCCTGAAGGCTCAGGCAGGCTTGGGCGCTGCGCAAACATCTGCTGCCAGTGGCGGAGGATGTCCAGTGGTGCAGCAGGATGATGCTGCAGGGACAGGGGGCTCTGGTAACAGCTGCTCCCCTCCCAGTTTCTCACCCATCCTGTCTGCCCACACACCCCAAGTGGCGTCCACTCATCCTCCAGCTTCCCCTAGCCCTCTGTCCTTTTGGGACAATCCACTGGGTGATGCACATGGTGCCTCAGCCATGGCTTTGGCACTCCCCTTGGCTTTTATTTGTTTTAAGGTGTTCGGCACCAGCCACCAGGTCATTAAAATGTCTCTAGCCAATTTGTCGCCACGTGAGGCTGAGTCAAATATCAGTACACCAGCCCTCTCCCATGTTTGCATGTTAAAAGTGGCTTCTGTGTTCCTGTCTAGTCCACGACTATTGCACCATGACAGCAAAGCTTGTAGAGCCTTGTTCTACATGTTTTATCCCCCGTTTGGATAAAAAGAGGGTCCATACCTGTTTAACTACTTTTTCCTCTATTGAGACTTGCATCTCCATGTTCCTAGTGGCCACTTTTTCTGTTTACAATGGTTTGGACTCTGTGCAGCTTTACTCACTGCTGGCAGCTCACTGGCTGCCTCTCCACTGGGCTCCTTCTCCCTGCTCTCCTGCAGAAGGCTGCTGCTGATCACTTTTGGGTCATCACCTGTCACAATTGAGATGGATAAGACATGACACTCTGTACTGAGTGCAGTTCCTTTTCATATGGTTTTTGAAAACCTGTGTGGTTGGTTCTGATTGGCTGAACTTGGTTACCGCCCAGCTCACTGGCCAGTAGCTGCCTGCGCCCATGCTTGCCCGGGGTTGGCTGGCGTTATTTGAATTTAAAGCTCCCTGCTTTCCAATGCCTTTCTATTAGGGATGTTTACCTCTTTTCTCTAACAGTCTAGGCTGGTTGAGTTCAAATTAGGGTTATCCACCACAGCTTAACTGTAAATGAAATCTGTAGGCATAATAAGAATGGTTTAATGCGTGAATATCTGTTACAAGAGTTTTATATGTGTGGATATCTGCCATGACTACCTTTGAAGAAAGATTTTGGATAGATTCAGATGTTGACCTATATTAGGACAGAAGTTCTTGTTTTAATTTGTGGCAATTTGAGAAAGTAAATTCTGGTGCAATGCAAAAACCAACTCTGTGAGCGAGGACATCTTTTATACCAACAAGTATATAATATAATACCAACAAGTTTATAATGAGTTGTAAAGTGAAATTTCATGTCTTATGTGACAAAACAGTTCTTATATGCTTGGGAGATAAAAGGTGATGCTTAGAAGAGATATCAAAATAGCTAACATTGCTTTAATTAGAATTCCTGTGAATTAATATCACACAGATCCACACAACTTTTTTTTTCATATTTATAGGGAATCTCTTAGTGCTGCTATCTTGCATATAACTTTTCATCTTTTTAGATGCTTGACCAAGCAGCAACTGAACATAGAAACAACTATTTACATTGGAAATAGACTTTCTATACTGCAGAGTTTAACTATTTTAAAATAGGTTTGTTTACTCTTCATGAGGAATTTTATTTGAAACAGAGTAATAAAAAGGCAGAGTCTGCATTTAAAATTATTCTCTTCCCATCAATGGGCAGTTTTTAAGCTATTGCCTATAGCTAGTATAAAAAAGTGCAAGGACGGATTAAATCTATTGGTGACATCATACCCATAGTTTTATATATCTCATGTTAAGTTTACACAATTTAAGAATTACTTCTAAATTATATTAAAGGTAATTTATAAACATATCTTTTAATCTTACAACTTCTGTTGAGATTTCAGTCTTCTGCATTTAGCATCCTTAGTTATTAACGACGGGGTAAAGGTAGGGCTAGCTAAGTTTTGTGGGTTTATTTACTTTTCAATTTAAAAAATGGAATTTAGGCTAAATGTATTTTTTAAAAGAAATGTCTGTTTGCTGTGGAAATTAAGAAACAAACCATCCAAACCAAACAAGCATAAAACCTCAAAAGAAAAAATTAAGTCAAATGTTCTTTTGAGTTGATAGCCAAGAAATTCCAGGTTGGAATCAGTTTTCAGTATTACTAGAGTTGCTCTTTGTAGTTTTCAACTTAACAGTGCCTGGGGAGCCAAATTAAAATCAGGGATGGGCAGTGCCAAAACTGTGACAATGTCTATCCGTTCATACTGTTCATTTCCTGATGATTTCACAATACAGACTCTTCCCACAAAAGCTTTCCCCCTCTTTCCTTTTACAGCATTATTAAAAATTCAGGCTTTTAAAAGCCTGTATGCCATAAATGTTGAATATACTTGTCCTAAGCAGAGCTTAAAAAAAACTGCAAATGAACAAACTTTTAAAAGTCCTATGTAGAAAACAACTAATTTCTGGAAATGCCCTTTACCTCATTTAAAGATAGAGACTTTTACAAGTCTTACTTGATAATCAATCCAGCTATGATAAAGTTGCAATGCCATCAATTCATTGCATTATTAAAAGATCAGTTGTTTAATGTATTTGAATTGAAACTTGGTGCAGATATAGTTAAGATGCAACTAGTTCTGTGGTGAATGGCAATTACAGTTAAAAATTGAATACACAGTGCTAGAAAGGTATTGGCATTTAATTTTTGCTTTAAGTGCAGACCTGTTTAATAGGCTAAAAACAATTGACTTCACTTTGCATAGAATTTTCTTATCCTTGCTAAAAATCTTTGCCAGTATCAGATTCCCAGGAGAAAATAATCACAGACTCTTCAAAGCTCATTCTTGAAAATACCAAACTTTGAGATTCTAAAATAAAGGTCTCATGAAATGATGTTAAACAAGCTTCTTAATTTTTCATATTACTGCAAAATACCTTCTTGTCTCTACTCACTCTCTTTAAGGGTCATGTACACAGAAAGCTTAGTTACAAGATGCAGTGTAAAAGAAATAGTTTCTTTTCAGATTTTTTTTCACAGATAGATTCAATGCATAATTTTTGGGGAGTGTGTATGTAGAGTCAGTTGAATAAGATATAGAGCTAAAAGCCTCATCGTCTGGGTTTCACTGCTGTATCCTCAAAGCTGTTCTTGATTCATGGCAAGACCTTAAAGATAATATTAACAGAACCCTAACACTTGTAACCTAAATATTTGTGCATATAAATGAACTTCCTTTAATTATTAGCTTTTAGTGCTTTTAGCAATAGAGTGCATACTGATGTGTGCAGTGTGTATTAAGGTGCTACAGCTGAAAAATATTGATGGTACTACCTTTCACCTAGAAGCTTTAAAGAACACCACAAACCCCATGTAACAGAGCCCTGGTATTTGTTTTATGAGAATCTGATAGTAGTGTCATTCTGAAGTCAGAAACGCTGTGTATAGAAGAGACACATGCCTTCATCTCATTCATATTATGAGATAAGAGATTCAGTGATGCACAAATCGTAGTTGGTAGTGGTAGTCAGCTAGTCTAATTATTAAGCACATTCTGTCAGACCAACTTTTGTGGAGTTTATGGGAACCACGATAAAAACAGAGAAGAACTTATTTTTATGAACTGAAAGGCTCACACTGTCCATTTTGTCTGAACTCGCATTGCAACTTTGAAAGCAACTGAGTCCTGGATTTCCATGCAAAGGACATTCTGGTGTCATCGTGATGGTATTTCTTATGGTGCGCATTGGTCTGGCAGCATGTAAGAATTTGTAGTTCTTCTAGTCTGACTTTCTCCTCAGTAGACCCACATAATCTTTTTTATTTCTCTACATTCTGCTCTTGACTTTTGGAGCAGGTGTTGTGGTGATCATTAGCAAAACCAAGACCAGCACAAAGGTACTGAAACAGATTGCTAGCAGCATCACCATTCATTTCACTCCTTCAAATGTTACCTGTATATTCAAATGTCACATCCACACAAGAAAAGCATGTCTTCAGTCATAGAAACATTTCTGTAACTCTTCAGTCACCTACTTTAACTTCATTTATGAATAGTGTTTTATAACGTGTGTGTGTGTGTGTGTGTGTGTGTGTGTGTGTATGCACACATATGTGTGTATATATGCAAATTTCTCCTTGCTGGTGTTGGTAGATTCTGAAGATTTGTGGTATAATGTATACCTGCAGCTCAGAGAGCTTCTTATTAATAACTGCCAATGAAGAATTTATGATTTGTTCAGAGACATGGGTTATGTGAAATCATTCCTGAAAATTATAGGTGTAACTCTTTGGAGGTAAATGCTCATAGACAGACTGATAAGTAGATTTGATATCCTTGTTGATTATAAACTCACAGGTCTGCTGGAATTTGCAAGATAATTGACTTGGTTTGTCTGAAAGCCCCAGAACCTACAGTGGTGTGGTTATGAGAGAAATCTCTAAGAAAGACAAAGGCTTTAGCACCTACTTGGGGGGAAAAGACATCAAAAATCTTAAAAGCTAAAGCAAAATATTGAAATATAATTTAGAGCTCTAATACTAAAAAGCAGTGGCTGGTGTCATAAAAGACACTCATGGTTGTCAAAGACCTTAAAAGTAGAAAACCTGCCAGACAGCTGGTCTCATTTGAATACTGGCCACGAAAGGGTGATTTTGGATGAAAAGGCTTCAGGCATAGTTAGCATGGAGGTCCTTGACAGCAGGTTTAAAAAACTATGTGTGTCAAAATGGGACAAAGAGGAGGCCTCTGCTCCCTTGAATGTCACATTTCCATGGTAAAGTGTCTGACTTGTTAGTTGATGTGACTGTCTTTGAGGTGTGCTAGAGGGTCAGCTTTTTCACCAATGCCCCTTTACCTCTCTTGTGTGTCTCAAGATGTCTGGCTGGTGTTCTTGGTCTTCTCTGCACGTGTACAGAGAATTACATCCTCTCTGGAAAAAGAGCAGAGTTCTACCCTTCATTAGCTTTGGCAGTATATACAGGGCAATTCCTTAAGGTTTCTTTGTGAGCTTAGTGTCTGCTTGTTCCACTTCAAACTTACAGGAGTGAAAAGACCAGGTATAAAAACTACACCTCATTTTTGAGTTTGATACAGGACTGACAAATTAAAATTTCCATCTCCCGCACACCCTGGCCAGCAGGTTTGGAAGTGCACAGAAAGGAAAGTATAGATAAGAACAGCTACAAACGGTCATCGTCTGTTTTTTTAAGAGCCATGTTCAGGAGTGCCATAGTAACTTTGGCTGTGATCTTCCTTCTTGCTGCAGACTGTTACACAGACCATTTCTACAATTAATCTGGTGCTCTGATTCAGCAGTGCTGATGTTGCTGCTTTAATTAGTGAAGGAAATTTGCACTCGCAAGCTGGTGTGTAGATTTTTCCTTTATTCAGTAATGTGTTTGGAAATGTGTCTCTCAGTTCCTTCCCTAACACAAGAAAAAAGGTCGAGAATTTTCCCTGCTAGGACCACTCAGCATACCCTAAATAGAGGAGCTTAAAACTCTTAATTATACCCAGTACTAGTGGTGACATTTAAATTGGGGAATGTCTTCTGCATTTAGTAGTTAAACTGCACTTAACCTGAATATGCATTGCTAGGACTGTGACAGGTGAGCATGGAGGTACACCTGGATTCTCTTAATTTTTGTCCTGAAGGATTAGTGAACAGTTCACTTCAATAAAAACAGTATGCACAAGTGAATATGAATACACAATTCAGAGTTTATATATGTAACAATGGCACATTTTCACATCAGCAGGATCTTGACTGCAGAGTGGCTAGGAGCTAAATGTGAAATATATTTTCTTATGTCCGTTTGGCAGATCTGGTTTACCTGGGCAATAACAAGAGAAAAATGTCATGTCACCTGGCATTCTTATGCAGTCATGATTTTAGATATTTAGTCCTGAGATACAGCATACAGCACAGATCATATTTTGAAGAAGACTCAGGAATGAAAAAATAAATGGTTATGGTCTAAGTTTTATGAAGGGCTGTTAGAAAACATCATAGCAAGTTTTCTGTGTGAACTTTACCAGAATTAGGTTGGCAGAAACCAACTGACAACTGATAATTTACACAGCTTCCTCACCCATCCACTCTTATAAAAATGTTAATTAAAATATTTGACAGAGCTGAGAGTGACTAGCTTCAGTCAGTCAAAAAGAAATCAGTGTATTGTTCCAGATCCTTTGCTTCTAGAAATCAACAATATATCTCAGTAAACTTCAGTGGAATTTAGCTATTTTACAATGGCTGAGAATTCAGTTGCAGATGTTTTGCATTATACGAATCATGCATTAGGCACTGCCTTAATTCCATATTTTTGATGCGAACAGGTTTTAGGCTTTTGGTTTTGAGAGTAAAAAACATTGCAGATAAAACTGCCACTGATTCCTAGGAAAAGAGAATCAGATGCTATCAGGAACAGCTGCATACCACCAGGGCACCTGAAATATTCGAAAGAGTTGTCTCTCCCAGAGAAGTTTTTGTTTGGTGGCTGAACTAGTATGTTGTGGCAAGACACATGACGAACTCTCCTGGCCACATCTCTAACTTGTGAACCAAGCCAGAATCCAGGCATGAGCACTGCCTTTTTTTCACCCAATAAATAATGATTCACATCTACTAGTTTTAATCAAGTAAATTGGAAAATTACTATTAATCTGGTCAAATGGGTACAGTTTGATTGATTTACACAGGCTATGGTGGTCAACTTTTGAATTCATAGTTGCCTGTGTAGTTGCTTGGCTCTTTTCTTGTAGTTTCTTGGCTCTACCTTGTGCTATTAATTTCTTATTTTACTGTTGTGCTTTTATTCTAGCCATCCATTTCAGCTGTCAAATACTGAATCATGGGGAGATATTTCTGGTTTATTCCATGGATAAAAAAGATGCTACTGCAATAGTCATCAGATATGATAAATATTTATCAGAGTCATATCACTGTATGTTTTCAGCTAAGGTAAAAGTCAAGTATGCTGGCTGACAGAAGTATTGTCTTTAAATTTCCCCCTTAAAATATGTGATCATTACAGAAGTTCAGTGAAAAAAAAAAATCTCATGAGAGCCATAAAATAGTACCTACAAATAAAGAAATGTGTCAGTTCCACAAATTGATCTGCAGTTTCTTCTGCAAGGAAATGTCTTCAGTCATGGATGTCAAAATTATTTGCTATGCATGTGCCAATAGGTGTATGGTGTAAAGTATGACTAGACACGGTGTCTTGGTTAAAAAGACAGATGTCTGCCAAGGAAGGTAAGAGCCTCCCTTGGAATGGAAAATGAAAACCCCCTTCCCTCTGAGTTATTATAATTTTGATATTAAGGGGCTCTCAGGCAAAGATATGTTATAAATGAAAAGGTCTTAAAAACATCTAAGTTAAAATGTAGCACCAAATTTTAATTGAGATGAATATAATTAAATAAAAGGATACATTCTAATTAAAATGTATTGCATTCTTTATAAAAGTAATTTAACAATAAATGGACCTGGTATTAATAAAGCATGAGCAAAAGGCTGGCTGGCCAGGCTAGGGCACATGTGCAAGGTTCAGGACCCTACCCCATGTACAAATCAAAGCCTATTTCATCTGTACTTTTATACTGTAGCCGACACCCCATCTCTTCCCATCTTCGATTGTCTCCTCCCAGTTTCGATTCTTGAAGTCTGCGTCACCTTCTTAATTGCGTATGCTCCTGTTGTTTTTGAGGGTCTTCCACTCCTTGTGGTGGTTGCAGGGATATAGGCTACTCCTCTTCTTTGTGTGTCTTTTGTATGACCTTGCTCATTATATATGTGTGCCTAAATAGTTAAGTACCATTATAATTAAAAAGAAATTAACATCTGGACATTTGGGCTTATCTCAATGTTCCTGGAATCTTCTCAATCCCTTTTTTAGCATCTTCAAGGACACTCCTCTCTAACTGTCCTTGGTCTCATGTCCTGTTCTCATAGTATTTTGCCAAGGAAAAAGGGCGGGGGGGCTCTTTTAACATTTTGCCTTTATCTGAAGTTAGTTTGGCTAACTCTGCTAATATTGATTAAATATAAAGTTATAATACTAACCTATTGATATTAAGTAATATTGAATATATATATTATTACAATTTAGCACGAACCATGCTCATTCATTACAGATATGAGAATAGGAATAACAGTTCTTTACTAGTATCTATAATAAAGCAAGCAAACAACAACAAATATGGCATTAACAACAAACAGAACCACAAACCCAGTAACAACTTTCTCGGCTGCAAGCGCTTTTCCCTTTGGTGCAGTTCCAGTCACAGCCGGCAGAGGCGCTGGGTGGCTCCCGGCCGGGCAGGGCGGGTGCGATGATTCCCCCGCGGCTGCAGGGGGCGCTGTGGCGTGGTCTCCGGGGGGAGCAGGTGGTAATGGCGGCTTGCCAGAGTCGAGAAAAGGATGAAAGAGAGGTTCTGCTTCTCAAACCCCTGGGGCAGTCGATCCCGGTGCCCCAGCAGGACTCTTGGAAGCAGCAAGCTAGGACCGCAAGACATCTCAGCAGGCAGGGAATCTGGGTCTACAGTATAGCAAAAAACTCAGAGCAGTGCCAGAGAAGCTGAGGGGGTGGGGCAGCAGTGGCCCAGCTCCCAGCAGGGAGAGGGAGAGGACAGGGAGAGGTGAGCTCAGGATCCTGGGCACCTGAACAGATGGTGATAGATCCCTTCTTTTAGTGGGGTAGGTATTAAGAAGGTCACAGTTCAGTGGCTGCACTTATAAGTAGAGGCTCACCCCATGGCAGAAGAAACAGCTCTGGGCTGGACTCTGGCGGCAGCAGTGAATTCCCTTTCCCAAGCAGCAGTTCTCTTCTTAAGCCGAGAGAGATAGACAGGTAGAGAGAGATAGNTGTGGAGAGGAAGGCGGAGGGAGGCAGCAGCTGGCCCAGCCCTGTCTTTTATCAGCCCAGTTCTTGGGAACTCCTAGATAAGAGAAGTGCAACCAGACGCCCTCCTCCCCTGAACTTGGCCGCTTCTTTTGTTTTTCTTAAGTACCCAGTCATTAGTGTTTCCTGGCAACTCATGGGAAAAAATTCTATAAGTAAAAAGGAACAAAAAGTAAGAAACCTAATCCTCAATACATGGCATTGCAGAGCTGGCACAGAGCTCAGCTGTGCTGCTGAGCAGATATCACTGGGAACGTTAAGACCACAGCCCACCATTCTCTCCTTGACATTAGTCTTTTGTGCCCAGAATCTTCCCATCACACCTGACCACAGCTCATTCTTCTGAGACGTGGGTGTAAACACATGCACCTTGGAAAGCTAGCTGTGCATCAGTCATATTTGTTGAAGAGTAGACCTACTGAACAGGTTGGTGAAAAGCTGCACTGCTGTGGTGGTCTTTTTCTTGCCTGCTGTTTACCTAAAACATTGTTGTGTCTGTGTGTCTTCAACCCCTGTGTCCTGTATTCTGCAAAGCACATGTGGTCGTTGCCTTGTTTGGGTAGCTTTACCACAGATAATAGAAGTGGTTACAGATGGGGAAATAACTACAGCCATGTTTATAATAAACAGTATCACTGCAAATGTTTCAGGTGCTTTTCAGTATGGATTCTGCCCTAGAGACCCAAGAGGGAAAAGGCCTACCCTGGTTCAGAGTAGTGGCAGGCTTATGTCACCTTAGATACACAATTTTCCTTCCTTAATTTGATTCTCTATCTTTCTCAGTTTTGCTTTCAGGCAAGAATGCATGTTCTTTATCCATGCAGTGAGTTAACGATACTGATAAGCAAATGGCTTAATAGGTTGTGCTTTCTGGAATGGTGAAAATAATACTCCCTGGTAAAAAAATATGATCGTTCTGAAGATGGGCTTAGTCCTTCTTTGTTCTGAATCATCATGCAAAGCAATATATGCTGTTGTTATAAACTTGTTTATATTTTATTGAGGAAAAGAAGGATATTGAAAAGTCTCTGAATAATCTTAACATATACTCTACATTACATATTTAAATGTGTATTGTAGTGGGATTTAATCCATGCTTTTCCCTCTTTTCTCAGCTTCTGGAATGAGATGTAGCAAAAGAGACAGATTTTTTAACAAATTATTTGTAAATTATACATTACAGTATATTCTGCAAATGACAAGCATTTCCTTTGATGGGATGTTTGAATAATGTTTTGTCAACACTATGATGTATTCTTCCATGCTTTATTCAGAGTAGATGATTTTACATTAATCTCTTAGAATATTTTGTTACAGTGAATGTTTCTCAAATTTATTTCTCATTATTTTCTGAGCAACAAATGCTCTTTGGAGGATTCACTACAGCTTATAATATCAAAAGATCAAAAATACTTTTACTGAGTTAAATTTGTTACATTTATGAATCCCCTCTTCTCACATATATAGTGTTATGATTACAGATTTGGTTCTCTACCTTTAAAGGCTGTGTTGCTGTTGCTGACCTCTTTTTAATTGTTCATACCAAATAATTCATAGAGGCTGTGAAAGATTAAAGAATAATATGAATAAATGTTGTGCAGCTGTGAACATTTTATAATCAGAAGAGTCCTAAGGCTTGCTATGTAGACAAATGGTATTCTGAAAGTAATCACTCCTTCCTTTTGCCGACACCTGGATCTGGGATGTACCAAATAGCACTCAGACACTGCTGGGATCAGCCTTTATGGTGCCATATGCCAGCCAATTATCCCAGTGTTATTAGGCACAGAACTAGTGTTTCCCACATGTTCAGATCATGCAATTAGCTTGCTTATGTGAAAAGGAATTGCAACATAGCAAACAAGAGCCAGAGGCTAGGTGTAGTTTGTCCAGCCAACTTTCATTTTGACAAGAAATAGCGGCTATGCTGATGGTGGCTGCCACAACTAGAAGTGGAAGCTCCCCGCACTGTGTTGGTCTATGTATCCCAGACTCACAGAAAAATTTTGATAGAAAGGGACGTTTGTAAGCCATGCATTCCGAACTCATAGCCATATCTCCTACACCCCCTAATGTGATCTCATCCACAAATTCAGAAGGGATGGTTGCATCTAATAATCCAAATCACTGATAATGATCTTGAATAGCATTACCACCAAGACATGCTCTTGGTGTCTTGGGTTTAGCTATGCCTTTCAACATTCAGAATGGACTAATTGCTCCTACCTCTTGAGTGAATTTGGAGCCTGTTTTGAGAGAAGTATATCATTGCAACTGGACTTGACTAGTACCAGAATTTGAAGGTAGTTCAGGTAGATCTGCTATAGCATGAAAACACACACAGAGGGAGTGTGGGTTTGAAGCACAGGAACTAGAAAAACAGTACTTTCTTGAGACAGGCTGGTATTTTTCTGAGCAGTACTCACATTTTTTTTCTCCTTCTGAATTGCTTTTCTCGTCTCCCTTTGAATACCACCTAGCTTTATGGGGAAGGGAGAGAATCTTAAGAGATCCTCCTGTAATACTGCTGTCAGTATTAGAGAGTGGATTCCAATTTGTGGAAGTTGCAGCTGAATGACTGAAATTCAGAAAGAGGAAAATGGAAACACTAGTGTGGGATGCAATCTCTTAAATACAGTCTCTGTCAGTGGGTCCTAAGTGTTGCCTGAGAGAATGTTCTACATTCAGCCTCATGTTTGTGGAGTTTTCTGCTTAAAGGGATTTCTGGCAGACAAAGCTGCTGAACATGTTTTGATCTTTGCTTGCCTTCATGTTCCAGGTGTGATTATAGAGAAGTTCTCTGTAAAGGTTGCAGCAAAATTTAGCCTGAGATGAAATAGAAGTCTGAAACTAGTGTTTGGTGAACTATGAAGTAAAGACAAGCCTTCCAGGTCTCCAGCTAAAATCAGCAGTAGGAGAGACAGGAGTTCTTATAGAGAATGCTTTGAAGAGCTACAGAATCACTGAATGGGTAAAGCCGGAAAGGGCCACAGTAGGTCATCTTGTCCAACCTCCCTGCTTAAGCATGGTTATCCTAGAGCTCATTAGACAGAATTGCATCCAGACAGTTATTGAGTATTTCCAGTGAGGAAGACTCTCAGCCTCTCTGGGCAATATATCCATATCCATATCCATATCCATATCCATATCCAAGGGGAACTTCCTGTGCATTAGTTTCTGCCTGTTGCCTTTTGTCCTATTGTTTGGCATCACCAAGAAGACCTTTGTTCTGATGCCTTGGGAGGCTGACCTGGCACAGAGGCTAGACAGAGTTAAAGGAATAATGTAGGTATTTATTAAAAGGCCTTCAAAGGATACCCCTTGGGTAGTACAAGAGCCCGGCCATAGCTCTACCCAAGATGGACCTAAGATGGATGCAAGAAGGATGACCGGTCACGAGTTTTCACACTTTTATAAGTTTTGATCCATGTACATGTTGGGGTCAATTGTCCAATTACAGCTTCAGATTATGAAGTTCCATCCTCCCAGTTTTCTCCCCTCAGATTGCTGTTGTTTATACTTTTTGGGCCTAAAGCTGCAATGGTGTCCTTGGTTCTCAGGCTGGAAAAGGATTTTGTCTAATTAAGCTATGAAGAGAACTTGCTAACACTTTATATGAAGTTCAGAGTTACACACTAAGGCAGTACAGAATCTGAAAAATATGAAAGCTAAAACTTAAGGCATCAGTTCCATTCTCTTGATACCCTCCCTTCAGATGCTTATATACATTTACAAGGTCCCCTCTCAGTCATCTCTTCTCAGCTCTAAACAGGCCCAACTCCCTCACCCTATTGTTTTAAGAGAGATGCTCCTGTTCCTTAATCATCTTTGTTGCCTGCCACTGGACCCCACTGGACTTCAGGATTCTTATGTCTCCTGTACTCAGGAGCCCAGATTCAAACACAGCACTTCAGATGTGGCCTCACCAGGGCTGAGTTGAGGGGCAAGATCACCTCCCTCAACCTGCTGGCAATGCTCTTCCTAATCTACCTCAGGATGCCATTGGCCTTCTTGGCCACAAGGGCACGCTGCTTGACAGATTGCTGTCCACCAAGAGCTACATTAAGTTTCTCCTCCTGCTTCTGTTTGTCTGCAGGAGGAACCTTCTCCTTCCTTCTTGATTATGAATCATTATGCTCATTATGCCAAAGGTAGTTTTTGTGAATCTACCCTCAGCCCTCATTATATACAGTTATCACAGCTCTGTTATTAGACTGTCTGGGTTGCAGCAAGAGAAGGCATGGGCTCCTTGTTCCTTCAGTGGAACCCCTCTTGTCAGGCCATGTTGATTTTTGCTTTTCTCTGAGCTATTAGCTTCTACTTTAATGTTTAATAACGGAAAGCTGATGTGTAAAAAAGAGCAGTTGTATCATTATTATTGTGTAAAGCCCCATTTATTTCCATGTTCCTAAAGAACATCTTGATTTCTTGTTACACTTTTGCTTCCATTGCTCATTATAGTGTTTTATAGTCAGTTTTTAGAAACTTGCACCCTGGGCATACCTATCTCTTTTTGCATGGGAAATGTGCACAAACTAAATCCTCTAGGGTTTTGAAGGCATAATATGTCAAGTAAGATGTTTCTCTGAGCATTTCTAACACCAAGTAAGTACTGACCTTTCTGACCATCTCTTTCAATGACAGCTGTTAGACACAGCAGCTTTTTAATAGGGCCAATCCAAGTGTTCTCTCTGTGATGTTTATTATAAGTAACCTTTCTGAGAGTAGTGGTATTTTTGAAGTTGCTTGGAAAAGCTGGGATTTTTAGAGACTTACTCAAACAAGTAAACTCAGAGCTGTCAATAAATACTGCTGTCTGAGACAGCATTGGGCTTTGGAGATACTACTATTAGAACAGCTGCAAATCAAAACGCAGTTTTCCTATAAACTGAAGCTTTTGTGTGTACTCCCATAGGATTTTTTAAAATGTTAGATGTGGCCTTGTAACAATGAAAGAGAGAGAACAATTTCATGAGAGAGAACCCTATTCCTCACCTTTACATTGGTTATTGTCTCAACTTATGTATTTCTAGGGAATGTTTGTTATTTTAAGATCCTTCTTTTGGCTCTTCTAATTGCATCTTACTAGGAAAGTAATACTCATTAGTACTCGTTCACTTGTTGTCAGGATTGGACTCAAGATAGTTACAGAATTAGTCCTTTAACAGGGATGTCAAACCAGTATTTCTCTCACCATTACACAGTGCTTTTCCCACCAGTACACAAGCTTTTGAAGACTGGTCTGGTCAAGCTGTGAGAGTGATTTTAAAACTAAAAGGAATGTAAATTATATAAACATTTCCTATCTGTCCTGTACATGAAAAAACAGCATGTGTTCATACATGCTGCAGAAACATTTTTGAATTTCTTGTTCCATCACCTAGACACTGTAGTTATTATTTCTTTCTGAGCGTAATAATTTGAGTAATTTCGTTTAAGTAATATTTAAGTCTGAATTACAGGCTTTCATGTCTTTAACAAATGATTTGATCTTTATGTGCTACACAAACTGGGGAGGCCACCAAATTTCACTAACTCCAACCTGATAAGAACAAAGCAGAAATAAACCATGTTTTGATAAGGGAATGTGTCAGGCAACTGAAGAGAGGGGGTCTCCATGGTTTGCATCATGAAGCCGGTTTTATTGAACACACTGCTGGTTCATACACCTTTCAAGAATAACACCAATATCAATGTTTCTTAGTAACATTGCTCAACTGTGGGCTGGTACAGACTTGTACAGGCCTGCAGTGTCTTACAGACAAACATATATACATACACCTTGATCTCTTCCTTCTTCAGGGTCTTGCCTCGACTTGCCAGGGCTTGTAGCCCTCTGGCACATCTACTTCTGTAATGAGTTCAGGAGTACTTTGAGTCTTCCTTCCAAGCTGTATTCCCACATTTTCCCCTTCTCTTTCCACCATTAAGATCTTTCTGTTACCTTTTTCAACAATGGTTCATGATTTTTTATAAATAAATCCAAACTTACTTGTTTTTTCAGTGTTTGCCTTGTGTTGATAGGTTACTACAACACAGCATTTTATGCAAGGAGTAAATAGCTCTTCGGAGGATGGAGGATGGGAAGCTTTTTTTATCTATTAATCAAATGACTTGTAGCTTTCATTTCAAGACAAAGACTGGTCTAAAACAGTTATATTGATTTCTAAGTAATGTTTTATAAGAAAGACTGTACCTTCTTCCCCTTAGTTCGTTTTCATTTAACTTGGAATAGTAGGTTAACATTGAAAATAGTGCATCAAAAACAGCTTACCAGCTGTGCAAAAGGGACTCCTTTTTGTTCCTCATTGAAATATAATCATTCCTACTTATATTACTATCCACTTCTATTAGGCACTACTCACAAGTTATCAATGCATCACTTCTCACTGTGTCAGGGAATTTTAATGATTGTCCTTTTGTTGAGCGTTCCTGGGTATTTCTCTTTAGTCTGTCCTTGGTTGGTTGTATGCAGTAACAGATCAATTGGAAGAGTATCATGAGGGGTAGACCTATGGGATTATAATTAGATTTTTCTTGGTGATTTTGTTTCACTGAATATGTAAATAAAAAAGCATAAACAATTGCTTTGCTATAAGCCAGAAGGCACTGACCAATATGCAATGGTATTGCTGACTATGCATGAGCAGATTTGTGTTTCGTGAAGTGCCAGTCATCATGCTATTGAGCTTTGAAAATTAGCTGAGTTTTATTTCAAGCTGTAATTGAGCAGAGGGATGTTCTGAAAATGCTGAAAGCTTTGCTTTTTCAGTTTTACTTTTGCACATCCTGCTTCTATCTTCCTCTCCTTCCCTAGATCCCAGTGGCCCCATAGGAGTGAGGTCTGCTGAGACAAAGAAGTGAGTCACTTCCCCAGCAAGTGAAATATGCCTCTCATTTCTCCCAGACTCTAGGAGAATTTTTTTTCTATTTCAGCAGACAAGAGCTGAACTTGAGTCTTTGGTTTCTAAATTATGAGGTCTCTGGAAGGATTCAACACAGTGTAAGCTCTAGTATGTCAGTGATTTAAAAAGTGATTTGGAAGGAGCCTGCTGAAGTGAAAATGATAAAATTTCCTTTATTTTTCAAATAAAAGAAAACTGCAAATCCAAAACCTGTTTTTGGCTGTGGCTTTAATCTAGTAAATGTCATTCAAAACAGTATTTCCTATTTTGTGTAAGGGGAAGGCTCAAATGCAGTATTTCTCTTGTCAACTTTCATGCTACCAGAGGAAAGTTTTTCATCAATCTCTGAGGTCTCTGCTAGCTGGGGGATCAGGGCAAGGAATAGCTGAAGGAGACAACACAGGTCTAAATAGCTGCTGATTGCTCATTCTTCTTCCCCACCAGTTGTGGGAACGACAGTCCTGTGTCCTTGGGACCAGAGACTCCAAAGGTGTGTCCTGATGCTTTCAGGAAAAAAAGCAAAATTAGGCAGAAACTGAAACTGGAATTTAAAAAAATAGCCCTTCTCTGCTCTATTTCACTCTTCAGTGGTGTGTAAGGGGTTTTATGTGAAGAGTCAGTTGACTGTGAGGAAGAGAGATTTGGGCAGGGTGGTATTTTATGCACCAGTAGCCAGTGAGTTGCTACTGTGTGTTATGAATGAGTGAGATTGCTTAAAAAATCATTAGTAAGGGTATAAGTAAAAACTGATTAAATATTAAGTGACAGCATGACAAAGTTTTTTGGTGAGATTCAATCTACTACTTAATAGACAGTGGAATGCCAAGGAAAAAACCCAACAAAACAAGACCCAGCCTGTGTAGGACAGGACAGTCAGGGTAAGGATAAAAAGGAATATGACCTAAAAGTGTTAGCAGTACTCAAACTTAACAGTACTTAACCCTAACTTATACCTTAAAAATTTAACAAAGGAACAACACTTAGCTTAAACCTAACTTAATTTATAACTTAATTTATAACTTGGCTGTAACAATTTAACAGAAGAATAACACTTAACAGCATTTAACCTAACTTGTAGGTTAAGCTTAGCAACTTAGAAAAGAACACCACTTACCAGCATTCCACTTAGCTTATAACTTATGACTTATATTTACTTACATGACTTATATGTACTAGCTTATAACTTATGATTTATATTTACTTACATTGTACTTACTTAGATATCTAAGGTACTTAAAAATTTAAGAAACTGGTATTTCTCCCACTTTGCTATAGCATGTGTGCATGTGCATGCACACAGACATAATGCTAGTGCAAACAAGGTGCCCATGAATAATTGCCCTCAAAGGTAAGTGAAATACTCACCTTGGATGTCTTTTCATCTTTCCAGTGGGGGAAAGGTTGAATATTGAGGAGTGAAAATATTGGCCCAGGATTTGTCATTGTTTGTCAATTCCCTGAGTACAAAAACTTGAGAGTTCACTAGTTCTGAGAGGTGTCTCACTCAGAGGGAAATTGCTAATTGCAGCCTGCTGCAGTCCAGGAAAGCCTAAAGGGTCTCATTTTGGCTGCTTTTTCAAATATTTCAGACAGGTATGTTCCCTTTGCAGTGTCAGGTTGATCAATTAGGTATCATCCTCTGGGGTATCTATCAACAGCATACATGCGAACTTGTCCATGGACTAGACCAGTGATTGACTGAAGCTACAAGGTATTGGAGGAATTTCAACTCTCAGTAACTGACCAGCTTTATTCTGTACAGCTCAAAAAGTTGAGGACAAGGAACCCTCGGTTTACTAATACCAGTGTTTTATATCTTGTTGCAGTCATCTTTGTGCAAAATGTATTTTTCAAACAAGACTGACAAATGCAGTCAGTGTTCAATATCACAGTGGAGGGAATTAATTCCTCTGAGCTAACGAACTTTTCATCGGTGTTTTTGTGTTACAACTGTCTTGTCACTGGGGATTACAGTTTGACCCACAGACATCCTGCTGTTTACTTGATGTGAAATTTAAATCCAGTAGTTCTCAAGAAAGCATAGGTTATTAGAGTGCATAGTAAGAGTTAGGTATTATTAGTTGTATAAGTAATGGTTCACATTAAAAGTTTCTGCTGCCGTCATAGATTAGGTTATGACTCAAATTTTTCTCAGGCATCTTTTATTTAAAAAATGTAGCCACAAAAACTGAACACAAACCTCAAACATGCCAAGAAATTATTAATGTCACAATGATATTTCCTTAGTAATACTCACAAATTCTGGTCTCTGCAGCTGAGGGGACGAGAACCTGGGTCCCCATTCTGTTTTTCTAAGATAATTAAAAATCATCTTTGTGTTGCATTTTTCTCTCATCTTCCATGTTTAGGGAGATATAGAGGTTTCTTTTAAAATACAGGAATTTCATCATTTTTTCAAAAAGTGAAGAGGTCTAAAGATTTATTTGGAGATCAGTTTTAATCCTGGGACCTGCTCCTTGACTCAGGAAAGTAATTTGCTTACTCTCCTCTCTGTGGAGGAGTTACTCACCAGGGCTGTCTCATTGAGATCAGTGCTGCTTCTTGCTTCCATGCTGATGCACCTGGTTCAGGGTCAGCTGGGACCACACAGTCCTGGAAGAAAGGATTTGTGGAAGGATTTGTTTATCAGCTGAGGGAATTGCAACGGGAGGCAATTGGGAGCCAGATAGTGGCAAGCCTGCTCTACTGCGTAATCAGAAGTACTAAGTGGTTGGCTTGACATAAAACACAGGTAATAGGAGTGTATATAGAGAAGAATTTTTTCCACCTGCACTTATTTTTTGTTTTTAAATGAGTTGTTAATTTTTGTCCAACAATGCAAAGCTGAATGGAAATATGAAAACAGGTATCTCTAAAGGAGATATTTCTATGGAATTTAGAGAAAGAAAAATGTTAGGTTAAATCTGTGCTTACACTTGCTTTAATCTGGTGATTTCAGTGGTGCCCTTCTGTTCTCTGATGATTTGTGGAATACACAGTGTTTCATGTTGTAGATAACTCCAGCTCAAAGCTGGGACATGTTGGTTTTAATAAAATGCATCTAATCCTTAGAGCCATTTAACATCTGGAAAGCAAGTTGTTAAAAACCTAAAGTACATCTAATCCTGTGAGCTGCTCAGAGACTAGAAGAGGAGATTTTTCTTTTATGGAGTGCTTTAAAGATGTGAACTGCAATATTTAGTGTGGAGTGCTATTCAGGTTGTTAGGATTGTCTACCAGGTACTGGATGAAAATCTTTATAGCATTGTCTATCATGTTCTTCATTTAACATATGTATAACTAATATATATTTAGAAACAGAGAATGAATATGACTGTAACAATAAATAAGCATTCTTTTTAAGAGTACATAAATAGGAAATGCAAATATATATGAACATGTACAATAAAGATTTTTTCCCTGCATGTATATTATTTTCCTGGTTAATGAAAAAGACTGATCTTCTCAGCAATATATTGGTAATCTGTGGATTCATACCCTTTAGTTGGTCAATATGGTATTTTTTAGTTTTACTTTAGCAAAAAGCTAAAAAGTGTCCTTTGATTTTTTTTATTAAACAGCAGTATACAATTCTCAAACCCTCACAGACATTCATCACATCAGAAGTCAGACACATAGGTGAACACAATATAAAATAGTATTTTAATTGACTCTTCATATTGCTAAGATGAGCCCGTCTTCCTTCTCAAAATTTATCATTTCACTGTTTTATTAATCATAGCAAACAAAATTGCACAACCTTTGACATCATTCTGTTTTTTGACATCTTTCTTAAATTGATTTCACTGTTATAGCCTCTACTCAAGCCTTCTGTTTGCTTTCTTTCAAATTATAGTTTAGAGTAGGGATAGAGTACTGTTAAATATTCCTATAAAATGAAGTTCAGAATTATGTGATATGTAGTAAATACGCTTTTACTCCATCTATGCTATACACAGAGTGGTGTATTTGGGAATATATTTTACCAAAAAAGCTGTTTTGTTTGGTTGTGTAGGAAGTTACGAAGCAAGAAAGATTAGATGTCTTAAAAATTAGAAAATAAACTTTGATATTTTTAAAAGTTGCAGGAATAGTTATATCAAAATGATTCACAGAGTCACAGAATCAACTACATTGGAAAAGACCTTTGAGATCAAGTCCAACCTATGACCAAACACAATCTTACCAACCAGACCATTGCACTAGGCGCCATATCCAGTCTTCAAAGGCCTTCAGGAATGGCGACTCCAACACCTTCCTCAGCACCCTGTTCTAATGCCCAATCACTCTTTCTGTGAAGAAATTCTTCTTAATATCCAGCCTACACCTCCGCTGCTGCAGTTTAAGACTGCTCTTGCCCTGTAGCTGGTTGCCTGGGAGAAGAGACTAACTTCCATCTGCCTACTACCTTCTTCCAGGTAGTTGAGAGAGAGTGATGANAGGCAGCTCTGCAGAACTCTCCTACCCTCCAGCAGATTGATATTCACAACCAACTTGGAGTCGTCTGCAAATTTGCTCATGGTAGATTCGGTCCCCTCATCCAGATCATCAGTAAAGATCTTAAAGATCTTAAAATTGGCCCATACACAGATCCCTAGGGGACACCACTAATCACTGGCCACCTACTGGATGCAGCACCATCCACCACCCAGCTATCCAGCCAGTTCTTAACCTAGCAAAGAGTGCTCCTGTCCAAGCCATGGGCTGTCAGCTTTTCTATGGGATCATTCCATGGGAGATGGGTGTCAAAGACTTCACTGAAGTCCAAATAGACAACATCCACAGCAGCCTTTCCTGCATTCACCAGGCAGGTCACCTAGTCATAAAAGGGGATCTGGTTGACTAGTCATGGCTGGCCCCTCCTAAACCCATGCTGCCTGGGTCTGATCCCCAGGCCATTCTGTAGGTGCCATGTGATTAAACGGTTGGGCTGATAATGTCGCTGGGTACTGCGGTCAGGCTGTCCAGCCTGTAGTTTCCTGGATTCTCCTTTTGGCTCTTCTTATGGATAGTCATCACAGTGACCAGCTGATGTTGCCATGAGTTTCTCCTAGCAAGCTGAGCATTTCATATAAAGTAGAAGTTTGTACCTTCTCACGCTCTTTTCATATAAACACCAGCTATGTTCTATAAACATAACCATTGTTTTCACATTCCATGCTGGGACAAATAAGACTGTGTGACAGTCTCCTTGACCAATGTGGTGACAGGTGGGATTGTCAACCCTCCAATCCATGGTCACCTTGTTAGAAGTATATAATAGGAAAAATAAACAAGGGGCAGCTTCTTCTGCCCTGCTGCTCTGATGAACCCAGAACTTTGGTCCGAGTGTCCTTCTGGCTAGGTTCACAGCGATAAGCTTCCATTCATCTGGACTTCCCCAGTTAGCCAAGACTAAGGATAAATGATGGAGAGCAGCTTAGTGAGCCAGCTCCCTCATCACTCAGGATGGATCCCATTGACTTATGAGCATCAAAGTGGCTCAGTTGGTCACTCTCAGCTTCCTCCTGGATTATCGGGGATCTGTTCTGCTCCCTGTCTTCATCCACTAACTCAGGAAGCTGGTTGTCCTGAGGAACACCTGTCTTATAGTTGAAAACAGAGAAAAAGGTTTTAAGGACTTCAGCCTTTTCCTCATCTTTGATAACTACATTCCCTGCCATGTCCATTAGAGAATCAAGGTTCTCTTCGCTCCTCCTTTTTCTATTAATGTGTGTATAAACCCATTCTTTATTATCCTTTACTGAAGTGGCTGTGTTAAGTTCTAACAGAGCTTTTGCCTCTGATTTTCTTTCTGCATAACTAATGACACACTTAAACACTTCCTGATTTGCCTGCCCCTTTTTCCAGACGTGACATTTCCTATTTTTGCCCCTGACTTCCTTCAAAAGCTCCCTTTCCATCTAGGCTGGTCATTTTCTCTGTCAGCTCATCTTTCAGCACCATCAGTGGTGTCAGATGTCTCTTCACTTGCATTGGTAATCTAGAGTGTATATTCTTTGCTCTAGGCAGAGAAATGGGGAAATTGTTAGTGTATGCAGTCTATGCTTATTATTTTCCTCTTCCATTATTATTTGAAGTACTGATTTGTGTAGATGCATTTTTAACAGTTTGGATAGATTCACTCATTTTGAAAGCTCACCTTTTACTATAATCTTGTGACTGTGCACTTAATTAGTAAGGCTCAAAAGCTTTGTCTTTATATAGGACAATGGAGAATCTTACTAACAAATTGAATCATTGGTAAATGTCCTTGACAAATATGATAATTTTGTTTCTAAAGCACTTAGATTTCTCAAGGGCTTTATGCTTCTCCAATCCTCTTTCATAGTCATGGACAATTTGAAAGAAAAGAAATACTGGCAAACAAGAATCAATCCAGCCCTGTCTCTGTCTCAGTTTGAACCTGACCCTTTTTGATTTGTTTTACAAAATTAAGTCCAACTTGGGTCAAGTAGTTAGTCAAAGGTCAAGGACCTATTCAAATTGAAGGCTGGAATCTGGTCACTGTTCATACTAGGAGAAATTACTTCCAAAATTAGATGATGACAAGTAGGATTGGCACTTTTACAACAGGTATAAGGCTCTGGAACTAGAAGGACAGTCAGCTGATGAGATGGACAAAGGTCCTTCTGGGATAGAGGGGCCACATAGGCCAAATAAATCCACCCTCCACATCACGACCTCCTCTGTTAAGAGGAAATGAAGAGTAGTTGTCATAGGTGACTCTCTTATAAGGGGAACAGAGAGTCCAGTATGCAGACCAGACCCAAACCATGGGGGACTGGGCTGCCTCTGAGGGGCTTGGGTAAGAGACATTGCTAGACAACTCTACAGTTTAGTAGGGCCCTCTGATTATTATCTATATTGGTTCTTCAAATCGGCAGTAACATGATAACAAAGAGAAGCCCAAGGGCAATCAAAAAGTGTTTCAGGGCTCTGGGATGATTGCTTGAAGGATCAGGAGCATGGGTTGTGTTTTCCTGGATCCTTCCACTGGTAAGGATTAAAACCAAAATGAGTAGGCAGGTCCCTCAGATCAATACATCGTTTCAAAGCTGGTGTCATTGGAAAAAAAAAAAGAGGTTTTTGCTATAGGATGATCTATACAACACTTGGTCTACTGACACCTGGTGGGATACCCTTTTCCCAGAGGGGCTTATTGATAGATCTTCAAACTAACTTGGAAGGTACAAAGGGACAAAACCAGGCTTGGCAGTGATGAGTGCTGGGATGGTGTGCCAAAACTTGAGGAAGTGAGCTCTAATGGTCTCCCTCAGTCTGCTCCATGAGGTGTCAGCTACAATGAGGCACATCTCAAGTGTTTCTATACCAGTACATACAGTATAAGTAATAAACAAGATGAGCTCAAAGCTTTGGCTCAGTCCCATTTGACATGAAGGGCATGACAAGTGAAACCTGGTAGGATGAGTCGTGTGATTAGAATGCCATGTTGGGTTACAAACTCTTCAGAAGGGATAGGCAGGGCCGGGGAGGCAGGTTGCATAGTGTTGTATGTAATGGGAGACTGGCTTACAATTGGTGATGGCATGGTTGAGAGCTTCCAAGCAAGGATCAAGAGACAAACAATGTCCATGCCATCATGGGAGTCTACTCTAAATTACCTAGTCAGGACAATAACACCAATGGATTTTTTTTGAGAAACTAAAAAACTCCAAATCAGCTGCCCTTGTCCTTACAGGGGACTTCAATCTGCCAGAAACTGAGAGCATCACACAACTGGAAAAAATAGGTCCAGAAGATTCCTAAAATAGCTAGATAGTAACTTCATGGTAAAAGTACTAAGGGAGCCAACTAGGAAAGATGCCCTCCTTCATTTGCTATTAATAGAGAGTAGCTCATGAGTGAAGATTGGTGGCCATCTTAGCCACAGCAACCATGAAGTAAATAAGTTCAGTCTCTGTTGGCAGGAGGAAAAGTACCACCAAAACATCCTGGACATAAGGAGAGCAGACTTCATGTTTCTCAGGGAACTAGTGCGTAGAGTTCCCTGGGAAAATACTTTTGAAGGTGCTGGGATCTGTCAGTGCTGGTCATCTTTTAAACATTACCTCCTAAGGTCTTTGGAGCAGGAAATTCCAAAATGTTTGAAGTCAAGCAGATGAGAGAGAAAGTTCACTTTGCTGAGCTAGGATTGTCTTTTGGAGATAATACAAAAAAGGCAGGTGCAACCAAAGTCAGGTGGCATGGAAGGAATAGAGAGAGGCTGCTCACCACTACTATTCACCATTAGCAGGGAGAAAATTTGTGTAGCCAAAGCTCAGTTGGAGTGACTAGTGCCACTGAGGACAACAAAGAGAATTTTTTAAGTACTCACTGCAGAAATAATCTTGTCCCACTACAGAATGAGGCTGGTCACCTCACAAACAGGGAGATAGACAGAGGTGCTTAATACTTTCTCTGCTTAATACTTTCTGAGCACTGAAGACAGACTAAGGTGATTCTAGTGCCCTGCACTGGAGGACCATGGCTGTGAGAATGATAACTCCCAGCTGACCAAAATTGTTTGGAATCCGCTGCTCCAGCTGAATCACTATAAATTTATGGGGCCTGATAGCACTCACCTGAGAATACTCAAAGAGATGGTTGATTGACAGGACTTGAAGGTATACTATATAAGTTTGCAGATGGTACTAAATTGGGAGAAGTTGTTGTCTCCCTCAAAGACAGAGAGGCCCCACAGAGAGATTTGGACAAATTAGAGGCCTGGACAATCACCATGATTGCTAATGACATTCAACAGAGATAAATGCTGGATTCTGCACCTTGGACCAGGCAACTGTGGACGTACAGACGGATAGGTATGAGATGCTGGAGAGCAGCCCCACAGAAAGGGGCATGGGAGTCCTGGTGAATAGCAAGTTGAATGTGAGTCAGTAGTGCCATGGCAGCCAGGAGGGCCAGCCATGTCCTGGGGTGCATCCGGCACATCACCATCCATCCCTGGTCAAGGGAGGGGATTGTCCCACCTTGCTCTGCACTGGGGAGGCCTTGCCTTGAGTCTTGTGTGTAGTTTTGAGTGCCACAATATAAAAAAGATACAAAGGTATTAAAAAGTGTCCAAAGGAGGGCTATGAAGATGGCGAAGGGTCTAGAAAGGGAAGGTATACAAGGAGTGGCTGAGATAATTTGGTTTGGAGAAGAGGAAACAGAGGGGAGACCTCACAGCTGTTTACAAATTCCTCACAAGGAGAAGCAGACAGGCAAGCACTGATCTGTGGTGATCAGTGCCAGGACCTAAGGGATTGATATGAAACTGTCAGGTGAGTTTAGATATCAGGAAAAGATTTTTCACCCAGAGGGTGGTTGGGCACTGGAGCAGGCTCCCCAAGGAAGTGGTCACAGCACAAAGCCTGCCAGAGGGTTCAAGAAGCATTCAGAAAATGTTCTCAGGCACATGGTGTGATACTTGGGACTGTCCAATGCAGAGCCAGGAGATGGACTTCGATGATCTTGATGGGTCCCTTCCAGCTCAGCATCTTTTATGATTCTGTGTTTCTACCTGTGTCAACACTAGTAGCTGAAGTCAGAAAGTAGGGATCAGGCATATTATGGTTTTTACACTAAGCTGATGGGATGGTCTTTAATATATTATGATTTTCTAAATTAAGAAAAATTCTTTCCCTGGTGGCAAAATTAGACTAGATCAGAGCATGGTAAGTAAGCATCCCTTTTTGGTAAGTCAGAACTAAAACTCAGGCTGTCACAGTTGCTGCCACTCAGGTTTGCTGAGCAAGAGCCAGAAGCAGAATGCTTCTGCATCTTTAGCCGAAACAAAAAATTTTCTTTTGCCTTCCTGAAACAAATAATTTTTACTACACGAAGTAATTAGCCCTTTCGCTGAAATCTCAAATGTTTTAGTGAAACATAACATGGTCTAATCTAACTGTATGATTGATTGATGTTTCACATAAATATTCCTATATTGCTCTACATTATAAAATGTTGTTAGCGTGCTTGAAAAATGTTTAGTGAACAAAGCAGGGTTGGGGATTTGCTGAAGACTCCTGAAAGGGTTTTGGTACAGTTTGCTGATAGACTGACTTGCCGAGGCTGTAAAATCGCAATAGTGGTGGTTCCTTCAGGATGTGCATACAGCATATTTGAAAACACAGAGGCCACTCCAGATGTGCATTAGGTTTGGAAAGGATAGAACATGCTCCGGAATCATATCGCTTATCCAGGATAAATGGTCAAATCCCTTGCTTCTAGCTATCAGACCTGTGTTTTAATTGTCATGGTAGTAAGTCCATATTTATGTACATTTTTAAGGAAACATCCTGGGACGTAGTAAAAGAGCCTATGCATACTGAAGTCAGTGAAAACTAATGAAGCAGTCCTGTAAGAATCTTTATTATTATCCTTTCCCTCACCTTCAAGACAAGTTGAAATTTACTTTTTATTACTTATCAAATATTACTTTAGAGGAGTTCTGGGTCTTAACCATCCAGTGCTTCCACTAATTACATTTGCTTTATCATTCCTTAACTGAATTGTTCATTAGCTCTCCTACGCTCTCAGTCTGTTTCCAGAAACTTTCAGTATCCTACTCTTTGCTCATAAACTCTCGCTGACAAAATAGTTATGGTTCCTTCATTTCCTCTTTCGCAACCCCAACGAAGACAGAATGCTTTAGTAATGAGCATAAATATTTCAAAAAAATATAAGTCTGTTGTTATCTCAGAGATTATAGCAAGAAGGAGCATGAGCTATTAGTGAGATTACTATTTACTAACTCAAAGATAGAAGTTGAATGAAATGTGGACAAAATTAAAGCTACCAGGGGTTGTTAATTCTTAGAACTAAATCAGAGACAGTGAAAGTTTAACTTATGCTTAACAATGCTGCATATTTGAGATAAAATTTCTCATTGTCTAGGGTGATCCCATGATTTGTGAAAACAATCTCTCTTATCTGAAGGAACTATAAACTACACTTATGTAATATTAATCATTTTAGCCTAATGAAGCACATTCACACCAAAGCTTTCTTGGTTTTGTTGGTGGCTATTAGACTGTATTACATGTCAATGAGAAGCAACTGGAAAGATTTTCGTATATACAGAGAAATGCTAATGCTTTCAACTGTGTATAAATAAAACCTTTGGTCTTTCTCTAGTCTGTTGACTCCAGTATTACCTGAACAATTTAATTTTTAAAAGAGGTTTTTTTTTTCAAAATGATGTAGTTATATAGTATTCACTCAATTCTTTAAGATCTGCTGCCAACAAATACCTTTCTGTTTAAAAACCTCATTTCCTTAAAATAATTTTGTTAAATTGTACAGTTTTGAGTATGAGATGGGACAGGAGGCTGTCTTTTTCAGTTCTGTTGTGTCTTTGACCTATACAAAAGAGGTTTGTCAGACTGCTGATATGTTTAATTACTTATATTGCAGAAAATTGTAACTGGAGAGCTTAAAAGCCATAAAAATTGCTCGATCAAGTATTGTCAGTGTAATAAATTGTGCCATTCACTATTTCATGCAGTTCTAACTCAACAGAGTGGAACCCAAGTTCTTATGTTTCAAGTATGTAAAAGATTAAAAAAGTAACTTCATAGAAATGGATTAATGTATGGGAATTTAAACCACAAAGCTGAGAAAGAAGGAACAGTATCCCACAGTGAAATAATTAATACAGATGGGTTCACATTTATAAAGTTTTGTATAAGCATTTCCAAGGAATCTTTTTTTCTCTTTTAAGACTTTCTTCTCCAAAGTTTTAAGTTACAAAGGAAGAATTAACTGTATCATTCATGAAAAAAAAAATAAACAAACCTAAAACTGCATACTTCTGTGACTTTTTTACTCACTGGAAAGAAGAGATGGTCATTTTATTGATGCTTCTGTTAATTACCAACCCTAAAAGGTCTTGAGTTATTGGACTATGATAAAATGGTATTTTTAGGTGTTGGCAAGTTATTTTAAGGAATCTTTATAGCTCTTTCAGCTCTGAAAAATTAATCTCAAGGCATTTTTACAGAATATTTATTAGAAATCATCTTATTATTAGAAACAAATTAGTTTAAAACTCTATAGCTGAGGCAGCTCTTCTGTTTTCTTATGTGCAGCAAACAAATTTCACCACACAGTGTATTTATGAAGGCTGTAGAAACCAGCAAGTCAGACACCACCATGCCTAGCTGCTGGAAGCCTGGCTCCAAGCTGGAGGCCAGCACAAGAAGATAGTTTATGGTGTGTCATTACTCCTGGTGCTTTTTACAGGGTAAAGTGCTATAATATCCAAAGAACTCAGTGCTCTACTTTTAAAATAATAATTAAACTTCTTACTATTTATTTTGTGGCCTAATATTTAGGGCACTGTAATTGACAATGCCAAGAATTTGGCTCAAGGCCCTCCATCTCAAAAGACAATTTTCATCAAGAGGCACAGCTGGGAGATCTCCAGCCCAAAGAAATGTCAGATTTATAAGGCCATATGGAAAGAAAGCAAGAAGAAATCACATAATATTCTGAGTTTAAAGGATCTGCAAGTCCAGCTCTTTAGGGAATGGCCCATACAGGGACTGAACCCACAACCTTGGCATTATTAGCACCATGCTCTGACTGAGCTAATCTCATAATAGTGTTAAAAGAAGGACTTCTGAATGCTAAGTCCCAGCTTCATACTTGGTTTATACATTTTGCTCTTCTCCTTTAGGAATGTGCTAATCTTTAGCAAAAAGACTGGGCAAAACTGTACTTTTGCAGATGTATCAATCAAAAGATTGTTCTGCACTTCCTTCCTTTAATCTGTATTCTGAATTGTGAGTCAAAATATCATGTCTCATTTCAGAGACACATAAAGGCAGGAATTTGAGCATCTAAGTGGGAATTAGATTTTACAGAATGAAGTAGTGCACCACAGAAGTATCATGTTTCATTGTCTTAGGATGGAAAGCAATTAGCTAAATTTTGACTGTGGCATTCCAGTTAAGCCACCTGCTAGCAGGGAAGTGAATTTAAACTTTTCATCACTGTTCAGGCCGTCAGCAAATATTAGGCTTCCAGGTTTGGAGACATGGGATTAAAGTGAATTAGTGTTAGTAAGAACTTGAATTTAATGTGTGAATTATCCAATGCTGCAAAGTACGGCCATTGCCCTTAAATGAATGTGTACTAAAAGTTCTTTTGATCAGCATCAAATCCTGTCTTTTTTCCAAGCTCTAGTCACCCTAAAGTAGGGTTATGGGAAAGGAGAGGGAAAGGGAAAAGGAATTTCAACTATAATAATTTTCAAGTCAAACTTTATGCCCATGAGAGCACAGCAAGTTCTAGGTACTCTGTGCCAACTCTGTTGATAGACTCAGTGTAGGAGGAGCCCATCCTTTTCAGAAAGGTCTTGTGCAAGGAGGATTGATGAAAACTTAGCTGAATTTCACATTATCATTCATCACAGCACTGTGAAGACGGATTGGAGAAATCTTGGAAGAGATACCTATTCTCAAAGACTCTGTCTAGATTTTTCTCAGCTTTTCCCAAGGAAAAAAAAGAGACACTTCTCAGGGTATGTGCTTTAAGACTACTGTTGCTTATATTTAGGCTCTGGAAGCAGTGAAAAATTATGCTATTTCTATAATGCAGAAATAATTTTTTTCCTATGAAAATAATAGTTGAAATTTACCTCTGCCACAGTCTGGCTGATCAAAGCTGTGGTGTGCCTCTTCATGATTTTTCCTTCACAAATGACACTTTGTAACCTAAAGATGAAAAGTGATTGCCCTGAAGTGGTCAGGCAGGTGGACTTGGTGGTTGAGTCTCTTCCAGCTGAACTAGTCTACTCTAAAAAACCCCCAAGCTGAAAGCTCACGTAAACAGCAGAAATGAGTTAGTCTTGTTATGCTGATAAAGTAAAATGAGGTGTGCCTATGCTGTTCATGAATATTTATTAAGGAACTGGTATTGCCTGTGACCTTCCACTGAAGCTAATAGAACCAATGGTCTTAAAGGTCTTTTCCAACCTAAATGATTAGATGTACTCATTGTACTAGTCTCTCTTCAAATGGAAGACACATTCAGTCATGAGGCTTCCTTTTCTCATCCCACACACTACAGATGTGGCTGTCTACATAAAGGACATTTGGGGAGCTTGCTCCGTAAGTTCCAGAACTCTGACATGGGTCAAGCATTTAGACTGTGTTTTGTTCTTAATAAGAAGGATTTCATTTGGGGAAGGATTAAGTTTGGGAAGAAAACTTTATTTAAATCTAACCTTTTGTGAGACTTTTTGATTGAGGCAATCTTAAGAGCGTATTTCTCTTCAAGACCTCTTAAATAATTCGTAAAGTTTTCTTGTAGTTTTTTTATTTAGTTATGCCAAGTGTTGTATGACTATTGTGTAAAGATTCAGTTTAATTTCTTTGATCCAGATAAATAAATACAAAGGATCTCAGAAACACACATATTTAACAATCAGAAATGGCTGGCTGGTTTAGGAAGTAACCATGGTGCTATTACATCACTGAAAATACTCCCATGGGTTGATTATTGATACATTTTCTCAAGTCTTTGCTGCACCTGTAATAATTTAAGTCCTATGGGTTCTGTGCAAGCAGATATTCTTAAACCTTCACTCTCCTTTAGTTGAGAAAATAGTATGTGAGGCAAAATTGGGAGACATTGCAGGAAACATTATATTTTCTGTACTTTTTTCAACCTAATAAACTGTTTTGGTTGATGATTGTTTTCTGTAAAAGGGATGTACTCTACTGTACCACCTCATACCTCCTTCATTTATGAGTGTGTAAGGTCTCAGACAACTCATGCGAGTTTTTAACAGGGCTTACAGTTGTTCATGTAATCTGAGTTAGATGCATGGGAGAAATATTGATCAGATATTCTGAAGAGGTCAAAATAACAAAAAAGACTTTAGTGGCAACTTTTGAAAATCAGGGAAACTTTGGCAAAAGGTTGAGTGCAACATAAAATCAACATAAACACTTCTCAAACAAAGCATTAACTTGACCATTCAATTTAGTAAACTTTAGGTCAGTTCAGTTTCAAGTTACTCAGGAATTCCAAGAAGAGGGAATTAGAAGAAGAGAGAAAGAGAGAAAAGATAGAGAAAAACACAGATATAGCTACTAACTCCTGGGTTCCAACAATGACAGGAACTGTAAAAAGAGGGAGGGTCGAAACAATGTGATTTTTAGGGATAGAGTGGTAACTTCAGGTAAGCCCTGCCTTAGGCTAAGATTTTGGCAGCAGCTTTGGTCCTGCACCTTGTCAGGATCTGATTACTAGGGTTCTTAAAAAGCCTCTGCCTGAATTAAGTTGCAAATAAGACCATATGCCAGTGACAATAGTATGGGATTTATTTGATAGTACATATGAGAGAGAGAGAGAAATAAAGAAATAGGAAATAGGTGGAGGGGGACAGAGAGTAACAGGGACAGAATGAGGAAAATATCAGCACCCTGTGGATCCCAACAATGTTCTGTTGATCCACTCCAGCTGGTCTTATTGGTGGTAAAGGTTTCCCTGAAAAGCGTAGAATTTGATCGGTTAATAATGCTCAGCCCAGGCAGGAAAACCCAGGCACCTCCCTGGGGTGGAGGAGTTTGCCATTGTCTCTTACAACAGCCTCTAGGGTTGTTGCACCACATGCAGTCCTGTGGTGCAAGGTCTCAGGAGTGACTTTGGGGGGCCTTTGATGGATTAAGGTACTCCCTCAGATGCCTCTCACCTGAATGTCCTGTGGATGTGGCCTTCCCAGGGCTGGGGTTCCATAGCTGGTTTGTGTAAGGGAGGATGGGTTCACAGTTCCTGAGCAGAAGTTACAACACACTGAAACTTCCTTCCCCCACCTCAGCTGGGGGAGAAATGTGTGCAAATGGATCTGTGGGTATGGCCTCCCCCATGCCGAAGCAAGTCAAAGATGATTCTTAGCAGGGCTGCTGGGTTTGGCTCACTTTCTTTTCTGTGTTTACTTGTTTATTTCAGGTGATTGAAGAACAGGTTTTCCCTTTATCTAATCTCAGTAGTTTGACTTACAGTTCAAAGTTCCAGTCAGGCATCTTCAGGGAGGCTTCTTTGGTTCTAGCTTCTTTATACGGTTTTTGTTCTAATGAGCAAAACTTTATATCAGTGTTTGAGGCATGAACTCTTGCAATCTCTGACACACCTAAACTACTCTGGCTTGCAAGTTCCAAGAATGGCTGATCAGGTCTTTTATGAAATGCTTATTGAACAGATAGAAGATAACAGACAAAAGATCTCAAATAGAATGACTTACTACACGTTATAAAAGAAAAGAACTATATAAAACAGTGCATGCCATTAAGGAACCAGTATTAAAACTAGCAAAGAAATGGTATAGATTAAGAGTCACTGTAATTTACCACTGAATTGGTGATAGTGTACATAGAGTCCTTTCACTCAACCCTTGAGACAGGAACCATAAAACCAGTATGTTGACTTTAGGGAAAAGCCCCACACATTTCTAGAGAATGTGGAGAAGACTTCTGTTTTGTAAAAGTTTGGTGTAGCTTTTATAGTTTGTAAAGTGGATTGTCTGTCAGTCAGAAATTCCAGCTTATTTCCACAATGTTGCTTCCACACTGTTATACCACACACCAAGATGTTTATTGTCAGCTAGAAGTGTCACTTCCATGAGACAATCTGTCTTTAGTGAGTTAATTCATCAATTAGCAAGATCTTTTTGTGGGGGTGATACCCTGCTGCAGTGATTGCCTCCTGTTTGGCCTTGAATACCCCTTGGCCTTACTGGGCTCTTCCCATAAGTGGTCATCTGCCCACCCAGGAGCTGGGTTAGGGGCTCCAGAGATGGAGTGTGAGGCATTGCCTCCAATGTGCCAGATTGGCAGCCACTGACAAGCTGGGATACAGTCTAGGAGTTCAGTGTACAGGGCAATGCACTGCCTCGCTAGGGCAAGGCCCAAGCTACCCCTTCACTCATACAAACATGAAATTTTTTGAGTCAACAATTTCCTCTATTCTCTGACAATCACCCCATGGCTCAAGACATTGACAGGGACCACAGTAATGGTACCTTTCCTCTCATGGCCTAATCTAGCAGACAGAACTAAAAGGAAAGAAGATGAAAGTATACAGGAACTCATGTAAAGGCCAATTACTATTCTAATAATCAAAGCATAAATATTTATAAAAATAAAGATTTTCCTCTATACAAGTCATTGCCCCCCACTCAGTGAGTCTCTAATATCGCAGGCAAGGTGTGATGCAAACCAGGACTGGGGGGAAGAGTTCATGAACCCATCTTTCATCTGTAGTCCAGTATTTGGACACATCATGGTCTAAATCACATGGTTTGTGATTTCCTTTGTGTTTCTTGACACAGGACTCTTCTTCAGTGAGGTTTAGTGAATGTTAAACAATTTTATAAAACTATTTTTGATACTTGCTGGACTAGGAAATTTGGCTCCAAAATAGCATGGCAAATTCAGTTTAAGATTGTCTTGCTTATTGATAGTGCAATACATTTCACTCATTTTACAGACTCTTAAGAATCAAGAGTTAGGTTATCTTGCCTTTTGGTGTCCATGATCTTATGGGTCCAGGTATCACCACAACCCAAACAAATATGCGTGTTCCAGATTACCACCCTTACTCCTCCCACCAACCAGATTTCAGGGGGATTTCAGAACCTGTACCCACAGAAAGAGGAAAAGGTCAGTGGGTACCATGGGAAAATTACATTCCATAAATATTCTATTACATAATAGTTTGGACTGCCTCAAGGGTGGGAGACAAAATATAACAGCACTTGAGTCATTCCAACTTCTTCACCATTTCATTTCAGTCAGGGTCCTGGGATCAGATTAAATACATTTTCTACTTTATCAAAGGCTGCAGTGGTTCTCAGCTGCCACTTCAGCTCATCTGTCAGCCCCTTTTCTCCCTCCTTGCAGGGGGCACCAAAAGTTCAACATTCCTTTCTTCCACAAAATCAGGCTTTGCAAATCTCCTACTGGTACTACACATGCTTTCCTTGGTGTAGTAATTTTATACTTTTCTCTGAGGAGATAGGAAGAGGTACAATAATTTGGTTCCATAATCATATGAAGTCCTGTGTAAGCTCCCCAAACTAACTTGAGAGAGAACTCTTTCCCATCCACTGTGGCAGCTAGAGAAAAAATACTAACATCTTAACATATTGCTGGCAACAAACTTAAAAAAATACATGAACATAAATATCTTAAAACTCAACAAGATAAAAAATGAGCAAACAATTGATGTGGCAAAGAACAGTGACTCCTCTGTCCCATTACTTGTTATGCTGACACAGAACATTTCCAGAAGGAGAAAACTCAGTCCCACTTGGACCTACTTCAAAAGGAGGAACTGTCCACCTGGTATTCTTTTGTGCTCTTTGTCATAGAAAGTTTTGTTAAACCTTTACTCAAACTAACAAGAACAGTCTGTAAAAAGAAACTCAGAAGGTATCAAAAATGCAACCATCACTAGTAAAACTTATTCAGTAAAACTTCTTTAAATTACCAAGTACTTCGACAATACTGATGAGGATTCTTAGCACCATGTGGGCAAACTTGAGGTAGAGTAGCCAGCCAATTTTTGAGATCAATTCCCTTTTAGATAAAATGGTTTTTGATGCATTTACATATTCCTATTTTGCAAATTTGGACTCAAGTCCTAAGCCAACTATATTTTTTCTGTGTGGGTGATATTACAGTTATCCTTTAGGAAAAAGAACACCCCTTTCTTTTCTCTCTTGCTCACTTATCCCTCTGGCATTTGAGGACATACATGGTATTACTGTCAGTATTAGCTACAAAGCCCTGCCAGATGATTGACTAACCCAGAAGAAAAAAGCCCTGCTGCCATACTGGAGACACTGTTGTGAAAATACAAAAAGATAAACCATTTAATGTATTTCAGTTTAGAGTTTTGAGTTTTGCTGCAGATCTGTCTGAAATGGAGTTATTGCTTACTATATTGTCCAATATAGTTCCTCTGTGTCTGGAGTTGACCTTATGTACAGAAGAGGGTGTGAGAGTGGTGAGGCACTAGAACAGATTGTCCAGAGAAGTCATGGATGCTCCATACTTGAAAACATTAAGAGTGTGATTTGGTGGGGCTTTGAGCAACCTGATCTAGGGGAAGAAGTCCATGCTTATGGGAGGGGACATGAAACTTGTCCTGGTTCCAGCAAGGACAGGGATGATTTTTGCAGTAACCAAGAGGAAACACGGCTAGAACCTGGAGGTTACTCTCTATCACCTCACATCATTGCTAGTGGAATTGCACATTTTGCATTTGAATATCTCTTTTGTACACTTCTATTTTTAGAATTGTTGCTGTTATAGTTTTTGTTTTCTTACCTAACTGCTGTTTTCAGTAAATTGTTCTTATCTTAGGTCATGACTTTTACCTTTTGTAGTGTATACCTTCAATTCTCCTGTCTAGCCTGCCACAGAGGGTAGAGGGAGGCGAGGTGGGGAAGCTAAGGACCAGCAACTTGGTTTGCAGGGTCTCAGTAGACACTTAATCGGGGACTACCATTCCAGTTGCTCTCAAGAGACAGTACACACCACAAGGTAACCTGTGTTTTTACATGCATGACCACAGAGAGGACATGAGGAAGTGGGATGGAAAATCCACCTCTGTCCTAGCAGCACAGGTGTGTGAATGAGGATGAAGGACAACCACCACAAGAAATTCTTCAAGGATAAATGCTGCTACAGTTTCCAGTGGGCAAGTTGTCAGACACAATGGAAGGGCTGAATGTTATTTCTGATCCTCTTAAAGGGACCTCAAGGTCATATTTACAAGACATGAACAATGACTACTATGACTAGAACTAGAGGGGCTCTGCCTCCAGCGGGAGAAAAGGGACAACTGGATTATCACCGTGGACACGGAA
>VXBR01003145.1:692380-737566 GCA_013400215.1 Cisticola juncidis | reverse complement strand
TTTTTTTAGATGGAGTGTTTTGGAATATCAGAATATGGAAATCTGTTTTCTAATTAAAATTGTATTATGCTTGCCAGTCTACTGGCAGTATCTTCTTCCTCCTATCTCTTACATTGGCTCTGTGCAAGGATCAGCTTAACTGTTTTAAATTAGTGACTCTGAGAAGATGTTTTATACTCTTGATCTTCTGCCACAGCCATGTGACATTAGCCCTGTCAACATAATATAACATCTTTGAGTAATTTAACTAACAAGTTTTGATTTTTTTTTTTTTAACTGAAAAAAAAAGGGTTTTTTTTTTATGTTTTCAGGTTTGGGGTTTTTAATAGCTGCAGGGTAATTACATGAAGACTTGCTTTGCTTTTGTTTTTGAGAAAAAAGTTGCAAAGACTAAGGTGAAACTTAGATTTATAGAATCCAGAAATGTAAACATTTGTTTTCCATTTCTGTTATCTTTGTTTTTTTATATAAACATTTATTTTTTAAGTAATAATAAAAAAAGATGTTACTTGATGCATAAAGCATGTGAGAAACTACTTAAAGAATAACTGATTATTAGAGTCTTTTGTCAAAATGTCTTTTGATTTACTTCCACAACTGGTGGCCAGGGTTTCTGGATTCTCTCCCATCACTCAGGTTATTTTGGATTTCGTATTTATTAAGTAATGGGATGGGAATAACTAAATTGTCTGTTTCACACGGGCATCAGTAATGAGGGCCTTGGATGGAAGATACTACATAGCTGTCACAAACTAATGTGCTTGATATATGTCCAGAGAAGCTTATTTTTGAATGTGCCTGTGTTTTTGTAGCCCAAAACAGTACATAAGGCTCTTTTATTAAGATAAAGGATGAAGTACATTAGGATATGTACCATTATTTTACTGCAGAAAGCCTGTCCTTTTTTTGTATTGTAGGTTTATGAATAGTTCCCAAAAGGATACGGTACTTTTCTACATGTTATGACAAAGAATGATGCAATTTATCACTATGTTGTTTTCTGTTACAAGAGTCTGATTAATCTAACAATTTTTTATATATTTTGTTATTTTTTGTATGTTTCTTTTGTTTTTGGTTTGTTCTTTTTTTTAAGTTAGTTGAGATTTCCCTGGGCAAAAAAAGGCCTATTTTTGTGCAGTGCAACAGATGTACAAAAAAACTTAGCAACAAAATGTGGGGTCACAGCTTATTGGATTCAATGGATTTAGAATTCCTATTCTCAAATTTTATGTGCTAAATTTTGCATGTGACTTTCAGTGGAAAAGCAGCCGTGTTTAACTCAAGGCAAAGATTGCACTGAGGTCATCTGGGACCTTTAATAAATAATGAGGCAATTGATCAGGCATCATGGTTTAACTCCAGACAGCAACCAAGCACCATGCAGCTGCTCGCTCACTACCTCATGGGCAGGATCAGAGAGGGAATCAGAATGGTAGCTCAATGTACTGGTTTTTCCACTTCTAAAGCCAGTGTAATAAGTAAAGCAAAAGCCAGGGCCTACCATTTCCCATGGGCAGGCAGGTGTTCAGCCATTGCCAGGGGATCAGGGCCCCATCACATGTAGCATCACTCCAAATGTCCCTGCCCTTCCTCCTTTTCCCCAGCTTTGCATACTCAGCATAACACTAGTGTGGTCTGGAATATCCCTTGTGTCATTTGGGGTCTGTTGTCCAGGCTGTGTCCCTGCTCCAAGTTCTTGTGCTTTCCCAGCCTCCTCACTGGTGGAATGGTCTGAGGGGCAACAAAGGCTTTGGCTGTGAGAAAGCTCTGCTCAGAAATAACAAAAACACCTCTGCAATATGAACTCTGTGTTCAGCACAGTACCAGAATGGGACACCATACAAGCTACTGGGAAGAAAATTAACTCAAACGCAGCCAAAACCAGTACATCGCGTGGTTTTTTAAAGGTTTTTTTTTTATCTTTTTTTCCTTCCTTTTTTAATAAATGGCTATGTTTTGTTTGTTTTTTGTTGTTTTGTTTGTTTGTTTGGATGATGGTTTTTGTTTGGTTTGTTGTGGGTTTTGGGGGCTGTTTGTTTTGTTTTGAGTTTTTTGGGGGGTTTTTTGGTGGTTTTTTTGATACCCAAATGACAAGTTAGTTTTCAGGAAGGCTGAAATCTGATGTTGCAATACTGAAACCAATTTAGCAAGTGTGTTCAGCTTCCAGCATGCTGATGTCTCTTGCTGCTGCCTGGAACAGATCAAAACAGCCTCCCAGTTTTGAACTTCTGTATGTTCGTCAATCATTCATTCATTGCTGGTTTTGGAAGTCATTCCTCTAGTGACTTTTAAGTCACTTATGTAGAAAAAAAAAAAAAAAAGGACTTCTTAAAGACAGTTTTACTTTAAGATAACTCCAAATAAGAAATGTCATGCATAGAAGTTTTTTGTGTTCTTGAAGTATAATGTCTTACAATATTTTTGTATTTATCATAAATAAATAATTAAAACAGGAAAATCTAGATTCTTGTTAAAATATATCAGACTTTGAAAAATAATGTAACTGAAGACTCTGCAAGAACTATCGGTGGTGATACAGGAGGAGTAGGACACTCTAGTAGCTTGAAATAAGCCATAGGGGAACAAAAGGAGAAACAGTTGTAAAGAAGATGTGAGAGAAATGTATAAGAGAAGACAACAGTAGGAATGCAGAGTAAATCATAACAAGAACAGAAGTACATTTCTTACCGTCTTATAAATAATTAACTTCATCAGAATTCTCTAATATTTTTGCAGAACTGCTGGAACCTGATGCTGTTTGTGTAGCTATGAAGTGTGTCAGTGGTTTTGTTTGTTTCTCGAATATAGAATATCAGCTATTGTAGTACATTTAAAATATGATTCTAATTAGATACTCACAATTGCACCATAAATACACTTAGGCAATTTATTGATCATTTTAACATAAGGTGCTTTTGGACAAAATGAATTATATGCAGAATTGTGAGTCAAACCTTCTCCCTCTTTTTACTGAGCATAGGTGCAAAACAATATGACTGAGGCAACAGTTGCTTTTCAAAAAAAATTAAATATTTAAATTTTGCCTTTGCATATCTATTTTCAGATTTTCTGAAAAATAGATGGCTATATATGAATGATTGTACGCTGTTGCCCTCGAGATTTCCTAGTTTTCTGAGCTTTCATACTAAAGTAGAAGTGTGCAGCTTTTCATGCTCGTAAATGTAAACAGTGGACCATGTTTTGTAAATATTGCCCTTGTTATGAATTCCTTCTCCATGTGAAGGGGAGGTTGAATGACAGCCTCCCGTACCAATGTGGGTGAGAGGTGGAATAACCACCCTCCAATCCATGGTCACCTTGTGAGAGGTATATAATAGGAGAATAAACTAAGGGTGGGCTTCGTGCCCTGCTGCTCTGAACCCAGACGTCTGTCTCCGGAGTGTCCTTATCTAGCTAGGCTCGCGGTGATAGTATGCCATGCAAAAATTATACACTTAGCCATTATTTAGGAAAAATGTGAAATAAAATGATAAATTTGTCTTGCTCTAACAGATAAGAACAGGACAGTCAGTATGAGGACTTAAAAGTTTTTTATTATAGTCTCTAGAGTTTTCTTTATTTCTGGAAAATATGAAAGTTCTGATGACTAGCTAGATCATGCATTTCAGTGCTGACCTTTGTCTTGTTTTACCCAGAGTATTAACATTATTTCTTTTCATATTTGGGAAGTAGGTACTGAAGTGATATAATGTACCTTTGACATTGAGTTTCCAGTAAGTAAACTCAGTTCAGTGTCTAATGCTGCATGTGGGAACACAGATGTCTAATTTTAAACAAATTACAGAACAAAGCCAATGTTAAATTAATCATGCTAAAATTAAAATGTAAGTGCATTGATGGATTTTTATCGCCTATATTTTTTTTCACTGGAAGACTTTTTCAGGTTTGTACTGTGAGTTTTATGGAGTCTGAGGAATTTAGCAAACCAGATGAACATCTTCACCAGTGAGACTGGCCATAAATACAGACCTGAAACATTCTGTTTGTTTAGAATTACACTCTCAGGTGTTTGTGTTTTTTTTTTTTTTTTAAATGTATTGATCATTCCCTGTAAGCTACTTTTGGACAAAATGGATCATATGCAGAATTACAAGTCAAACCTTCCCCTTCTTTCTACTAAGCATAGATGTAGAACAATATGACTGAGCGAGAGCCTGCATTTTTAAAAAAATAATAAATATTTAAATTTTTCCTTTGCATACACATTTTAAAATAGTCTGAACAATAGATAGCTGTATATGAATGATTGTACACCATGCAACAGTTTTACAGTGTAACATGCCTTTTAATATTGAATTCTGCCAGTCTTTTGTTTTCTTCCTTAGTAATAGTACTCACAATCTCGTTGGTTAGGAAAATAACTTCAAGCTGTTTCTCCATCTCTGCATCCTCACCCGAAACTCAGCCCCTTAATATGAAGCGTATGATACCGCATGGAAGCAGTTTTCAGACAGGAACGTAGTTTGTTGTTGACAGCAGCCAAAACTAGTTTCATCAGCAGTCTGCTATTTGGAGTTACAGAGCCTACTTTTTTTAGATATATTTTTAATTGTATTTATTGTACTGATGTCTTGGAAATCTTAATCCTTCAAAAATTCACACTTACAATTTCAAGGGGCAGATCTTAATATTATTGTTTTAATATCTTAGGTAAATACTGTCTACTATGACTGACATCAAACTCTATGAAATTAAACTTCTTATAATTTCATTCATAATTATTGCATTTTTCTAATTTACTTGAAAGTCAGTAGGAATACTTAAAATCTTTATGAAGCCAAGGGTTTAGTTTTCCTAAAAATATTACAGATTTTGTTGCGATGCCACCCAAACTGACATACCTCATTATTTAATGGGATATCTTAGTCATTATATATATGTAATAGGAAAAAAACCCTGACTTGTAATTTAATAATTACATATAACCCTGCATGCAGAAGAGTAGGATGTATGTTTTATTCATAGAAGGTAAATTGTTAAGGTTTTTATAAATAGCCTTTTACTTCACAGTGATTTTTATAAAAGAATGCAGGACAGTTAAGTACATATTTGGCAAAAATTGTAAAAAAGGTATAAATAACATAAGAGTTAAGCACTGTTTTAGAAGGAGGAAGAAGAATCAAGAAGTGGATTTTTTTGTACAACTTTGACTTAAGTGAGAGACTCACAATAGCCCCAATCTGAAAAATATTTCTGAGTTGTGATGGGACATGATTTAATAATTTTCATAGGCCAATGGGTAAGTACCAGCTTCTTCCAAAGGATTATGGTATACCATTGATTCCATGTAGTAATTTTCATCAAAGATATTTAAATATTTATCTTGGCCACACTATTGTTTGTTAATGTACAATACATGCACATAATCTCTAAGTCTTATTTGAAAATTTATTACTTACTTTTGTTCTATTGGATGAGTTAAGCCAGTCCTTCAGGTGGGAGCTGACTATGCAGCTGAGACCTTATGGTATTATTTGGCCTCTGTTGTTGACTTTGAGGACACCTACACAGCTGAGGAAGATAGCTTCTTTTCTGGGAAACAGGAGGCACTTGAATGACGATTTTTTTCTTTGTGAGAGGAAATACATGTAGAGCTCCTATAAAACCATTTGATCCACAGAGGCTACAGAGTAAATTCTGTGCAGGGTTCCGCTTAACGAAACTTTTCTACAATTATCATCACAGCTCACATCTAGATTTCCATCTCCATCTGTTTGTTCTGGGAGTCAAAGATCATCTAGGAAGTGGGGTTTTTTTCAGATTTCCCCTCTTTCTGGACAGTAGAGATAGGATGTTGTGGTTGAGGAAAGCAGATACAGTAACAGGGAGGTACAGCCAACCAATATTACAGTGAGATGGAGAGTGTGCCACAGGTTTCAGAGGCAGAAGGGGTCTGTGAAACTGACCGATCCCAGGCAAGCTTTAAGGACTAGACTTTGGTAGCTCATGCAGGGTTTTGCTGAATTAAAATCAGGTGAATCAAAAGTGAGAAGTTTAAGGTAATAAAGTTTACTTCAGATAAACTCAGTGAACATGCCTGTTGGGTCTGATATCGTTCTGAGGGCTGACAGCTGGCATAAGTGAAAGCTGCCTTAGTCTGTTCTGCTTCATATCTTCCACACTGGCCCATGTTCATTGCAAGTCTGGTGCTGCACACAAATTTTCTGTGTATCTGGCACCTTTAGGTAAACACACTCTTCCTTCGGTGGAGAAGCCAAGGATAAAATAAACAGCTACAGCTTGTCTGCTTCCTTCACACTGTTTTACAGAAGAATTTATGGAGCAATGATTTAAGGGAGAAGAGTATACTTACTCTTTATTATGTGATAATGATGCTGCTACAGAAACTCTAGTGTGAGGATGAGTATTTTTGAAAGAACGGGAAAAAACCTACAAATCCTTGACAATATGTGCTGTGTCAGCTAAAAATACTAGATGTATCTATTCTGACAATCCTAAACTTTTGAAATCATTGTGCTGTTTCTCAAGTAGTCAGAAACACATGCAATATTGTTTTGATGACTTATCCATGTCTTGCTAGCAGGCAGCTACTTGCAGAGTCTCTTCAAGTATGATAAGCTTTATATGTGGAAGTTCTTTAAGGCATGTAAATTTAAGAAGCTGAAAAAGAGCATCCTTAAATTAAGACAGCTTAAGATAAACTGCTGTATTGGTGATTACCTAATTAGATAATTGGTTTCTAACTCTTGGAACCGTATATACATTGGAGGAGTAGTTCAGTAGGACATTTTCACTTGGATAGATATATTTTTTGATTTTTTTTTTTGGCCTTTGCATCACTATTTAATTATTGAAGATAAAGGCCTTCAGAAGGCACTCTGAAATGCATCCAGTTTTCAACTTGTTTGAATTTTATCCTTACAGACAAAAACATGTAGAAAAAGGAAAGCTGTAGTTAGCCCCTAAGTGAATTATTTATACTTGAAGTCTCACAATAAAAACAGTGATCAATTGGGCCATGAATTGAGGTGTTAGTTTTGTGCCAGTAAGTGTTTTACACAACATGTCAAAGATTGTTCTGAAAGTCTTGACTCAAAGTTTGAGATTAGCAGGGACACCTTCTTGTTTTAGTGAATAGCCAACACTGAATGGAAAATAAGTTGTGAGTGTTTTTGTTACCTGTTGAAAGCTGTAAACATCACATTCCTAGGCAGCACTTTAAGAATAATTAGAGCATATGTAACTAGGTACATTTACAGTCATAGAAGAATGTAGTTTCTTACTAATTCTTTTATAGAAATTTTCCCATGAGCAGTGACTACAGAATCACTCTTAATGTTGTTCATGTTAGAAAACGACTGGGAAAATACTGTGTCTTGGGTGTCAGAACACAACTATTGTTTGAACAACTTTTCATGTTCTAGTATGTTTTATAATAATAAAAAATTATGTAGTAGACTAAGGATATAATATTTCATCAAAAAAGGAATGTGTTAAAGCACATTAGGAGGCTAATGTTCCTTGTTTATTTAAGCTACTTTTTACTAGCAATTGCCCTTATTTTTTTTTTTTAATATTCAGTATTCCATTTCACAGCAATATGAGTGGACAATTTCATATCATAATTTTCAGTCTTCCGCACTGAAGGATCAATGAGGCTTTTCTACTCTGAACCAGGTTTTTCTTAACACATACCTGACAAATGTCCAGAGTGCCCTTGTGTGAGGGAGTGTATTGGGTAGAGGATAGTGAGGAGAAATGGAGCCGTTATCCTGGGAGACCCCTCTATCCCCCTTGTACTGTAAGAGGTGAATCTTTGTACCTGATCTTTTGCTGATTGCAGATCAGTTTTTAGAGCCTTGGCATCTGGTGAATCATTCAGTGATGGGTGAGCAGTTTCAATGACATTTCAAACTGCCTTTGATTGAGCTGGGACAATCCTTGTATATTGCAGGGATTAGCAGCAAATCCAATATTTGAACTTGTGATAGTGTTCTATCAGTCACCTCCACAGAAGATGGGAGATTTTATTTCTTTGCTTGTGCATTTATGCCTTTTTAAAAACTGGGGTAGGTAAGACCGAACTTCTTTATAAAACTTGCTATTAGTTGTATAAAGATGGTTTTCTTTGGATTATGCTATAATTTTCAGCTAATTCTGTGCAAATGAACAGTAACAGTACTGGAAGATCTCTATTTAGTGAGTATTGCTCAAAAAAATTCTACCTCTGTCACACAGAAATGAATCATGGAGTAAAAAAATCTCTCACCATAGCTAATATCATGTTGCCTTAGATATGGGCATAGAATATCTGCTTTGTTGAAATCTCTTTGAAGAATGGACCCAAATCCAGAATTTCTATCATTTGAGTAAGCATCTGAACCTCTCTATAATAGAACCTCTCTATAATAGCTTCTGAATGAACTTTAAAATGTCTGTTTAGAAAGGAGGTTTTAGGTCTATGTTTGGAGGCAGAAAGCTTCTGATGATGGGACTGTTTTAGGACTCGCATCCATTTGCTTCATGCTTTACTAGCAAATTAAAAAGCAGCATCCGCTTTTTCTGGTTTTGTTTTTTGGTTTGCTCTTCTGAGAAATTCAATTGCTTTCATACCCCAAGAAGGTAATCAAAATTAGCCATTTCTTCTCAATTTTTTCTTTAGTCATGCTGCATTTTTGATATAAAAGATCAGTATTAGATTTTTTCATTGAGGTGATTTAAATAGAAAGTGTCTGGGGATTTTTTCCTAATCTCTAAGAAACATCATCAAGTGTTATAATGTAAAGTGGCTTTTAAAATGGGACATCAGATAAACTCAAAAGAAGCAGCAAACATCTGAGGTATCCTGGAAGCTGCAGGGATGATAAAATGTGTCAAATTGTTCAATATTAGTAATGCTTGACATTTGTGCTCAATTATACTGTTTGGGGGAATTAAAGTCCCACTAGGAGTAGAGGGGTAGATTGGAAACTGTTAGTAAAGAAGCATTTTATGCATCTAATATTTATGTTGAAGTGTTGAAAAGTAAAATTGTTGAGAAGGACTAAGAATAGCTGCAGTGCTTTTGTTACCCAAGTTTGCATTCGTGCTACATGTTGCAGTCTACTCACTCAAGTAATTTAAAGCCCTGATAAAACTATCATTGCATCATCACACTTATTTGTATTTCTGTGTGAAAGACCAAGGGAGATCTTGGTCCTCAGTACCAGAAGTGGATTTAATAGTTATGTAACACTAGAAATAGCAATGCATGGCACTTTAGAAATACTCCAGGGAAAGGTATAGTTTTCTTCATGTAAAATCATTATTGCAATTGGATGTGGCCTGAATTTGCAAAGATAAATTCTGAGATGGCTGATGAATGTTTACACTGTCCAGGTTATGTACACAGGAGGGCACAGCAGCTCACGACCACAGAATATGTGACAATCTGGCTGTTGCGTATCTGGATTTCACAGCTCTCGTAGAGTAAGCATATTCTTTCTTTGCAATGCCACTTGTAGTAACTTTCTGCACAGTACTTTGTGAATTAGCTTTTTGATTTTCTTCCAAATGTGCAAGAATGGCACTGCACAGGCAGTATAGAACATTTCAGTTCATAAAATCGCATGTATTAAACAACTGAAAACATCCCTTTCCCCACACAGAAAAGCAAAGAAGGAATGGTATCTGAGTTTTTTTACCTTAGAATGTTGGTGTCACATTTTCTATTCATAGTACTCTGTGTCTAACATTAGTATCTGTGAGGCAGATGCTTGAAAATTGAATGGAATTTTTGTGTGCTGTAAAATTCCTTATTTTTGTGACCTTGCAATATGATGATGTGGTAGCAGAACACTTCAATAATAAACACGTGTCATTGTGCACTGGAAATGATGCCTCAGCACTGCAGCAGAATTTAAAATGGGAGCATCCTGTTGTTTCCACGGCAACCAGGGAGTGCCAGGCTGTTTGCATTGTGGAAGGCAGTGGGTAGCATGCACTTCAGTACATGCCAGTATTTATTAAGACTGTTAGGATGGCAATTTCTGCCTACTGCATTAGAATTTATGCCTAATTTAAAGTTTCAGTCTTTTGCAGTGTCAGCTGCTTTCAACTCCCATACCCTCTAGTGGAAATGAAGATAATTGGCAATGGTTAACAATGTGTTCTAACACCAGTAGCTCTGAGTGCATCCATTATTCTGCGAGGATGCATGATGCATACAGGGAAGGCAAAGAAAACTAGCTGTTCTGCTGAGGCTACAGCAGCTTTCTGTTTTATCTGTGTTTTGGCTTTTATCTATAGTTTGCTTCTTGGAGGTTGTGATTTCTGATAGTTTTGTGTGGATGTTTTTAAATAATAGGAGTGTTCCGTAAGTAACTTTTGACACTTCAGGAAGAAACACAGTTAAAATCTGTACAGTTTAGCCAAACATACCCAGAGGTGGTTCTCTGTAGGTGTTTCAATTTAACGAGCTTCAGAAGCATCATAAGACTTGCTTACATGATGAAAAGTTCAACAGATTTGTTTTTAGCTATTAGGAGAGCATGGGGTTTCCTTTTGTGTAGGGCATGCTTGCCTTTGGTGATGAGGAATTCTCACTTTGTAATCAAATGAGTTTTCAAAATCCCAGCCTGTCATACGCTTAGCAATAAAAGAATTTCTACTGGCTTAGGAAAGGGATACATAATGAGATATCAGCTACATCACAGTCTGTTCATATATACTTGGAATTTGTGCCCATTGGCTTAATGGAAGCAGGTATTATGTTTGCTTGTATTTATCTGATGTGAAAGATTACTGAGCTATGCCACTGTGCTTGAACGAGAAACTATATTTTCTGTGCCTTGATGTCTCAGTAGGTTTGTGTAAATTTTTTAGAGGAGGGTTGTCTGGTGTTCGTGCTAGCTTGGAATGTGAGCAGAGAAAAAGAAACTCATCTTCCTAAGAGTCTGAGAAGACAGCTCTGCAGCTCTCCTGAAGGGTCTATAAGGGATGCTGTTTTTTCTTGTTTATTTTCTTACTCAGGTCTCAGGGTTGCTGTTGCCTGAGATTCTCCTTCGGGTTGCTGTTCCCCAAGGTAATAAGGCTTTCGAGTTTCTCTTGCCCAAAAGGTCTCACACCGGGGCCAGAGAAGACAGGCTGAGTCTGCTAGTGTATGTTTCTATGGTTGTTTATTCATTATCTCTCAGTTCTTTCTCAGCTCTGCTAGGCCTCCCTGGCAGGGTACCTTATCTTAGTTCTTTCTCGCTCTGTGAGGCATCCCCAGCAGAGCAGGACACGGGGCAGACTGGGGCAGATCATTCCTCTGGTCCAACCACTGTCCACAACGTCCTTTTTATGTACAGAATCGTGCCAATACTTACTACCTATGTTAACATGTCATTTGTACTCTAAACCAATCCTTGTGATACAACTCAGCAGAAAATGGGGAACAAGAACAAGGAGGACAGGACCACTCCCCAATTCCTCCATCTTGCCTCTTCAAACCCATATACTAAAAATCCTGGATTCTACATTCACACTCTGTGATAAACTAGCTACTACTTATTTTGAATTCTCTCAACTTGTGATTCTTCATACAATGTGGGCATTCACTCCCATGGACAGGGATCAGAGGCAGTGTCCTGCTGGGCTCTGTGTGAGGCTGGCTGAGCCCCTTGTACAGATCCCAGACCCCCCCTGTCCGGTCTCCAAACCCTCCAGGGTGGCCAGAGAGATGTTCTAGACTCCGACACTCAGGGGTCATTCAGACTTTAACTTGATAAAATGGGACAGGTTAAGAGCTGCTTTGGTTCTTTGAACCACTGCCCTGTCTCTAGAAAACTGTTTCAGTTGTTTATATAACTCTTTTTTAAAATTTATATGAATAAAAATCTTAGCCAAGTGATTTTTTTCTGCTGTTTATCTACACCAAGATGTTTCTCTTTAATTTTGTTAAGTGGATTAAAATCTTATATATCCTGTCAAATATTATGAGACATCTGTATTTTGAGGTTTAAAGAGGTAAAAAACCAGATTGAAAAGACTCATCTTTGTTTTGACATCAGTGGGTTTTGAGTACGGCTGCTAGTTTCATTCATTTTACATTGACTCTAGAGCAACCTTACTTTTCATTAAACACTATTTTCTTGAACAACTTTTATATCATCAGCCCTTCTTTAAAATTTCCTGAAATGTCCATAGGCATTATGTCGTAGTGAAGTGCTGAGTATGAAAAGTCAGCAAATACGTGAGATTGTGCCTGTAGTCCAAAACTAATTTTCAGAATGTTCATTTATTTGAGAAATGTACTAGGAAAATAAGTTTCACTTAGAATAGATGTCTTATTAGACAGAGATTCCCATAGTAGTAATTTCTGTTTCTTTGAACCAGTCTTGCCTCTACATGTATGTATTATTTTTTCCATATCTGTCTTTAGTTTCCATATCAGTCCACAGTAAGCCACTAGAACCAATTCATTGATTACGTATTCTGGTCATTGTTTTTTTTTTCTGACAGAGTAAATGGTACTTTTAGTGCTCTTCTAATATCACGTATTAGATTCATTTGTACGTATTGTTTTAGAGTTGCATGAAAAACTCCACAGGCTTAGATCAGATCAGTTTATTCTAGAGGTCTTGATTCTGCATGCACATAGTAATGTGAAAACCATTTATTTCACTTGGTTTTCCAAATTCCTAGAAACTGTATGTGCGCATTTTAAATATTGGTCAAGATTCTCCCCCAGCACATTCTGTACATATCAGTATACCTGCCTTTTCAGTAAAGCATTTAACTGACAGTTCTTTTTCTAAACTGTGCAGAGTATCAACATTTTATAAATCACTATGTTAGTTTCACCTATTGTAATACGGATCTATTCTACTCTTTCTCAAAGGAAAAAAACATAACTTTCCTCTCCATGCACCTCTATCAAGTAAAAAATCTTATCTCTGTTAGTATAAGACACCTACTAGAATAAAGGTATCTTTATGATAAAATTCAATATGAGATACTCATTAGTTGTCATCTTAGCAGACATTTTCAGGCAAGAAAAGCATGAAATTAATATGGGAATTGGACTTCATTGTCTCAATTTTACTGACACTGAAGTTCAATTTCAGAGTAGGAGAACTTTGGTCATATGGAGTTGATAAGATTATTTGGTTTTGATTGCCATTCTTGTGCCAAGAAGGAAGCAGAAATTACCCAATGGAGTTAAAACGCAGAAGAAAAGTTTTGGTTTGTTCCTAGAAATGTAATAATAGTGTAATATGCAGGGTGATTTTTTGGTATGATTTTTTGTTTGTTTCTTTGTTTACTAGTTTTTGTTTTTGCAAATTGCTTGGTTTCTTTTCCTAAGTTGTGAATCCCATCACAACTTAGGAAAAGAAACAACTTACACAAAAAGTAGAAGCTATTTGTTGTGACAAGTCATACCTGAATTCTCTTAGGACTGCTTGTCCTGCAAAGATGGCAATGAACCCAAACCCTCTAGGTGTCAGAGAGGTGCTGATTAGGGCTTCTCTATTCCTTTTTTTGAAGGACTTGCTACATTTTGTATTAATTGCCCTATTGGAAATAGCTGCTGCCACTGCTTCCCATTTGGACAGCCCAGAAAATCTTTTTCTGTTTGCTTTCTTTATTCCATGCAACTTCATTTATACATGTCTGGTGTTTGTATAAAGCTTAGTAATCAGAATCAGCAGCTTTTCTTGCAAGGTTTTGAATGATAGTTTTAGTGGTTCACTTAGCTGTCAAAGGAAACTACATGAGAATCAAGAAATGTGGTTTTATTATAACTTTTGTTGTAAATAAAATGCATTGCTTTTGTTTCTTTTAAGAAATATTTACAATTGAATAGAATATAATTTTGTTCTAAAGTGGGTTTTAATTAGATTTTTAATATATTTTTCTTCTATTAGAATTTGCAGTCCTTGACTCTAGGTTTCATATTACAGAGCAAAGTAGGTCATTGTGAAGTACATGTGGTTGCTGATTTCTCATATCTCCTCTTATTTTCTTATGTTTTTTTTAAAGTTAACTTCTTCCATAGTATGTAGGATGTTACTGCTTATGCATTTAGGAGAATCATTAAGGAAAATTGATATTTTTAAAGTTGTGTAAAGAGAAAATACTAATCCTTTTGAATTCCATCATTATTTGCATTCTGCTTTTAGAACACTGAAAATTGCTTTGTCTATACACATGTTTAGTGGATGACCTGCTCACATGATGAGAATGTGAGCTTGCCTGTCTCCTTTCCCTCCATTCTATTAGTGTGTCTTTGCAGTAATTTATATAGTATCTTTGATACTAAATTGGCCCTATTAACTGTATGATCTTTTAGATACCAAACTGTCACTTTATGAATAAGCTGTGATTTGGTGGGAAGTAACTTAGTATGACTCCTGCCAGTGGATGTGGAGAGCTGAGAGAACTACTAGCATTTTCCAGAGACAATATTGTGACTAGTAGCATTGGTAGTGATTTGGGGGACTTGCTGTCTTATCAGATTCTCCACTTGGAGATACTTCAATTTACCTTTCCTTTTCTAAACAAATTGAACAGATGTCTGGGAACTCAAGCAGGATAAATGTGTGGATCCTGCGTTGATCCATCTGTGCCTCTGCTCTGTGAATTTGTAGATTACCAACTTGTGGTAATACCTTTAGGACAGTATTTAGTACAGCATCTAGTTACAGAAGTGTTTCAGCTGAAAAATTAGCAGCTCTAGAAGTTTGGAAGTTATTCCATTACAGCCAAATATACCTTTTGGCAAGGGTAATGAGGAAATGAAAATATACTTTAATGTGATGATCATATGATATGGAAAAATAACAATTTTTTCTTTGTTTCAAAGCTAATTGAAATTTCCCCACATCTTGAGTTTGGTGAATTTATTTTGTAAAATTTCTGTTTCTCAACAGAAACACATTTTCAAGCAGATTTTTATCATGAGTATCCATCCTGTCAGTTGATTTGCAATTTTTCTTGAATGAAGTAATACTGGCATTTTTAAAATCTGGTGTAGGGGAAAGAAAAGGAGGAAAAAAAAAGTAATTATTAGAAAGCTGTCTTTTATTTGAAAAGTGGTAGGCAGGAGCAGTACTTGGCCTGAGAAGAAAGTCTTCTATTGTTTCTGGTGTTGCTGCAGCCAATTGATCGTTCTGTGATAGCCCTTAAGGAGCCAGGTGAGGGACAAATGTTTGCTGTGACAGGCTTACTCAAGTTCCTCAGCCTGTTGCTGTTGGTTTGTGCTTCTTTGTGCTTGTGGAGATCAGCTGGTCTCAAGCTCCTTGGCAAAGCTTTCTACAGCTAATACAATAACCACAGTGAGTACAAGATCATGCACTACCTTATGGTGTTAATCTGCACAGTTTGGTGCACACTACAGTGACACTACCTCCTTCTGACACTTAGTCCTTTCAGATACAGTGTACACGAGCCTAAATCAACAGGGTTTTGATGTGGAAAGTCTATACACACACTTGAAACAGGCTTTTGTGTTGTTGAGGATTGCTTTATGAGGCAGGATCAATGTGATGGCAAATATAAGTAAAGGCTAAACTCATCTTTTTTGTTTATTTACTGGAAGCATGACAGATGTTCATTTATGGGAAGCTGTTTGCTATAAATTCTGCTCGTATGAAGCTCACTTCAGATGTGTTTGCACCACTAGACTTGAAACACTTCCCAGAAGTGTTTATATTTAGGGAGTGGCAGATAATTAAAAGGTCCTTTGTTTTTGTTGTGTGTCTGTTTGGGTATTTTGGTTTTTTTTCAAGATCTAGAGGCATTAACATTTCATTCTTAACAAAAATTTTTAGAAAAAAAATTTAAATTGATCTATTGACAATTCACACTGAAATTAAGACTATAGTCCAGCACATTAATTTCAGTAACCTGAAGATGTTGTGTACTTATTACACAGCATCTAATTGTGCTACCTCACTAGAAAAAATTATATGTAACTTCTAGATTAATGATACACTTTTTATATGGTATAAGAGTACCAAAATTTTCCCATTTTGATAGACTACATATTCTTATTGATGCTTTGAAATAGCAACCACCAGTGTTGAATAACAATGTCAATCATGTACTGTGTGGTGTAAAAGTCGTAGACTAATATTTCAGTTTGCTTTCCAGTAATTACCTGTGGACTTTGAAATTATTGCTTTGCTTTTGACATTCATGAGTCACTGGAATTGAAAATGACAAGGAAACAAATAGTGCATAATCTGGAACATTTTAAATGTTTATGGATTTCTTAGTATGATTAAAAAAATATAAGTGGTATTATTTTTTGAGATCAGCAGAGGCACATATTAATTACTACAATAATTGCCTTCTCGAGGACAATCATTTAACACTGTTGGAAATGATGCTGAAACTACTGATTTCTTACATCTTCATTATCATGCAGTGAAAACCCTAGCTAAAAAGAAAAAAAAAATCTTTTATTAAGCTACTGTTGATACAGTCAATTGTAAATATAATACAGTTGTCTAATGATATTTAAAATTCTTGCTTCAAGTTTTCAACTGTCCCTGAACTTTGGTTATTGTCATGTCACTAGTAGTGACAAATATCAACTAAGAGCAGTACATAAAACAGCTTTGATAGAAGTTGTCTCCCTCTAAAACCGAAATTTCATGAATAAATTTTAGTTCACTCTGAGTAAACATATCATGTCCTTGGCTTGACATATCAATCTGCAAAAATGCATTAAAATGCAAATTCATGTATTTCAGCCTTTGAGCTGTTTCATTCTATCCATAAAATAAATTATCATCATCTGAATAGTCTACCAGGTATTAAAGCCAATATTCAGTCATCTAAGAATAATCTGATTGAGCTTGTGTGATTTTCAAGTTTAACACTGCTTAAAATATAACTTGTTTAATGTGTATTTTAAAGCTTAAAACATGGTTTTAATTAATTAAAGATAATGGAAAAAAATTGGCCTAAATTCAATTTTTAATAGGACAGGACTTTGCTTTCTTTAAAAAAAAAATATTGTTGTTCATGCACTTTTAAAATACAGATACATTCCTGCAAATGAACTTACATAAAAATAAGGTGAGGCTGCCAGATGAGGATAGACTGTTAGGATGCTTCTGTTTCATTTACCAAGAGTAAAGATGCAAGGCTATAGACAATGCAGATTCTGAAAATGTCCATCAGAACCAAATACATGACATTTCTGTTCTCACAAGCTTATATTAAATACTGATTTATGAGATTACAAACAAAAAGAGAATAGGCTAAGAGGGAAGAAACACTTAACCTCAAACAAAAATGCACTGATTTCACTAAATTTGGAAAAAAATAGGGCAAAGTATGATCCAGGAAAGAGGACAGGCTGGTGATTGTGTATAGAATTCACAAGTAGTGTGCAATTTGCTCCAGAAAAAAATAATTTCAGTTTATTATATTTAGATTTCAGTTGTTACTTAATTTTGATTTTAATAATTGCACAAAAGAGCTTTATGTCAAAGCAGACAGTTCAGTGAAAGGAGCAGATGAGAAATACTAGAGTAAAGACAACATTTTGGAGAGGAGCTCTGAAAGTAAATGTCATGCAGCTGATGACAGGACTTCAGCTTGAATACCATGTTAATGTCAAAAAGCATTTTGAGATATAAAATGAGTGCACTTTGTAACAGAGATGAGTTATAAGACATGGAAAAGATCATCGTATGAAAGAATACCATGCACACAGGCATTCACTTGCTATGTTTAGCTCGGAAAAGGAAGAAATAGACCAAGGTACATTTCCAGCTCAGCACAATTCTTCGTGGAGTTCTGTGGTATTGACATTCTTGAGCCAAAATTTTAGGAAAGGAACAAGTAAAGACATTTAACATCTTCAAGTGCACTGTCTGTATTGGCCACATTGTTTTTTTTTCAGTTGGTCTTGGAAATTAAGCAATATTGAATCTGTCTGGCAGAGTCCTGAGAGACCATCTGCAAATCCCAGGTAACTGACAAACAAGCCAAGTACTATAATTTGGGAGAGAACATGGAAAGCAAAGGAGATTAGAGGATCTGTCTGGCTTTGTTGTCCCTCTTGAGCTGACACAAAGGTAGGCTGGAGTGTCTTGCTCCATTATGGATAGAGAGTGTGCCCTGCTGAGGTACCCAGTAAAGAGAAACCTGCTGTGCTTAGTAGGGAGGAGGGTTTCCCAAGCAGTTACTATTAGAAGCAGTTGTGCTTCTCTGCCATTATCAACTTTTAACATGAGAGGATAAAAAGTGGATAATAAAGAAGGCATGTTAGAATCATTCTTCTTTGTTGGAATATTTTATACATGTATAATTGATGATAAAATTACTTGAACTGAGTTTATGGATTTTTAATCTTTAAAAAAAAAAGCCTATAACACCTGGATTACCATTTTAGACCCTGTGTTGTCTGCCTTTCATATTTAAATCTCAGAAGAACACATTTATTTGTTATAGATGGTGGTTATGTAGTAGAAAACTGAATAAAAAATATAATTTGAATTAATATAATGCATCAGAAAAAAGATTAAATTTAATAGTTGAAGAGCATTTAGATGTGATTCACTTAGAAGGAAATCAGCCCTCTCTTTTGAACTTGATCTCTTTATGCATTACAATTATGAACCAATGTAAAAGACCTGCTTACTGCTAAATTAGGAGTTCCAGTATCTGAACTAGTCCATTCCATGCCCTCTTACGTAATTTGTATTTCTTGTTAAAATTAAAACAGTTTTTTTCTCTTAAGATAATAAATGCAGATAAGGTTTCTGATGCATTACCTCAACCTTTTAATTGCATTCCACGTTTCATGATTAAACCTACAAGTTGTGTGAATTTTCATTTATTTTCAGTGGCCAACATCTAATGCTGTGAATATTCTTCATTTAAGGATTTGTTTCCTCATAAGTCAGTATATCTGCCATGTTTTTGTAAAACATGACTGCTTCTGCTAGAACAGATGCCATCTGCATTGTAAAATAACAGTATTTTATGGGAAGCTTTTAAGCAAAACCACTGTAATTTAGTTTGCTTAATGTCAGACATGAGCCCACACTACAACAGAAGTGCTCTAAATGTCAAAACAAATCAATTTTTGCAAATGTCAGACCGACATTAATGAAAGCTCAGCTCTTTCACTAAGGATACTCTCCTAATTCATAATAAACACTACAATTTATACTGTGGTCCTTTATAACAGAAGATGTGTATACGGTTACCACCATTGTTAAGGATTTTGTTTCACAGTTCAGGTGTATACTTTAAACCCCTGTGTATTATTATAACAGACACTTCCAATCACAGAATAATCTAGGTAGGATCATAAAAGGCTAACTTAACTGCTCAACTTCTTTTTTACACTTGGGACACAGTGTTCCGGTGTAGTAACCTAAGGGACCTGAGGAAAATGTGACATTGAAAACTGAGGAAAAGAAATAAGCGAGTACCTCAGCCTTTTCCATGTTGTTACTCTCCCTTATTAACAGGACCACCATTTTGGGATCTTCATTTTATTCATGTCAGTATAATATGTATGAAAAACATACATTCATGTACATCACATTACATGGAAAGCTGAATATTTAGCAATTAACAACTTGACTACTTTAAGCAAATGAGTGCTGTCATTGAAGTGAAAACTCAAAGTTCCTTGATGAATTAGGAAAGGGAAACAGTGCCATGTGACTCAGCAAACCAAATTCAGCTGAATATCACAGCAGCTGTTTAGAATTTTTGTGGCTCATTCTTCAAAAAGATTGTATTTGAAGAACTTTGAGATAGCCAAGAAATTTCAGACTACCAACAAACCCCAAATTCTCCAAAACAGATTTTAAAAAAATCATCATTTTTACTATTTAATTGTTCATCTGCAATAAATTATATGGAACAAATGCTTGTTACATGGTTAGACAAGGAGTAGCCATGTCACTTGTAAATGAAATATGATTATGAAAGATTATACTTCTTGAAAGCAGAATACACAGTTGTGCTTAAGCACTGTCTGTGTACATTCCCTCTTGGCCCATTGAATGAAAGATAATTACTTAGAGAAAGTGAATTCTGTATACACATGATATTTATACCAATTGGAGACCTCAGCAAAACTGTAAGGAGTGTATTTTCTTCACCCGAGCCCTTAGATTATCATCAAAACAATAGAAAAATACTCTGGAAGGTGTAGTTATTCTGTTGGTGATTACATTTCTTTCCTATAAATACACAATTAATACCTCACTAATCTTACAGTTACCACATGAAAAATGACACTTATTTTTCAGATCAGTTTGTAGAAGAAGGCCACACGATGGTTGTCTAGAAGTCATAAACAACTTTCAATGATACAGTCCCAGACTGTTTCTGTATCTAGACTCTTGGATTGGGGAGTAACTCTCCAGTTGCCAAGTTTCACTTTGTCAAAGAAAAGAGATGAAAAGCATTTGCCTCCTGCCCCCATTCCCTACCATCTCTCCTTGGAAAAAATTTGAGCAGGAAAGCTGGAAAGCATCATGGAAGGCCAGGCCTCATTGCAGAGTCTACAGGACATTTATGTTCTCAAGGACATCTAAAGAAATTTGTTTACTTGTTGTCTCTGCTACATTGTGCTTCATGAAGGTTTTTATCCATACTGAAGAAAATATAATACAAAGGCTCAATAAACTAGGAAGCTTTTTCAGGGAATATTGGTTTGGAAACAAGGGAGAGAACAGCAGGAAGTAGAGCTTCTGAAGTTTTGACTAAAACTAGTTTGATTGTTAGTTTGCATGAGAATGTTGTGAACCTTTATGTTTAATTGAAAGAAATTATTTCCAAGGAATCATGATATATAAATGTACAGCAAAACAGGGTGATAACAGCTGAAAATACTAATTTATTAAATTATTGTGATTTCAACTAGATATATTTTTTGAAATTAAGCCTGAATAAATCTCAAAGAAAGGCTATACTTACAACAGATATCAATAATTAACAATACCTATGGCTACATGGTCAATATTTATCTTTTGTCAGGGATCTTTTTAATTTTCCTGGTCTTCTCCAAAATAAATGTTTGAAGACAGTAGGAAACATATTTCAGCAGTGAAACAAATGTAGTGTTAACTTTTATGTTGAGCTTTGCCAGTTTTCTTGAGAGTGCTCTTTGCTCTTCTTGACACTTTTATCAAGTAATACCATTTATGCGTCGAACTGAACATTATCCCAGGTTATTGTGTGGCAGACAGGTTCTTTACTTTATAATCACTGCACAGTTTTCTTAACTTTTTTTGCTCTTCATTTTAAAAGTACCTTGAAAAAGTATTCAGTCTTAAAAGTTGTTCCCATTCTGTCTACTTAATTTTTCTCTGTATATGTGGATATTTGTAAATTTAGGAAATGCCTTTCCCCGTGCAACCTGTCCTGCTGTTTCTCAGCTGCTAAGATATGAATTGAGAGGAATTGTCCAATGTGAAATGAGGATGTGCATGTTAAGTCAAAACAGCTCAAAATACAATGTAAAATTTTTACTTTTTTTATCTGGGATAAACAGTAAAAGATCATTTGTATCAAACCAATTGTTTACTTCAGAATTTAAACACGTCAATTAGTGCTTCAATTATATTTCAGGTATTTAAATAATGTACTACAACGTCAACAAAGAACAGAGTTGTGCTTTTAAGATTATTTCATTTGTTAATTTAGGAAACACCTTTGCAAATCTCATTTCCTTTTTAATTCAATATAGATTGTGATTTATTTAACCCACCTCATCTGGTGTAGAGCTCAAAGCAGATGGAAAAGTTAAACTTGTTAAAATTTTTAAATTAAAAAAAAAAAAATTGCCATAATCTTCCTTGGGAATTGTTCAGCCTTTTGTAAGCACTTCATCAAATTTCTGGGTGTCTCACAAAAGCTGTTGGAAACCTCTAGCTCTGACTGAGCAAGATGTTCTCTTGTGAGAAGTTTCAAAACGTCTATTTTGTACCAGGTGAGGACTATTCAGTGGGCTTCCTTAAAGGCAGTGCAAAGTCTAAACTCACTAATCTCTGCCTGTGCTCCTCCACCCCACTTCATTCTTCTCCAGTTTTTAGTGAATGCTTTTAAAAATATCTGTGAAACAGGAAAAGAGGAATTTCACAAAATTTCATATTTTAAGAAGTACTTAGCCTTGAGAGTTGGAAAACTATTCTGAAAACTAGCAATCATTTCTGAAGGACTCATCTTTCATAATGAGTTTATCAGCATGAATAGTTGCCATGTCTCAGTAATAGGAAGTAATCCTGCCTTGCACAAATGGAATTTGCTCAAACATGATCCAACTTAGAAAAAAATCCATGGCGTTATGTTTTAACCTTATCTTAGCTTGTTGATATATTTCAAAGTAGTTACATCTTTAAAGTTCAGAGGATTCACAGCATCATAATGTTTAGTCCTGGAGCAACCTTAGCTTATGACTGGAAGGCTTTAAATCGTTGTTGGCATTAGTGTTTTGACATCTCTCGCACTTGTGCTGCTGTAATGACTTTACAGTAATTTTAGCTGAAATAATTTGTACCTAACATTTTATTTTACCTCTGCCAACCAAAAATCATATACATAACCAAAAGGTACTTGAAATATATCTCCTTATTCTTCTAAACCAATACATTTATTTCCAAATTTTTCATATGTATTGTATTATTAAATAGTACTCTAAAATAGCCCCTCTTGACCTAATGATAATGCTTTTGCTCCTTTATCTTTAACAAGGATTGAGAAGGAATTTAAAAGTCTACTGAAATTGTTTATAATTATTTCTTCCAATCAGAAAGTTCACCCAAAGTGAGGTCTGTCAGTACAGTTTTATAGCTCTGGGATTTACCTCTTGCAAGATATTTTCAAGGACGTATTTCAGTGTACTGGGCACAAAACAAGTATATCACTCACCTTTAGTGTACTTGTACCACACCTAGGAAGGCATATATGTTGTTGGCAATATAATCAGTGTACTGCTCAGAATTAGTAGTGTGTCCAGCATGTTTGTCACATTTTTATGCCTATTATTTTACTGGTCCAAGAATACAAAGATGTGTAATTTGGTCAGGAATCACCAGAAGTTTAAAATGGATGTATTATTTCTACCTAATCAGTAGCATGCATGGCACTAATTTTAAAATTATTATTGAACTGACTTCTTTCTTATTCAGTAACAGAGCCATATGTGGCCACATGGGCAAAATAAATTTGTACTGAATCGCAGGAGCTTTTACTTATTCTAATCCATTTCTGGTTCTACACTGGTGATACCTAGAGCACCAGAGCTTGCTTAGTATTCAGTCCATGCAGTCTGCAAAAATCACACTGCTGTGGGAGACTGAAGTGATTATAGTAGAACGATCTCTGTTCTCTCTTTGACATAATTGTCTCTGTGTAGCCAGAAAGGTATCCACACTTGAGACAGAATTGCTAGCTGAAGTCCATTTTGATTAAATAATAATCAGTACACCATTTGGGGTTTTTGTTGAGTTTTTGTTTGTTTTTATGTGTGGAGAATTGGGTTTGTTTTTTTTTCTTCTAGTAATCCCAAGCAAAGTTTACACCCTTACTGTCACACAAAAAATAATTCAACTTTTATGGGTGACCACTTAACACATTGAGTGTGACACCAAGGAGGCAGCTTTTCCTAGGTTAAAAAGAAATTGTGACTGAAATGCTGGCTCTGGGAAATACTAAATTGTTAAGAAAATTTCTCTGTCTGACCATCCAGGAGCTACTCTGGCAGACACACTCACATCACCTGAGCTAGGTGCAAGGTCCCTTCACAGGTACACACTCCACACTCAGAAGCACACCAGGGTTCCAACAGCAGTCTCAGATGTCTAGATCCTTCAGATGATTTAATCTAGCCCCAATAACCAAATAACAAAATATCAGCTTGACCTGGTGCCTCTGAGGAGACACCCAGACCAAAGGAACTTGTGGGATTTTCTACTGTCTTAGTCCAAAAATTGTGGGAAATTGTTTGTGTCTTTAGCTCCTGCTGTCTCTCAGTGTCCAGTGCCCTGGCTGGGCCACAGGGCCCTTTGTTTTGCAGAGGGTCAGTACTTCTGGGCTTCATGCCTGGGGCTCCCACCCAGAGCTACCTGCACTGAAGGTATTCCTCAGCAAGAGGTCATGCATGCTCCTCACTGAATTCTGTCTCTGTATAAAACATCCATATAAAATTTCCTTTGGTTAATTTCTTGTACATTAGATAGCTTCACAGTGAGGAAAATTCAATGGGTTCTGCCAACTTACTGCAACATTTTCATATTTTTATGAGTGAGAAAATCTGTTTTGTTTTTATGAAGTTCATATTTAAAGGCAGTTTAAATATCCGAGCTTTGAGATTTATAATGCTTTTGCAATACACTAACAAGTATAATTTCTTAAATGTGTACTTGTACTTTAATTCATAATTGGTAACTTTTAAGCTTTTGTTTAATGGCTGATACAACAAGTAATTAAAGAGCAGAAGCTACTTGGGTATATCCTGGAGATCATTTATTGAACTTGAAAGTGTCTATGCATGGGCCTTTTTTTTTTTCCCCGTGTGAGTAGGGGTTTTTTTGTTTGTTTTGTTTTTAAATTTTATTTTGAATGTAGTGTATTTATCAGTTTTATAAATACAAGAATACTGCCATGTATGCTTAAAAATATTTTTAGTGCTTTAAAAGACGGAAACTGCAGATGGTGATTTGTGAGTTTTAAGTGGTTTGGATATGAATTATAGTACACATGATGCAAAAAAACTTTAAAACCACTGGAGATGATGACTCTAAAACAGAGAATGAAATACAGTATACAGAATGTAATTTACTTCCTATTATATTGGTTAAAGATGAAGAGGGTCAGAAAACACAAAACATTCAATGAAGACACTGGCACTAGGGGTACAGCAAGATGCTGGAGGTACTGTAGGGTCTCAATAGCAAGAGAGAGTTTACTCATAAGTTCTTATTTTCTCGATATTTAGGGTTTATTCCAAACCAGCTCAGATCTCCGAACATCAGTCTTATCATTCAGTTTTATCAGCTGGAACATTTTTATCTGCACATTTGCACATATGGTTATTTAATCTCATATTTTAATCAACAAAATGTGAAATAATTAGACAAAAGATGGTATATATCTTAGTTTTAATCGGTGTCTGGAGAAAGAGAGACAAAACGAGACAAAATTCTCCCTCTCTTTTCTCCAGATTTATCCTGTGTAAGATATGTCATTTATGTGCTTTTGTCAAAGTCTGTGAAACAGAAAGCTGTGTCTGGAAATTAGGCAAGATTCTCTTAAAAATATGGCAGAAATATCAGAACTGAGTTTTCTTTACCTACTGCTTCCTGTACTCATTTGAGCATAACATGCCACCCACCACTTGACATGGTGCCTTTCTTGTGTTCTTCCTTGTGTCACATATCTTTTCCTCCTTGCTGAGCCCAGTCGTGTGCTTCCATGCTGAAACTTCACCTTGACGTTTGCCAAAATGCTGTTTCAGGCCACTGTGCAGCTATTCTCTTCCTCCTGTACAAATAGCCTTCCTTGCTGCCTGCAGCACCTGCATGTCCCTGCAAAGATGTTGTTTTTAAGGAGGTTTTCTCAGTCTTCTCTGGGAGCGGTGTGCCCAAAATATTGGAGTTCAGGCTTGCAGTTGCTTTACAATTTTAACTTTAGTTATGCTGCTTCTGTCCGTCCCCGTGAACTGTAATGGATTTCTTAGGTATTGCCTTGTAATTGTTTTGTTTTCTATGCTACAACACCCATCAAAATAACACAGAGCAACAGGCAGTCCTAAGCCTGCACACAGGTAACTGGCAAGATCAGTCCAACCTCAACTAAGTGTGTTTCACTTAGAAAAATACAGGAGATAAAGGTGACAATTTTTTTTTTCTCTTCAGAGAGATCCCTTGGAAAGATGAAGAACATAACTAAGTTGCTGTGCTACTCCATGAATTATTACAGTGGCAAGAGGCCCCATTCTTTACTTGAATGTTCATGAAACAATTTTGGATTACAAAGAGGTTCCAAGGGACCAAGACTGGACCAAAAAACAATTTGTAAAGGAAACTCCTATGAAATTGAAAGGCAAACAAGAATGTTTTCTGGCAAAATCTGGGATTTCCTCCAACTTATAAAAATAGTAGTTTTAGGACACATTACCTTTTCTGTTATTATATGTTTCTCTGATTAAATGTTAATATTTTCAGAAGCTGGTAATTTGATATGATGAAAGGTCTAACTTACAAATTTCTGGCTGTGTAAGGGTAATTAGTGCCTTCCATTCTGAGCTTTACTGTAACCTACAGCTTTGACTGAAACTTTTCTATATTGCCTGGTTAACTTTTCTCTTTAATGCTGCAAATTGCTAAGAAACTTTATTTTCTTCTACTGTGCACTTCCATTTCAGCTTTCTTCACAGGCAACACTTGTGATTAGTTACAGAAAAGCATAATGTGACTAAGTTTGTGTCAATTAATAGAGCAGATACCACTGGCTTGTGATGTGTCCTGATGTGACTGCTCCTTCAGGTGAGCAGGCGTTATTAGTACTAGGGGCTTGACTAGAAAAGGCCAGCCAGGGAAATATGATACATAGGACATCATGTGGATCATGTCTCTGGCCCCTGGGGAGAGGCGTTAACATGGTGAGAGAAATGTCATAAAACTACAAATTGCACTGCTACAATTGTGTGCTATAAACCCACATAGAGCGGAGTAACTTGTGATTTGGAGTTCATGTAGTTCTGTTAGACTCAGTGCCACAGCAGCTGCATCACTTAATAAATATCTGCTGAATAATTCACAATTTATTTTTATTCCTGTAGTGAATTACATTTCATTATGTGTGTACTTCAAAACACAACAAAATGCTTCAAAGTCCTATTCCAAAAACAAAAAAGCTTTACCAAAGGGTTGTTACTAGCTAGAAGAGGATGACTTATTAGATACCTCAAGATCTTGCAAAATATTATCCTCAAAACATTTTCAAATGCTGCTTTAGCCAGCACATTTTAAAAACACATATTGGTCTAATATAGTTTCAGAACATGTAATTGCAGAACTGTAATAAATTGTATTAATTTGAAGTGTCTTTGTTTTCCTGAAAAATTCTGTGTGGGGACATGTTTTACCCTAGAGTGTCTCAACTTTATGTACTTAGAGAAATTACATTGGTTTTTTACTTTACAACAAACTTTACTTTGTGCTCAAGCCTTCTGCATTATATATTGGCATTTTAAACAGGAAAAGAAAATTTGCTGAAGATGTCCAGATCTCATTTCATCATTGTAAGCAAAAGAGACAGGGCATGCACTCAAACAAGTATTACATATTCTAATCCTGATTTTTCTGAATAAACCGAGTGCTGTACTGTGAAATGTGTTTTTGGATTTTTTAAAACCTAGATCATATCAGACAATGAATTTTATACTTCACGACAGCAGGCCCTTCTTTCTTTTTCCAGGTGATAAAAGGAAAATTAAAGTTTGATTCCTTTAGTGCTTAGACATTCCAGATAATGCATTCTTTATTGTGCCAGCGACATAATAAGTGCATTTTTGTGTCGCTATTTTATATCTCAGTACAAATACAGAGAACAAACAACTGTATTTGTAATGGTGAGAGGTCATTGTCATTTTATTTTCCCCAGCCTCTCTGCAGCTGAAGGTAAGGAAGTAGTAACGCTACAACAGAAAAAAGGTCTTTGTGGACGTACATGGATAGGTTATTACATGGCTGGATTTGTGTCTCAGAATGTAGGAGGCTGAGTGATAATGAAGTTGATGGAAATGGATCTTATGATGTCTTTTATTAATTTGTGGTTAATGGATAAGCCACTCAATAACTTAGATTGAGTGGTTTAACTGCTTACAAAAAAATCCCCTCCTACCTCCCAAGCTAAAGCAAACAAACCCTTGAGATAAATGTGCAAAGGAAGAATTTTTTGTGGGGAGGAGGGATGGGGGAGGTTGTGATTTTTATTTTGTTTTGTGGGTTGATTTGTTGGGGCGTTTGGCTGAGGGTCTTTTGTTGTTTGGTTTGTTTCTTTCTTTTTTGTTTTTTTTTTTAGGTTTTGTTTCTATTTTGTTATTGTTTTGTTTGTTTTGGTCTTTTTCTCAGTATGACTATTAACTGAAGATGATTTCTTGCAAAACCAGTGGGATTTCTTTTGGTATATATTGGCTTCATTTCAATTCTATCGTAATGTTTATCAACCACAAAATCCCCCATGTGTCTTTAGAACAGGGAAAAGATAGAAGACTGAGACTTTTGGGGACATAAGCAGGTACTTTGACGGACTGACTTTTAGCCAGAGGATAACTCATTAGCCAGATACTGTGAGTATAAAACAGAGGTGGTTTTCCTACCTTTCCTCAGTAAGATAGTGATTTGTATCCTTCTTCAATATGTAACTACTATGCATTTTTCAAACAAGTTCTGGGATTTGAATTATCCACCCACCCCTAAAGTTGACTGAAAATCACCTGAAGGATAAAAAAAAAAAAATTGAGTAACTTAAAAATCCTGTATATTTAATTTATTTGAGAATCTAGACTAAGAGAAAGATACCATTCTGCCTTCTCACACTGCTGCACAATAAAAATAACAGTAAGAGTTTTTTCTCATCTTTAATTACACCTGTCCTGGCACCAACAATAATTTTTCATGTCAGTAAAGTAAGATATGCCAAAGCAGTAGAACTTCACCTTTCATTTGCATGTTTGGTGTGAAGCAGAAGTATTATGTTATTCTCACATATATGAAACTTAATGGTTTCCTACAGATTTGCACTTTACTGATCTGTATATTCGTAACATTTATTTACATAGCCTTTTTGGGGGTCAGAAAACCTTTGTTATACATAACATTGTAGTGATATTTATATTGCACATCTGACTCAGTGAAGCTGACTTAGTCTGTTGAAGATAACATAAGGATCTGGGGTTTGTCAAAATACATAGATGATAGCTCATAAGTGTAAGAAGAAAGGACAAGAGACAAGATAAGCAATAAGTGAGATACTCAGACAGGTAAACCAGAAGGGAGAGGAGATAACAGAAAGTAACAAAGATCATATCTCCAGCCATTGATCAAGGGACAACCGAAGGAACCACTTGGAGCTTTCAAGAAGTTCAACCAGAACTTTGTGGTTGAGAAGAGAAACAAGATAATTATTGGGCATCCTGGGTAAGAGTTTTCATGGGTTTTTTGAGGATGTTTGTGGGATTTCATAAAACTTCTAGGGATATTGTGAGGGCCTTGTGTGCATGTGGAGATCTATTACGGGATCTTCAGGGGAAAGCCCAAAGGCAGGGAAAGGGAGAAACCAAGCTGGATCAGAGAGGAGATGAGAGAAAAAGTGGCAGCTGCCTGTAAGTTGCTGATCAGTCTGCTTGTGAGGCAAAAGTTCTGTACCTCATTATTCGAGTCTGTACTCCCTTCTTTACTGATATTTTTTCTTATATCTTTTCAATGTGACCTTGTTCTCCACTCTATATCTAGCAGAGAAAGGACCTGCTAATATATTTCAAGCGAGGCTAGAAAGGGAGGAAGAGGGCCGGGTGACATCTTCAAAAACCCGAGCTCTGAACTGGTGAATGGATGAGGTATGTAAGATTCTGACAGAAATATTTGATTAACTTAGGCCATTCCAATATTCAGTGGTTCTGTGAATATCAGTGTGCTTGTGAGGTGCAAATATGTGTCCTGCTAAATAGGCTTTGGTGCAGGTATTTACATTCATTTGAATTTAAATATATTTGGAAAAATTAGTTTCTATTCAGGTATTTCAATTCTTGAATAAAAAGAATAATTTACTTGAGAGTTTTGTATTGCAATTATCTTGCTTGCAAATATTTGCTGGGTTTTGTAAAAGAGAAAAGATATGTATGTAGTTTTCCAAAAACTGATGATAAAACTTAGTCAGTGTCATGAAATACCAGAAGAAAGAGACATTTATAATCTATAATATTTCGTAGCAATATAATAGCTATTAAATCCCTTGGAACATTAATGTTGAGAACACACAATGGAGTCTTGTTGATGATAACACTTTCTTAGCAGACATTCATGTTGAGTTTTTGGGGTTGTTTTGCATTTTAATCTTAATTTTTCATTCAGTCTATGAACTGTAGTATTTGACACTTATGAATAACATTATATGAGAGGTCATTGGTGTTAGTCACTAAAATGAATTCTGAGCAGCTGGGTTACATGGTGAAAGCCTGGGAGCAATGAGGTCTGCTCTCAAGGGCTGACTGTAACAGCCTCATGTCACACTACATGGCAGTGAAAGGAGCAGTGCTCATCCCAGCCCCTGGTAAAGGCTCTTGGATTAAGGTTTCTGCTTGAGAAATGGTGATGAGAAATTGGATATTGTGTTTATAGGAGTGAAGAGGGAAATTACGTCATATAAACAGCAATGGCAATTTTACTGACAAAAAATTCAAAGTTCTGGGGGAGGTCTTTCTTGGTGCATTTTTTCCCCCATTGCTGTTGTTATTAAAGAATCTGAAACTCCAGTCATATTTGTCTTCCCTGTTCCATCCTTTGTGATCATGAATTTCATAGTAACATGTGATTTCTTCCTTTACAAAAAAAACAAACGAACTCATTATAGTGTTAGCAAGAGTACATCTTTTATTGTTCTGACTTCTCCCATGTGACCTTTTTTCCCAGATGCCTCCAAAAATAGAAACAACCTGGCCCATACATTAAACTGTCATACTTGCAAGTTTTCTTGTTTTAAATGAAGAGAAGGAATAAAAAGGACAGTTAGCCCTTCTTTTCCCTCCTTCATACCATGTTTAATACCATTATCACACACGCATTTGATGTGATCTTCCTCTCTGGAGACACTGAAAACCCACCTGGACACTTTTCTGTGTCACATGGTATTAGTGACATTGTCTTGGCAAGGGGATTGAACTAGATAATCTCCAGACATTATCCAAATGAGAAAGACATTCAGATTCTGTAAAGTATTGCTTAAAATGTAATTTATTAGAGATAATACTTTAAAGAGAGAATAGTATCAATAATATTATCTCCCTTCAGATTAGCTGGTAATGCTAATTTTTGCTGCCTTGAAAGGGCTTCCCGTCAAGAAATGAAATCACTGGTACTAACAGGGAACTGTTCCTCTGTTATCATCAAAGCTGAAGTTTATATCGTGCCCATGATATATGGCCTCAGTGCTAGGCTCTGCACGTAGCACAGCATGAGCCAGGGATGACTCAAATGGTATCCTGATCATGGCTCCTTGGTGTGCAGTGGTCTTCCAGACATGGTCACTGTGCTGCTCAAAAACAAAGATGCTCAGGGTGACTTTAGCTTTCCCACTAACCTAAAAGCTGTTGTCTTGGAGGATCATGAATTACATGTTATTAATATACTAAATAATAAAATGTGATTTCTTGTCCACAAGCCTGTCTAAATAAAGATAATTAAAACAGATTAAATATAAGACATTCTTGTTATATGAGAACCCAATGGTGGTTACGTGAGTGACAACTAAAATTATCTATTTTAGGCAGTTTTTAAAATTAGGAGGAGAATCTAAATTAATAATGAAGTAGACTTGAGACAGTGGCTGCTGATTTCATATCAGCACTTCAAAAGGTACTTATGCTTGTTGACAGATGACAGTACTCGTTCTTCCAATTCACTGTTGCCATATAGTGGTGCTTCAGCAAAAAAATGGTAACTTCTGAACAAGCACAATTATCAGGAATGTGAGGTCATAATGATAGTTATCCGCTTTCTTTTTTTCTTCATTCCTTACCTTCTCTGGAGAGCCAATTCCATGCTGTGAGCTTAAGGGTCACAGCTTGTTAATTATTACAATTAACCAACTTCTGCTGACTCAGTTCAAGAAGTCTATTACAAAAGAGATGAATTCAGCAGGTTTCCCAAGTTGAACTTTCATTGTATTAATATTATACTTACAATGTCCAAGTACCTTATAAGTGATACTGATTCATGAGCACCATGTAATGGGAATTCTCAGAGTTACAAATTTTTTTGAATGAAAGAGGAAAATCAAAATTTTTAAATACATATGCAAATCTTTGCAGTCATTCAACATATATGAACTTTAAATAATGTTCAGGCTGAGATAAAACTATTGTCTGCAAAATATCAATCATAAAATTAAATAGTTATGTTCAAAGAGAAAGATTTTTTGTTTGTTTTGTTTTTGGGGATGGTTTGTTTGTTTTGGCTTTTTAGGTGTTTTTTATTTGTTGGAAGAGGTGGAAAGCATAATAGAGGGCTTTTTTTTCTCCATAAATCAAATTTTAAAGTCAGTAACACCACTATATACAGAAATCTTATTCTTATAATTCAAAAATAACTGTAAGAAATAGTGGAGCTTATATTTCACGAAGTTGTTGGACTTTCATGCGCGTATTTAGAAAGAATGTTATGAGGTTTTACAAAGGGTTGAAATGTAGTCCTTTTTTTATCTGTGCAGCTTTAAGCATCATTGATCCTTAAGGTAGAAAATAATTTTTAAAAATATTCCACTAGTTAAAAGGGTGGAAATCACAAAAAGCAGCGCATCCCTCAATTGTGAATTCAATATCACAAGACAAAACTATTTACAGTGTTATTGATACTGAACCTAGATGAAATGTTTGGCTTAAAAAGTGTAAGTGTACAAGATTTTCCATGATAACAGAAAAGAATCCTTCTACAGAAAGAAATCTGTAAAATACACTGCTGTAGTAAATACTAGTTTGATATCATTACTATGCAGTGAAGAAGAATGCAAGGAATGGTCATTGTTTCATCTTCAGTCTAATAGCCCATTTAAAGCTTAAGTCTAAGAACATTTGCAATTTTGAGCAGAAATAAAGAAGATTTCTGTTAGAAATGTGTTCATTTATTCTCCCTCAGGTGGTATTGCATAACAGTTAACTGGTCCAGTTTTATGGACAGGAGAGTAAAAAAAAAATAAAACTAAAGACAAGGCATTATTCTTTTTGCCTTCTATTCAAGTGTATACCAGGTGCAAATTTAGTACTTGACATAAAATCCAAGCAGAGCCTGAAAAGTGAATTGTATTTCTTCTGTCACAGTAACAGACTGGTGGATGGTTCTACTCTGAATGGCCTGAAGGGAGAATTCTCTTCTCCTTTATGGTCTTTTCTATCTGATTTCCTTTTACTATGAAAAAGTTAACATTGATTTTCTTGTTGAAGATAAATTGTGGCCATTCCCATCAACTCCAAAAGTAAATGTCATAGTGTTTTGCCATATTTTATATCCAGTGTTAATACTGAGATGGGAAAAAAATACGAACTTCCAAAAAGTCTGAAAGCTATAATAATATTTTTGGGGTTTTGTTTGATTTTGGAAAAAAATGAGCAAATTTTTCTGCTGTGGGGTAGTTTAGTTTTGATTTTTGTGTTTTCTAAATGAATAATCATAACGTACAGTGAGATCTGGGATGCAAACTATGTCATAGAAATACTTTTATATTTGTATGAAAAAAATTACTTATAGAAATAACTTCTGATGGGTAAGGTTGGAAGAGACCACAGAGGGCCATCTGGTCCAACCTCCAAGCTCAAAAAGGGTCATCCTAGAGCACATTGCACAGGGTTGTGTCCAGATGGTTCTTGAATATCTCCAGTGAGGGAGGCTTCACCACCTCTCTGGGCAAACTGTTCCAGTGCACAGGTGCTTGCACAGTGAAGAAGCTCTTTTATTTTACTCCAATGGAATCTCTTTGTGTCAGATTCTGCCTGTTGTTTCTCATCCTATTGCCTTGCTGCAAGAAGAGGCTGACTGTATTGTCTTGATGCTGTTCCTTCAGGTTCTTACAGTAATTGATAAGCTCCTCTCTGTTGTCTCTTCTCAGGGCTGAACAGGCCCAGCTTCCCCAACCTTTCCTTTGTATGAGAGATGTTCCAGTCCCTTAAACCTCTTTGCCACCCTCCACTGGACCTGTTACAGGAGCTCCATGCCTCTCATATTGAGATCCTTGGGATGCATCATTCTTGAGTCTAGAGGAAGTGATCCCTGAATATCAACCAACTTTCTTGGATCCCTCTTCCCTGCAGGGCCTGTTTCCATAAGATTCTTCCAGGAAGAGCCTTGAAGGGCTTAAATTTAGCTCTCCTGAAACCCAGATTTATTATGGATGTGTAAGATATGCCTATTGCTGTTTCGAAGAACCTAACAGATTTTTTTTGTCCAGGCCAATGTTTGCCTCATAAAATTAAGTAGTACTAGTAGCTGCTGTTAAATGACTCTAGTATTTCTTCTAATAAGACTGGAATATGCCCACTGAGAAATTTCTGTGCAATATACAATGAAGGCACACTGAATGTACTGTAGTCTTTGTTATGCCTTAATTTCTTTGTGCTGAAACACATCACATACTTTAAGGAAAGATAAAATGCAACAAAAAATGATTCTAGGGTGGAATAAAGAGGAAAATTTATGCAACAAGGATAGAAGTCCTATTTATCTAGATAATCTCTTAAATTCTTAGAGAGGTGTCAACTTCTGACATTTTTTCTTATTTGCAGGAAAATGTAAACAAGGTATTGTCTCTTTTCACTCTCATAAATTCTGAATTCAGATTCTGAATTCAGAATCTGAGGAATAGGCTTATATTTTGGAAACATGAAAAAAGATGATTTTTTAAAAAAAATATTATTATGCTATTTTAAGAGCTGCAAAATTGTAGTTGCCCTGCCACAGATTATACTCAACAAATAGTCGCAAACCAACCAAAAAATCCCTAAAACCTATCTATCTGACCAGACTGGAAAGAGCTATTTCTGATAACACTAAATAGTTGAGTGCATGGGATTCAAAAATTAGAATATTCTGATTTGAAGTTTACCTGTAAAATGTTAGTGTTAGATTTGAAATAAGTGGAATAGAAGTCAGTTGAGGGATCAATTGAAAAGAATGAAACTGAAGCACTTTTGCTCCTGCTGCACTTTAATGAAGTAGCTGGTCATACACAATATCAAAGTACCTTGACTTAAAACCAATCAGAGAGTCTTCAGATGAAACAAGGAAAATATTTTCAAGGTGTTCAGTGGTTATTTAGTTGACTTGAAAAAATACTTTCCTAGTGTTATACTGTTTTTTGCTTCACCATTTAATTTGCTTTGCAGTGTGTCTTTGTATGTGAATTGTTAGTCTGAAACCACACAATTTCACGATAAGTAGTTGTATTTTGTGGCTTTTAAGCTGACACTAAGAGTATTGATTGATTTTATATGAATCAGGCTTTTTTATATGTTAACAGTGAAACCAAAATTGAGCAACTTTTCATTAAAAAGAGGAAAAATATACCACTTTTCACTAAGACTTTTGTTCAATTAATTATTTTAACTAAAAAATAGTATGTAGTTCAGGAAAGACAAAAATGTTCTGGATCTGAGCAAAGGCCACTGGAATCTGTAAGAGTATTTCTATTGATCTCAGTGGGATTTCACTGTAACCTTAATAGGCTAATAGATATTTTAAAACCTAGTCTTCTTGCAGATGTAGCCCTAACTTGGTGATTTATTAAATAGCTAATAACAGCTGTAATTTAGTTTTTGTGAAATCTAGCACTGGTCCTGTTTTAAAAGAACAAGGAGTATTTGCCAATTCTGTCTCTCCCAATCCACATGAACCCTTAATATCCACTGTGTGATGCAGCTCTTTCTTAGACGTACCAGAAAAAAGATGCAGCATTTCCCTGCTCTTGTATAAAGTTGAGAGTGAAGATTATAAAGCAGAGAAGCTTCAGTAGGAAAACAGGGGCCAGAAAACACTTGAGAATATGGGTTAATAAATTGAAATTTTTATTAGGGTGATAGGGGCAGAAACAACACAGAATAAGCCTGTGGATGTTGTCTCCCTAGCTTTTCACTGTTTCCCATACCTGGAAAAGATTTCAAACAAGACATACCTTCACTGATCTTGAAAAGCTAAAGGATGAATTTGTTAAATATTTGTTAAAACATTTTTGACCAGTGCTGAAATTTACTGATATGCAGTGGTGGCATACTATCTACCTTCTGAAAAAATGAAGCCAAGACTGGGGTTTCAACATTCTGATTCAGAAGTAATCTCTTTTATCTCCCAGGGTCCTATTCACCCTCAAGTAGGGTGAATTTGAATATCAGAATCTATCAGTTCCTGATCAGAATGCTTTATCATCTCTTTATCAACAGTGCTTGAAATGTTGCTTTCTTTTTGGTTCTGCATTAGCTTCTGATTTTGTGAGACTTGTTTTTGTTCATGCCCTACAGTGATTTTATGATGCTTGTATCTCCAGTTCTGCTGATGCTGGATATTGAGTTCTGTGCTTTTGAAACTAGATCTGAGAATGAAGGGGAGAAGGAGAAGCAGTGGAATACCTGAGGTGGCTGTATTCAAAAACATAGCATAAGAGCTTCAGCTCTGTCTCTCTAGGCCTGGACAATTAAATTGCTACTGACTACTCTGGTTTTGATTTGGCTTTTCTTTCACTGAAGTCAATAAGAAATTGTCACTAGCTTTAAACAATAAATGTGTGTCTGTTTCGTGATTGTCTTTCCCGAGCACATATTTCATAGTTGAATGTTAGACTGCTTAATATTAGGTCTTTCTACCAGTGCCTCTGGATTATTTTAAATTTGCTTTCTCAAAGTGATGCTGAGTTGCTGTCAAAATTAATTTTTCACAATGATGCCCTTGTCACCATCGGTACTTCTAGTGAAAACACTTTTATATTAGTTGAAGAGAGTACAATTACCTGCAAGTCATTTTGCATAAAAGATAAATAGAACGTGTCTCTGACACGCTTGATGGAGGTTAGGAACCCTTTCAGATCTAATTAAATGTTGTGGATATTTTCATTCTTGATGCAATTGTCTTTACTTCTAATTAGAAGGAAAAGGATGTTTAAATGAAAGTAATACAATTAAATTGGCTGTGGGTGAAAGACACATGCCATTGTTCCATACTTGAAGGCTTTGCACTGTGTATGCTTGTGAAAGTATATAGATGTGTATATAGTATATAACCTATATGCCAGCTGGAATAAAAGGAATCAAGATTTGGATTTTCTCAGAGGGCTGTGGCTGTGTTAGGGCCTTTTGAAGAACATGAGAAGCATGGAATCAGATTGGTAGTGACTACGGTTCTATTGACATTTTAGACTAGCCTTTAAATATTTATTCATTCAGTCTAACAACATACAGAGGAAGAGTGACCTGCTGATAAGCCTGGTATGTAGCATTTGCAGGTCAGTTCTCTTTTCTGCTTGCAAAGTGGGAAATTATATAAAGCACAAATTTCAAATTGTGAAATACAGTTATTAGTACTGCCACGTTTATATCATTTTTGCACAGGCTTATTTATTTCTATGTGGTGCTCAAGTCCCAAAGAAAAGGTCATGTAAATGGCTAAAATACATAAGACCAGATAATCCTGACTAAAGGGCAGAAATGAACTTGACAAGAAAGTGATTTGATATCATTCAGTCTCTAGTTTCTCTTAATACAGGGAATGAGTATCTTCCTTCAGCTTATTTTTTTGAACATATTGCTCCTATTAATTTTATTTAGCCTGTGGCTAACTCAAAAATTTAGCAATGCTACTAATTTTGTCTTTTTCCTGCTCCCCATTCACCCTGTCCTCCACCTCTCACCTCTTGCCATCAGTGAGACAAGGGAAAGTGATGAACTCTGAACCCAGAATGAGGTAACCAATGGAATTTTTGTACAGACTAGGGAATGGGAGGCTGGAAAGCAGTGCCCTGGAAAGGGACCTGGGGGCTTGATCAACAGAAAGTTGAACATGAGCCAGCAGTGCCCCAGCAGCCAGGCTGGACAACCCTGTCCTGGAGGGCATCAGGGACAGCATAGCCAAGCAAGGGAGGGGACTGTCCTGCTCTGCTCTGAGCTGGGGCAGCCTCACCTCCAGTGCTGGGGGCAGGTTTGGGTGCCACAATGTAAGAAAGACATTAAACTGTTGAAGAGTGTCTAAAGGAGGGCAAGGAAGATGGTGAAGGGCATTCATCATCTGTCTGGATGGAACAGGTTCCCAAGGGAAGTGGTCAGAGCATCAAGCTTGACAGAGCTCAAGAAGAATTTGGACAATGCTCTCAGGCACATGGTGTTACCTTGGGTTGTTCTGTGTAGAGCCAGGAGCTGGACTCAAATGATTGTTGTGGGTCCCTTCCCACTCAGCATGTTCTGTGATTCTGTGTGAGTCTGTGCTTTCTTCCCATGTTTTAAGCTGGTCTGATGGGAAATAATTTTCTGTTTACACATACGCATGACAAAAAAAGTTTCAAAAAATCCAGTTGTAGTTTGTATGTGGAACTTGGTGTATCAGGTTATTATAAAATAAAAAAGAAAACCAAAATATACTAGAAATTTAAAGAAGGAGATAACAGCTGAAGCCATGAGTAAAAATATTGAGATTATCAACTGTGTATTCCTGAGATTAACCTAGAAATTATTTGCTTTGGTTTATTCCCTAAACCACAGTCACTGAAAAATTCCTGCTCAAATAGATATGTGTTGTTAATTATTGTGGCAGATAGTTCAGTCCCAGGGTGGAGTTAAAGACAACATCTCCTATTCTCTAAAACTACTTTACAGCAGCCAGTGGTAGCAACACTATTCCTTCCAAATGAAAAGTGACATCCAGACTGGATTTTGCTCTGAACGTTGCCCATACGTTTGAAATAAGCTGTGGGATAGGACAGGCACAGGTAGTTCTTTGCAGAACTTATAAGAAGGTATATTTATATGTGTGTGTATATATATATATATATATATATATATATATATACATACATATATATACATACATATATATGTAGGCATATATAATATTTTGTTATTTCTATGTTTTCTTAATGGTGTAGGGAGTAGTAGTTGGAGAAGGTGAGATTGCAACTGATAGTTCTATGAACATTTTTTATTTGCAAAGCTGCTTCTATCAGTGGAGTCAAGCTGTCATAAATAACATAATTAGTTAAACTGTAGCCACTCTAAAATGTTTGCTCACACATGAACTAATAGGGCAACAGTTGGAAGATGAACCCCAGCTGCATTCTCTAGAAGAAAATTGTTGGACTGAAGCAGGCTAGATTGGACCTAGTAGCCACAGGTGGCTTATGGGGTAGATATTCATAATGTCCCTCAATCAGTCCTTTATTCCATCAAAGGTATATAGAATCCTGTAGTATTTATATGCATGTGGAAGCTACTACCCTCCTGAATGTGGTCTGAGGAACTCAGCCTATTGTTGGTACTGGACCTGTGTGGCCCTCTAGGGACTGGGCAGGTTACCAGTGGCAGATTCTTGTTGTGTATAGAATCAACAGTTACAGGGTCACAGAATATGCTGACTTGCAAGGACCCCACAAGGATCATTGAATCCAACTCTTGTCCCAGCACAGGACAGCCCCAAGGGTCATGCCATGTGCCTGACAGCTTTGTCCAAATGCTTCTTGAACTCTGTCAGTCTTAGTGCTGTGACCGCTTTTGTGGGAAGCCTGCTCCAGTGCCCAAACATCCTCTGGATGAAGAATCCTTTCTTAATATCCAGCCTAAACCTCCTTTGACATAACTTCAGACCATTCCCTTGGGTCCTGTCACCAGCCACCAGAGAGAAGAGATCAATGTCTGCCCATCCTCTTCCCCTCACAAGGAATTTGGTGACTATAATGAGGTCTGTCCTCAGTCTCATCTTCTCCAGGCTGAACACACCAAGCGGCCTAAGCCACTCCCCATATAGCTTCCCCTCAATGCCCTTTACCATCCTTATTGCCCTTCTTTGGACTCCCTCTAATAGTTTATTGTTTTTCTTACGTTGCAGCCACCCAAACCTGCCCCCAGCACTAGAGGTGAGTCTGCCCCAGCTCAGAGCAGAGCAGGACAATCCCCTCCCTTGCCCACCTGGCCATGCAGTCCCTGATGCCCCCAGGACAGGGTTGGCCCTCCTGGCTGCCAGGGCATTGCTGGCTCATGTTCAGCTTGTGATTGACCAGGACACCCAGGTCCCTTCCAATGGCACTGCTTTCCAGCCACTATCCTGCAGAATTTATCAGTCATTGGTCAACTACCTTTTCAGAATATATTTTTCCTAGGAAGGCTTTTCCATCCAAATATCAAGGAACCCATTCAAAGGATATTCACACCAATTAAGCTTTTTGGCATCACCACTGCTGATCATTATCAAAGCTCATTTTACAGTATTTTGCCTTTTCCTGACCACTGGCACTTCATTATATCTCAAATCCTTAAATTTACTTGTAAATTTTTGTGCTACACTGTTACTGTGATTATAATGAATAATAAAGTACGACATACAAATTTAACTAAACACAGTGAAAGGTACAATAAGGGGGGCAAAATAAAATTCCCCTTTGAGTTCCATTCCTTAATAGCACAAGCATGATATCTCCCCATGAAACAGTGATAATGGTAGTATGCTTTCAGGTCTTTATGCAAGTGTTCTTTTATCCAGTATGTCTTTTCTCTATTAATTTGCAGAATATTAGTACATATACAATAAGTACCCTGTTCTTTTATACAAGTATTGATATTAAATACCATGATATCATTGTCTTGTAACTTAGCACAAGGAAATTACTGGCCATAACTGATCATCATATCATACATATGATAATGATTACCAAAACATCCTTGTGCCAGTCTCATTTTTCAATACTGATTACTTGATCTGACTGAAAATTCTCAGCTAAGCGAAACTGCTTTCTAAGTTATATCTGCTTTAAATGTTTTAAAAACTTTTTAGCAAAATGTTACTAGGTCATTTTGTTCCAAGCTCCAGGAACTAGCACATTTGCAAACAAAACAACCATCTTTTGGGGTTTTTTTTGTCTTTTTTTTTAAGTAACACATTTTCAAATTAAACTGTATTTTATAATGACTTCATACTATATTCAATTACTGTAGCTGTTTTTTATATTAGAGAATGACCTAAACCCACTCTTTTCCTTCAGAGGAAAAAGACTTGTCCACTATGGAAACAGATAGGGTCATACTCATCTCCTCTGTCCTAAGGCCAGCAGTGGCTAACTTTTTCAGTTGCTGGTGCCAGAATTACATAAGGAACACTGTAATTTAAGGCTTTTTGTGCCACCCTAAATCTATGTCACTGCCGAAGCCGGTGCTACCATGGAGGGATCACTGTTGTCACTTCAGTCATTTATGAGGTGCTTAACTCAGAATTCTAAGAGCTCTGTGTCCATAACAGTAGTTTATTCTTTCCTGTGTTAATGGTTTTCAGGAGACTGCCTACCTTGGACTGTATGAAGACCTACCTTTATTTAGTATGCAAGCAATTTTTAAAAAAAATCATATGGAAACAGCTCCAATTTGTTTACGCATGTACTTTTACAAATTGAAAGTAAGATTTTTTTTTTTTGTTAGTGTAGTGAAAATGTTCTATTGTATTACATTACACAGTATAAGCCAATTTTAACTCTAATTATGAAGAATAGTTTACTTGGTATTACCTCAGGCCAATGCTTTTAATTTTTCATGAGCAGTGTCCCGAGGTAGAAAATGTATTTTATATGAGTTTGGTTAGTGGCTAATGAAGCTGAAAATTTAATGTGTAGGTAGCACTATGTGAACACCTGACAATCAAAATAATTCTGAGAAATTTCAACAGTACAGGAACAGTCAAAAAGAGTGTGTCTGTTTTTTGGGGTGGGTTTTTTGTTTTGTTTTGTTTTATTTTCTGGAAAAGACATGAACAATCACTCCTCTGTTCTCTGGCTGCAACTGCTTCTGCCCAGTAACTTCCTTCCCCTTCTTAAACATGTTTTCCCAGTACCACTGTCACTGATGAGCTCAGTCTTGGCCAGTGGCAGGCCCATCTTGGCTCTGGCTGGCACTGGCCCTGCTAGACATGGAAGGAGCTCCCACCTACCAGACACTGGCTGTGGGGCAGAGGAATGCTCCTGCCACAGAACTACATTTATTCCTTCCTCATTCATGGTTCCTATTTACCTGCTTTCTCTTTATTATGTTGATTCAGTGTGTTAGCTGTTTGCTAGTAAAGGATGTTTTGCAGTATCATTTCAGCAGTAGTTTGAATGGGCTGTACAGATGTGGGTAATTCACAGAGTTCGGTGTGAACTTGAACTGTATATTTAGAGCAACATGCAATGCAGGGGTGAAAAATACATGTTTAAAAAATAGCCTCTATGCAGACAGTTGATGAGCAGAAAAATAGTAATTTTTCAAAGAGTCTGCGGGTTATTTTGGGTTTATTTTTTTTCAGTGCTTTGGATTTGTAGCAATAACAGTGTAGGGCTGAAGTACCTTAATAAATTATTGACGGTTTGCATCCAACTGAATTTTTTCCCAAGGTATTCTGAAGCTGTAGACAACAGGAAAAACTAAAGAAACAGAATAAGATATAGTGCATGTTCCAGACACATGTTCTAAAATTGGAATGTGCCATGCACATTAATTATTTTGGGTTTGTTTTTTTGTTGTTGTTGTTTTGGTTTTTTTGGTTTTGTTTTTTTGGGTTGTTTTTAAGCATAGTGAGTATAGAAAAATTATTCCGTGTTTTTTCACAAATTATTTCTTCATTTCTAAATTGGAATAGTCACACTAGGCCTGCGATTCTCAGAGCTAGTGTCGTTCATTCAGACAACAGCCCTACCACATGGACTTCTATCCAGACAAAAACCCCTTGAATTACAAAGTCAGTGTTCCAAATGAATTTTAGTCAAGGAGTTATTGCAGAGAGAAGGCACTAACAAAAATCATGGCTATAGATAATTTTCTAGCAGATAAAAAGAAATTGTTGTTTCACAACATAACATATAATTAATTTTAGCCCCCTCTATTAACATGAACCAAATTATGCTTCTTTGCTCAATATGAGTAATAACTAGGTCTATTTTAAGAATCAGAAAAGTTTCAACTTGGTGCAAGCCAGTTGCTCTTGTTTGTCATATTTGCTGAACTGAAGTAAAAGCAAGGAGAACTATTTTTTTACATTCCTAATTTAAGAGTTATTCTTGTGTACTACTTGTGAGAATAGGAAGGAAAGGATTTTGGTTTGTTGGGGTTTTTAATTTTAGCTGCTTTTTCATTTAATTTTAAGATTTAGAATCTCAGTTAGTGGTGAAAATTAGTTTATTTTTTCTCCCTAAAAGATTTTAAATCCACACCGAACTCACCACCTCTGACTGAGATGCTTGTTCTGTCTTGGTCCCTGAGGAAGGACCAAGAAAAGGGGTTGGAATCAGACATGCATCTCACTGCCACTGGTCTGTAGAATCTAACATTTGGTGATATCTCTCTCTCTATGTGTCATTGCACACAATCTGAGCTACAAAATGGTACAGTATTTCTTGTAGCCTGTATTTGTGTTCTTTTGTATCTGCAGACACACAAATACCTCTATACTCTTCCCTTACAGTGTACAAAGATATAAAGCAAGAATAGTTTCCATATGAAATCTTATACTCTGATGACACTGAAATTACTTGTAATAAATTGGTTAGAGAATGATAGTCTGAGATGTAAGTTTGGTTCTCTTTAAGGAAATAAGGAAGTCTAGCTGATCTATTAGTATTAGTCACAACTCTCTGCTAGAGGATGTGATGTTCACTATGGATTCTTCCCAGGCTGAACAAAGACAGCAGACATGTCAGGCTTTTATTGTACAGTCTCCATAACCCCATCAGCCAGCCCAAGGCTTTAGACTCACAGGGTGTTTGGTAACCAACCCTTAAATGTATACAGTACACTTCAGTAAGTTCTGAACTCTCACAACACACAGCCAAAAGTACTCACAAGCCACAAACATTTCAAAACAGAGTACGGAATAGAATGTGATATCTTTTCTTTTTTTTTTCTTTTTGTCCATTAATTTTTAAATTTTCTATTAAACTGGCTTGTATGGCAAAAGAAACCAAAACTAACCCCCAAAACTAAACTAACTAACCAAAACTAAACCCCAAAACCAAAGCAAAACCTCCACAATATTAGGGTCTTCTGGAAAAGGTTTTGGGGCTAGCAAGCTGATATTCTCCATCTCATCAAACCTCTCAGAATGACCTCAAAATGGACTGTGTTTAAGCTAAATGCACCAAAATTATTAACTGAGCTTGAATGCTTTCTATATTGAGAGTCTGAATCTTTGCAGTTCTGTAAACATGTAAGTACTAAAATGCACACTTGCTCAGTGTGGTTAGTAATGAAAATACAATGCACAGTCTTGTAACTATTACAGGGGTTGAATTCATTCCAAGTCATTGAAGACCTGGCATTCTCTTGATTTGGAACTTGGAAAGGCAGGCTAAGTGTGCTTACTGCTTTTTTTCTGGGATGCTTGTAAGGCTGCCTGACATTACCTCCCACTTTGTGTGCTGCTGTGGTACTGTGTTGCCAGAGATCTAAAAGGAGAATGGGCAGTAAGTGTTGTAAGCAGCATTTGAGTGAACCTGAACAGAAATTTTGCAAAGTGCCTGGATGATGGAGTCAGGCATTGTTTTGGCTCACCAGTGTCTTCAGTGTCAAAAAAAAAAAAAACCAAAACAAAACAAAAAAGTAGGAACTGCTGATACAAGGACAGAACTAGCGCCTGACTGCATTCACACTTGTCTTCTATCATTTGTGATTTAGTGAGACAGTGATTTTAACACACCTACTGCATTTGGTATGCCCACAGGCTGAGGGAATATAATGAAATTCAAGTGAACCAGTTTGCTAGAGGTTAGAACATAGGACTGCTAAAATGGCAACGGGTGATATTTATATGAAGGTATTGATGCAATTTACTGTGACCTGTTTAAGTTGTGATAGGTGACAAATCATTATCTTGAAATTACATATGTTAAACAGTAGTCTTATGCTGTCTCATAAGGATTACAAGTGTGTCACTCACTTTCACTCCTGTCTAAAGAGATACTGTATCTGTTCAACAGGTCTGTTCTACAGGGTTTGATGAATAAAAGGGAAAACCAGATAGTTGGGAATATGGGCAACAATTTTTTTTCATTTATAAGCTTGTAATTTATTTCTTTTTAAGTGCATAACAAGGTGTTCCAAGTCCTTTTTCAATATTGGCTTTTATTTTCTTCAGCCCCTCATTAATAAAGTTTTCTCTCTATTCTCACTTAGTGGAGTGGGTTCATGGTATGTAAATCCTTGTGGGTATTTATAAAGCCAAAATGATGATCTTTCCTTAGGTTCATAAAGGGGGGGGGGGGGGGGGGGGGAGGGCACAACAC
>VXBR01003145.1:670753-684836 GCA_013400215.1 Cisticola juncidis | reverse complement strand
TTTTTTTTTTTTTTTTTTTTTTAGTGAAGTCAGGTTTTATGGTATTAAATCAGGAAACTACAACTCAACTCATCTTCCATTCTTGCATTTTCAGGGGAAAATTGGGATGAACTTGCTTATTCTAAATCTTTGACATTTTTCCATTGTATATTAAAGTCTAAACTGTAGTTGTGATGCTATTATTCCAGTCTTCATTTAATCCAGTGGCAATACCATGAGACAGTCTTATTCTTTAATCTCTTCTGGTGGTTTCTTCTTTTCTTCTCTTTTTTGTGAGCCAATCTACTCAGTTACATTACTGCTCAGTGAACTTAATTGAAATTAACTGGTGGGAATTAAGATAAACTGTTTTATCCCTTCAATAAATAGGGAGATTTGAGAAAATATTGCCATATCAGTTTTATAACAAATTTTGTCCAAAACCTGCCCAGTCTGATTTATCATGTGTATCACCCATACTTTCATTACTTCAGCTTAAATGATAAAGAACCATAAGCAACACTCTCAAATCCAGATTGAGATAGGGAAAAGAAAGGCAATCACGCTGGTTAACATCAGTTTAAACTAATCAAATACTTGTGATGAAATACACTGTAATCAAATATTTTCCTGACAGTACAGATCTCTAGGTAATACCTTTCATAATAATGGATCCCGAAACTGCCACATAAAGGTGTTACTTTATGTGGTCACTGTAATGAAATGCAGACAAAAGAGGGAAAATATAATGATGTATTTGGTTAAATCACTAAGTAACGTATAATAATAAATATTAATTCAAGAGCTGATTATGATTTTCATGTCTAATTAAATCTAGAATCCTTATATTCCAGAGATATTTTTAATCCAAACAGTAATATTGGTGTTGAGTATCTTACTGTAAGGTGGCACAATGGTTACTTGAAAGAGAAGTGAACAGGCAATGACTTCACAGCCCCTTACATAATAAGAAATTACAGAGTTTGGACATAGACCTTTTACTATCCAGTTTGGAAATAGGTACTTCATCTAAGCTTAGACTTTGCTGTCACACTGGTAAGACACTTGTAGAGACCACAGATGGTAAAAACATAGGTTCTTCTCAGCAGAGTTTTATAGAACTGCTGTATGGATTTTCACCTGAGCTCTATGAAGAATCTCAGGCAAGAATGACAAAGGTGGTTTTGAGGAGGAAGAGAAGTCTAAAGGGTGCTGGACAGTGGATGAGAGTTTCACATATTGGAAAGAAATCAGTAATCATAAGGACTTTACCTGCTGCAGTACTTCCTCTGTAAAAAATGAGAATTATTTTGTGACTTCTTTATATTTATCCATCAAAAAGAAATTTATTAAATGTAATATATGCATTCACTTTGTTTAGCTGAATGGAAATGAAATGGGTAAGACTGGGAAATGATGGCTTACATGTGACCATCCTGGCATTTGGGAAGGCTTCCAGTGCAACTTAAATTGCTTGGCTTCCTGTCCCAGACCTCAACCTTCCATTAGCAGTGGTTATTGGGAGTATCAAATATAAAAGATGGTCTCCTTGGGCAAATAAGAGCCATGCAGTGAATAAACATAAGATGTAGATGTGTTTCCTGGTGTGATATTATATGTAGGGAATGCAGCCAGCATGTGCATTAAAACCTATCCCCTATAAGTCTGTATGTCAATGAATTGCTTCTGCTTTTCTTTTTTGTTTTGGAACTAGGAACACATACTTCATACATTTGATAAACTTGTTATTGAGGCATAGGCACTCAAGATACCCCATATTTTAAAGTTCATGTTGATGCAGGGAGGAAAATAAATAGAGCAATTTCAAGAGAATTGCTAGCAGGTTGCAAGCTTTCTTATCAGCAGTTTATGGCACCAGCAATCAAAAGGATTCTTTACAGCTTTGCAGCAGAAAGGCCCAGGAGGTTTTCCATTCTGCTCACTGTAATGGAAAATAGAAGCCGAGACAGTCTGAAAACACTTCGTGGGTGACATAGAGTTTGGTGCCCACAGTGTTCTCCCTAGGCTTTAAAATAAAACATGCCACACAGGTTAGACCAGGTGGAGACCTCTGGGGACCTTGTGTGTGCTGATGAAGCTGCTGCCTCAGCAGCTGTGAAGCAGCTGCAGCTCTATATAAGGAAAGATCAGGCAGCAGATGTGCAGTAGATGTGCATGTTTACAGCATGAACACGACCTTCCAGATGGCTCTGCAGTTGTTGTAGAGATGTGTTAGCATTTTCCTCTGTGAAAGTGCAACACGTTTTCTGAAGTATATTAAAATAAATAGTATTAAAATTGATGGCACATTTAAGTTTAATTTGTCTAATTGTATATGGAACTCAATGACTGCAGTTCCCACTGAAGTCAGCTTGAGTTTCTAAGATGAGGAGAGTATTAGTACTGTGGGACCATCTTCTTAATCTCATTTTCTAATAATTTTAATAGTTACAGTTTAGTGCTTTAATTCTTTTGCTTATTATAGTCTATGCTGATAGATTTGACTGTTTGCCACACAAAGGGACTGTTTTGTGTGTATATAGCAGTGAATTGATCATTTGCAAAGTAAGACAATGAGTTGTCATCGAAACCTTACCAGTTAGAGAAAGAAATATATAAACTATATAAAGGAAGTTGCATGTTAATATAAAATTTAAAAAAAAAAAAAAAAAAAAAGGAAGAAGAAGAAAAACCAGTTAGAAAAAAATAATTGCCACAGCCAGCATGGTAACAAATGAGGAAAAGCAAGATCTAGCAATCTAGCATTACCCTTTGTGCAGATTGAATGAAATCTTGTGTTATTAAATGGTAATTTGTAAAAATCTAGTTAACTATACCAATCTAGTTAATGCAATACTAATCTAATTTTGATTTTTATATAAGGTGTTTCTCTTAAAAGCCTGCACTGTTTTATCATATAATCTTATAAAGACAGCACTAGCTAACAAAAAAAGTATTGCTTTTGTTTGCTTCGAAACCTGAGCCTTCAAAAAACAAGAAAGGAGTCTGGGCTTGCTTTCCTTTCTCCTTATCAACACCTTTGTTTTGTAAAAAAAAAAAAAGGTAACCAGGCCCTTCTCCAGAACATCAGGGAGGAGATAATTTCAAAAACAATAGCGAGGTTTCTTCTTTTTGCATTTTATGTAAGTTCAGGGTAGAATTAGTCAAGTTGCTTTTTGCTCTGTGAGTTGTTAAACAATATTTAATGAGACTTTAATTACTGGGTGTTTGTATCTAATCAGTACTAGTTTTGATTTACCTAGTCAGGTTTGTGTCATGTAACATGAACAATATATGAATTCTCATTTAAGAAGTGAACCCTTCTCCATTTTCTTCTTTCGGGATTTCACATGTTATATCTGCCTCAGACAATAGGACTGTAATATTTCAGCTTCACTTACTAAGTGAATAATACTAAATCAGTATTGCAAATACCCCTTTGTCTGAAGAAGGTTAGCTCGCCAAATGTTGCAGGAGTTGTTTTTTTCCTCCAGTTAATAATATCTTATGAAACCTTAATAAATGATCAATAAACATTCTAATTAAAAGTATTTGATAGTACAATAACAACAGTGTGGAAGAGTATTGATTTGTTTTTTACCTTTCTGGACAAGAAAAACTTATTACATACCAGGCAATGTGATCCCTGAAGGTGTAGAGCATTCCTCATTAAACTGAAAGAAAGGAGACCTTACTGAAGAACTCAGTTTTCAACACATACTGCCAAAGTGAAGCTTTTTCCTTTCTCCATTTGAACCACTACCCGGCATTAACACTTCTTAATGTTTTGGTTTTGTTGTTTTGTTTTTTTTTCCTGTGTGCCATTCTAATGAGTTGTTCTATCTAGTGCTTTAATTAGTTAATGACAATTCTATTTGGTGCTACAAAGAACTTGTAAGAACTATAAAGTAAATGGTTGCATCTAAGGAACTGAAAATGGAACCCTTTTTTATGGCCATAAAGCCGTATTATATCGCAAACTTGATATTTCCTTGACACTGAGCAAGGATATATTTTGTTAATTTCAAAGATATTTTTTCTTTTTCTTTTAGAACAACTGCTAACTGCTTCTGGCAATAGTCAGCAGACACTGTTTTTTATGTTAAAATTTGGAGGGCAGCCAGTTTCTGATTTCCAGTTCACAGACACAAAACTATTTTCCTTCCATAGTAAATCAAAGGAAAGATCATACTCTTTCCAGTAGGAAGGACTCTCTCATCTATCTTCCACAGTCTTCAACAGTTTAGGTGACTTCAGCATTTCTATATGGATAATTTACCTAAGTAATTTATTCACAAGAGACTCATGCCTACTCATATTATTCACCTAATTTCTTATAAGACCTTCTGGCATCACCATTTAAATGAGTGTTGTCTGAGCAAGGAGCGTTCACTCAGACTCTCATTACTATTTTGGTTTTGTTGGCAAAACCAGAGTTGTAGTTTATCCACCTGCCTATTAGAAACAGCTGCTGCTCCTGAGCTCTTGTACAAGACAGAAGTTTCTGATAACTATATGAACTCAATTTCCATTCTCTTTTTTGCAAAAAAATATACAGTGATCATAACACCAAGAAAGAAGAAGAAACAGAGATAGGGAGAAATAGAAAACCAATCTTTGGCTCTCTTGTCATGTGGGACAATAAGTGTCATGTAGGAATCAATATTAATGCTCTGTTTCTATAAACTAACATCTTGAAAACTGGTTACTCTCTCATAGGCTACTATTTAGTCAGTCTAGCAAACAATAATTTAGTTATAAAATGAAAAATGTTCTTGGAGAACAGTGCATTTATTTTTGAATAACATCAAACCTCATCACATATTTAGCTATTTCTTCTCTTCTGTATGCAGTCCAATTCATAAGATTTCTTTCTTTTGCTCTTAGGACCTTTTCATAGGGAATTTTTTGCTATGTTTCTTATTAAATGACAAATAAAAAAATAAAATTACTGTGCCTTTCAGGTACTGTGGGGTGGATGTTTATTTGATTTTTTTTTTGTTGTTGTTGTTGTTGTTGTTGTTGTTGGTTTTGTTTGTTTAATAAGGAGGCTAGATCTATGACCTTTATTGACACAATTCTTGGTATTTTCTAAAACCCAAATATTTCCATGTACATGGAAATATATAGATTCAGGTGATGTAGACATCTATAAATAGATATATTTCAACTTAAACCATGAGCTTTTGTTGGCTACTGCAAGTCTTTATACAACAGTGTGAACAATTATGACCAAAAACTGTAAAAAACTCCAAATCATCTTAGATTTTAAAGAAGGCTCTGCTGTACTTGATCAGAGAATGTGTTTGCTAGTGAGATATATTGATGCTGCTTTCTGATAGAAATTTGGGTCTGAATCATTTTACAAGAAATAAGTTTGATTTGCCTCATTTGTCCTTGAGCAAGTGCTGCAGGTGTTTATTGCTGTTCCTTTCTAGTTGAGATGAATATTGATTTTAGATATAAAATTAGGTACAATTTTTTGTAGCATACAGCTAAATTATATGGTAATGAAAATTAATCATGAGCCAGCCTTGCCGTTCCTCATAACCAATAGTTTTAGCAGGAACATTTCATTGCCATATTAAAATAAAAGCATCATGATTGACCAAATATTTGGTTTCCCCAAGTAACTTAATTGTGCAATTGATGCTATTTGGTTTTTGCCTTTTTTCCTTTTCCATGTTCTCTGTATTTTTCACATATATATTTGTAGCTCTGTATTAGTGGCTAGTTTTCCCAGTACTTTTCCATGGCCTTTCCCTAGGCAGAAAGACAAAACAAATTCCAAAGCTCCCTGCCCCAGGGAGTAAAAGGCCCCCATTCTATCTTGGTTCTTCCTGGGAACCAAGGCCGAGAAAAACCCTTGGAGATACATTCTCATGGACAAAGCACAGCTAGTGTCAAGGGGGGGATCCAGAGAACGGTCTTGACCTGGGGGGGAATTGCATCACCACTTGTCCTCCTAATTGGTGCTTATTATCCATTATGCTAATTTGCTGAAACCTAGGAAAATGTATATATCCCTAGGATGGGGGATTTTTGAGAACATCTTTCTATAACTGCCCCTGAAGACTTATAAATAAAGATCCACTCTTGTATTACTTCCCTACTAAAATTACCTTGAGTTTCATTTCCAGGCTGGGGAAAAGACAACACAATGGCAAAAGATTTTGAACAAAACAGTGATGTCATGTTTGTATTCTATCCCTTTTGAAGGTTTTTTTTTTAAAGTTTAGTGCTGCAAGGGGCATGCAAAATGAAGCGAAAAATGCTGCTGACAGGTCTCCCAAAGAAAGCATACCTGTCATATTACCTATCTAAGTACCTCTGTAGTCTGTGTAGTTTTCTGGATAAAGTGTCATAATGTTCAATTCATTTCATTGCTGGACAAAACCCAGCATGGTTCTGGCATATAGATACTACAAAATGCAAATAACCTCTTGGGGATATATGCAGAAATGGAGATAGGATTTGTAGATGCACTGGAAGGCAGTTCTTCATTTTTTTTATTTGTTCTGATGCAGGAATGTAAAACTGAAGACAAAACAATGAAAAAAACCTAGAAAGTCTGTAGTAGAAATGTCTTTCTCAGGACTAAAAATGTCTTTTTCAGTTATATAATTCTCCAGGTATAATATTTCCGTCCTCTGACAGAAAATACTAAATATGTTGCTTGCACTTTTCATTAAAACATTTAATTAAAAAATCCTGACTTTTGAAAAAAGTTTAATGAAAAATGGATGTCCTTGACGTAGCATAGTAGGATTTTTTATTTAATCTTTATTTTCACCACTAACCCAATTCTCTATTTACCATCTTTTTAGTAATTTTAAAATTCTTTAACTGATATACATATTCTTCCATTTAATTAGCAACTTCTAACAATATTTTATCCCACTAATCACCAAAATCTAGATAGGTGAGACCAGTTGTATTTCTTCTACTTATTTGGATTTATTAGTATAATATTTCTTTCAGAATTCTGTAATGATAAAAGGAGAACCTCGATAATTTTAGAACTCATTTCATCTTGCAAAGTTCCTGCTGGTTCCTGCTACTTACAGTAGTCTGCTTCAATAATTGCATTCCATCAGACCAGGTGCAATCTAGTTTTTGGAACACATTGATGGCTTTTGATTGGTACTCTACTGTCGTTATTGATGAGGCTCAAGTTTCTTCTCTGAATCATTTTGCTTTTATTGCAGCTGCAATATTTCTCGCTGTTTTTGAAAGTGCTTACATTAGACCTATGGTTTCTGATGCCAGAGATGATTTTTTTTTTCAAATTTGATATGCAGTTAAGCTTTAGTTCATTCAGTTCAGTTCATTTCCACAAGTACATAACTGTTTCTTGAGATCACAAGATCACAGAATCAATAATGTTGGAAGACACCTCTGGAAGTCATCTAGTCCAAACCCTCTGCCAAGACAGGGTTGCTTTGAGCAGGTGACACAGGAACATATCCTGGTGGGTTTGGAATATCTCAGGAGAGGGACACTCCACAACCTCTCTGGGCAACCTGGCAGTATTTTGCCACCCTCAATGTAAAGGCTGTCCTCATGTTTAAGGGGAACATTTTGTGTTTTAATTTATGGTTATTACTCCTTGTTCTGTCACTGGGCACCATTGAAATAGTCTGGAACCTTCCTCTTGAGACACACTTTTGACATATTTTTTATGTATTGATGAGATGTAATGATGTTTGACTTAGAAACTGAGACTGTCTTTCACAATGTCCCTCACAACATTAGTCCCTTCAAACTTTTAAGGCTGTTGTGGAATTATTTTCTATAACCAAGTCCTAATTAGTGGCTTCTTCAAAACTATTTATGAAAAAACTTCCTATTGATTCAGTGACTTACAGGTAAATAAAATGCTAGCTGGTGTTTTCAGAGGCAAAAGAACCTTTTGATGTATTTTAAGAAATTCCATTTCCTGGGAAAGGTTGGAACTAACTTAATGGAAAAATTGCAGGTAACTGTGGTGATTTTCAGTGTAACCATTAAAGCTGCAATCAAGTCTATATCCATCCTGGTGAGTTAACTAGTGCTGGGCCCAAGGCTTGTGCCCTGCTTGCTTTGGGAAGATGACTTTGTGCAGCCTCAGCCTCCAGAGTGCATGGCTGCATCTGTGTGGGGCTGCTCTGCTTCCTATATAATGCAGGTGGAAGGTAGGGGGAGAACACTCAGTCATCCATAGCAAAAGTGTGACAGGGAGGGCTTCAACAATTCTGCTGCCAGGGGAAAAAAAAAAAAAAAAAAAAAAAAAGAAAAAAAAAAAAAAAAAAAAAAAAAAAAACAAAAAAAAAAAAAAAAAAAAAAAAAAAAAAAAAAAAAAAAAAAAGGAAAAGATAAAGAAGAAAAGAAAACAAAACAAAAAAACCACCCACCACCTTTTTTAACTTGCCCCTTTCCTGGCCCCTTTCCTTGCCCCTTCCCTTTTTTAATTGACTTGATTCTTCTGTCCACATGAACTGTTCTGAACTTCATAATCCATATTTCCACATGACCTCTTATTTTTTGGAAATATTTATATTTGTTTTTCATTTTCTTACTATATTTATTTTTCAGTAATGATGCTGTAGTAACATTACCATTGAACCATGTTTTTAATTTATATTCTTGCTTGTTTCTTCTTCTTTCCTCTTTTTCTGCCCGTGTGTGTTTGTCTTGCACTAATATTTAAAATATTTATATCACATTGTCTAAGTTGCTGGTATAGACAACTCTTGACACTATGTGTTTTTTTTCTTGACAATATCTCTTTCTTAGAGAGAATCACTTCTTAGAGAGATACTTTCCCCAGTTGTACCAGTGGCTTAAATCCCTCTTTCTGTACTAGTAATCTCCTCTTTACTGCTGGCAGTTAATCCAGTAGATCCACTTATTCTCCCATTAAGTGTGCTGAACTCCCTTTCTTCTTCTAGCGATTGAAATTTGATATTCATATCATTTCAGATTCTGGCAGAATTTTTATCTGTCATTGTTGATTCAATGTTCTTATTACTCACACCTGTTTCAATCTTCCAGAGAATCTATATCTGGAAAAGTCCCCTTCTTGTGAATGCTTTCTGATTTTTTGATGAATTTTAGATATTCTCCTACAGATGATATTTTTGTCCTTTATTATGTAGTGTACCTCATGTTTATAGCATGTACTACAATGTCATCAAAGCTCACTTTTATTTCTTTAGCTCCTTCTTTAGGTAAACATATTGATTTTTGATTTCAGTGTGGATCTTTGATTTTAGAATCATTAAGGTTGGAAAAGGCTGCCAAGATCATCAGTTTCAACCTTTGGCTGATCAGCACCTTGTCAACTAGATCAAAGCACTGTGTGCCATGTCCAATGCTTACTTTAACACTCCCAGGGTGGTGACTCCACCACCTCCCTGGGCAGTCAATTCCAATGCTTAACAACCCTTTCCATGAAGAAATTCCTTCTGATTTCTAAGCTGTACCTCCCCTTCTGGAGCAACTTGAGTTCTATGCCCTCTCATCCTGTGACTAGTTTTGTGGGAGAAGAGGCCAACCCCTGCATTTCCAGACAGCAATATGGTCTCTCCTGAGCCTCTTTTTTTTCCAGGCTAAACAACCCCAGCTCCCTCAGCCCCTCCTCATATGACTCTCTAGACACATTAGTTACTTAGGCAAAATTCTTGCCTATTTTGTGGTTATGCTATCATAGTGTTGTAAAATATAAGTATACTGTTGTTTATTGTATTAATCAACTATGTTTATATTCCAGGTTTTGCTTGCTTAATACATTTCCTTTTGCTTGCTTAATACATTTAACATTTATAGGACAATTTAAAGCTGCTAGACTTCTTTATTTTTTTTTTCCTTTTTTCTTTTTTTAAAAATATATCTTTGCATATTCTTAGTACTTCAGGTGCCCTTCTGGTCTCTGGATTTACTCTGCAAGTTGTCAAATTGCTACCTTTTGAACAGAGCTTACTTTTTTGGGAAGTGCTGCGAGGGATCTCCTTTCCGAGACTGTAAATGATTGTAAGGGACGTTCTTTTACACTATTCTTGTCTTGTGTTGGAACCATTTTTACCCATTTTTGGGTGGGAAAATTTCTTCCTTTCTTGTCATCAATTCTGAGATCCCTATCTGAAATAACACTATGATAAAGTTATTGTAATCATGTCTGGTATGTAACCTCAGTTAGGTTTAATTCCATTCCTAAATAATATTCAGGTTTCCACCGAAGGAGAATGTACATATTGTAGACATATACAAAGACTGTTCTAACATTTGCCACTTCCTACATTTTTAGGGCCATTTTTTTCTGTCACTCTATCTTCTTTCTCTGTTCTAATAAGACTCTAAAACAACAATAAAAACAAACAAAACAACAATAACGACACCTCCAGATATTTCAACAAGCTTTCTGAGCACTACTGTTTTGACCTATTCTGATTGTTGAGTTGTCAAATGCTCTCCACTGCACCATTTTGTCAATATTTAAGATGTCAAACAGACAGTATTGCTCACATAAAAGAATTGTCTTGAAGAAGAGTTGAAAGGTAACACGTGTAGAAATCTATTATGGTTTTTGCTTTTGTAAACCTTTAACACTGAAGATTTGTAAGATGTCAGTAGATGCCTTGTAAAAAATGTTAATGCTAGAGACATACTGAGAATTTCTTCTTACACCCTGCAGATAGAGCAGTTTATGCTGGGCTGTTCGGGTTTCAAGTCTTAAAGAAAGACATATACAAATAAGATCTGAGTTCTAATGTTAACTTAATAGATGACTCACTTTTGCGACAGCAGAAACAAAAGCCTTAGCAAAGAATTAGTACATATAGCTGTCAATAACTTCTCTTTTTTGTCTCAACTGACTTTTTCATAGTTTCACATGATACAGAATTGAAACCAGAAGCATTTGAAATGTTTTGTGATATTAGTCAGAAGGACACCTCTGCTTTCTATCAAATCTCCTAATATGAACTTTATTTAAACATAAAATTTCTGAGTCATCTGCTATTGAATTTCAAAGCTAATGGTGTGCATGTTAACATTCTCTCTTGTGTTAGGCATCCACACACAATTGTAGAGTTATTAAGGTTGGAGAAGACCCCCAAGATCTGGCAGTACGTAGTTCAACATTAAGCCATCTCCCCCAACGCCACATCTACACATCTTTTGAACAATTCCTGGGATGGAGATTCCACCTTCCTTGGCAGACTACTCCTGCCAGGGCTTGTCCTGACCAATCCTTCAATGAATAATATTTTCCTAATACTTAATTGAAACCTTCTCTGATGCATCTTGAGGCCATTTTCTCCAGATCTACCTACAAAGCCTTCTTACCCTCAAGCAGAATAACACTTCTACCCGACTTGGTGTCATCTGCAAACTGAGGGTGCACTCAATCTCCTTGTTCAGATCATCCATAAAGGTATTTAACAGAACTGGTCTGAGTACAGAGCCCTTGTGATCAACCACCTGCGGGATGCAGCTCCATTCACCACCTCTCTCTGCTCCCAGACATTCAGCCAGCTTCTTAACCAAGGGAGGAATGCCACCATATGAGCCACAAGTACCCAGTTTCACAGAACCACGGAGTGAAAGTGGGATACAACCTCCCTACTCAAGCAGTGTCTTTGTAGTTCGGTTTTCAATCAGAATGCTTTGTTCCATTTCTCCCCCTGGTTACAATGGTTCCTCCCCAGTTATCCCTGCCCCCTGAGCTGTCAATCTTCCTGGCTCTTCCCCTGTTTCCTGACTCTTCCTCGTCAATCTGCAAGTGTACGTACCTCCTACCTTCCCTGTCAATCCCTGTTCCACCCTCCCTTGGTTGTGGAAAAATCCATGTAGTCCTAATTGTCATTGGTGTCTCTGGATTTTACCCTCCCCTTTCTGTTTTTTATTGGTTCTGGTTGTGTCACTCACCTCCTTCCCATTGGCCAGGGCTTTGTCTCCTCCCTGGGGTTCTCCCCCCAATTTAAACCCAGGGATCTCATCTGTCAGGGTCCTTGGAGCCTTGAGCTCCTTCGTATTGTAAAGTCTCTGGGAGACTCAGATCCTTGGTTCTGCTGTTGTTCTTTGCCTCCACGTTGGTGCAGGACTCTGGCTGCCGTGGTGTTCTTGGCTCCACAGAGGCGCTGCTGGGGAGCCGTGCTCCAGGGCACTTCCTGGAGCATCCATTTCTTCTTCTTGTCCTCTTGCTTGGCCCCAGTGAGCCAAGGTGCCATCCTCTTGGCACCCTCCCTTCAGATACAGACATGTATGTGGTCTCCTCTGTTTTTTCTTCTTGAGGCTGAACAGGCCCGGCACCCTCAGCCTTTCTTCATAACAGAGATGTTCCAGTCTCTTGATCACCTTCATAGCTCTCTGCTGTACCTGCTCTAAGAGCCCCATGTCTCACTGGTATTGAGGAACCCAGAAGTGGACACAGCACTCCAGATGTGCCTCACCAGGGCTGGGCAGAGATGCAGGATCACCTCCCTCAACCTGCAATGCTAATTCACCCCAGAATCCCACTGGCCTTCTTGGCCATGAGGACACACTGTTGGCTCATGGACAGTTTGTTGTTCATCAGCACTTTCAGGTCCTTCTCCACAGAGCTGCTTTCCAGAAGGTCAGGCCCTAGCCTGTCCTGGTCCATGAGATTATTCTCCCCCGAGTAGAGACCCTGAAATTGCTTTTGTTGAACTTCAGATAGTTCTTCTCTGCCCATCTCTCCAGTTTGTCGTGGTCCTTCTGAAAGGCTCCACTGGGCTCTGGGTTATTGGCCATGTCTGCCAGGTTTGTTTTGAAGATGAATGGTGTGGGAGAAAATTTCAAAGGCTTTACTAAAGTTCAGGTACACAATGTGCTTTAGTTTAGGCATGCCTGTAGGTGCATTAGGGGATATGGAAATATTTGCTTAAAATCACAGTGCCAGTCACATGAACTTACGTGATCAAAAACCCAAGAATCCTGATTTTCACTTGTGCTTTGTGTAATGAAAACAGGATAAAAATTCTCCACATGAAATTCACTTGGGATTTGCCCATCCAGTTTCATGGAATTCAGAATTCAGCCATAAAATTTTGTAAAACAAGGAAAAAGAATATATTTACTTTATATTTTCTTTATATTATCATCCCTAATAAAGAAATGCAGACAAAGAGACAATATGTGGCCTGATGTATATGTGCCTTTTATTTGTATTAATATCAATGAATTTTGGAGCTCATGCAGACCAATGGGTTTCTCAAATCACTTGGTTGACAGCAGATGGCTGAACCTGTCAAAAAAATGGGGTCTTGAAAAATGTTAGGGATGGAGAATGCACAGGCTCTCTGGAGAGGCAATGGTTCATTATTTGTCTAATGGCAATCACAGCATTGCATTACAGGGCCATGTGGTTAGAGGTGAAACTCACTAAGGATAAATAAACTTTGCCAACTGAGGTGTGCAGCTGGAATTTGCTACATAATTTTTTATGACTTTGGTTTATTACAATTTTTGAACGTATCATATGGTGTTGCTTGATGAAGAATTTTATAAAACAATGAGAATTGCTTTGCTTGTAAAAGGTAAGAGTTGAGGCAGTTTTTCTTTGAAAGTCTGGTAGATGTTTTGCAGAACTAAAAAAAAAAAAAGTTTTTTCTTTAGTATTAATCTCACTTACTTTGAGAATAATGTTAAGTAATCCTGGAAGATGAGTTCTCTCTAATTAAGATGTCTTCTCTAGATAAGTACCTCCTTTAATATTAAGAACTCTAAAAAAAAATCTTCAAATATATAGCACTTCAAAACAAATGAGGAGAGAGGAGTTACAAAGTCTATGGTTGTATACATCCTCTCAGGTCACCAACTGTTTTGTGTATGCTACTAAACTCTGAGATATCTAAGATAGTCTTTTTGTATCCCATTCTCTTAAGGGTAAACCCAGCTCACCCTAGAGCTGGAGATTTGCATTCTTCACCAGATTTGGGCAGGCAGAGTGTAGAGGTAAGACTAGGGCTGAGCAAATTATTTGGTTGAGTAATCAAGGGGAGATTACTCAACCAATATCCCTTGGTTGTTTTGTGGTGGTTGTTTGGGTTTGGGTCTTTTTGGTTTTGGCATTTTTTTCTGTTTTTTTTTTTGGGGGGGGGGG
>VXBR01003145.1:639264-670725 GCA_013400215.1 Cisticola juncidis | reverse complement strand
GGGGGGGGGTTTGGGGTTTTTTGGGGGGGGTTTGTGTATGTGTGTTTTTCTTATTCTGTTGTCTCAGAATGTTTTTCTATTTGAGCATTTCACTGCCATTTTTTAGTCTCATCTGGAGAATCTGTGACACTTCACTTCCTGGAGTCATCCTCTAAAAGGGACAGATATTTTTCTAGTGATTTCATTTCACTGCTCTTGGCATACTCAGGACTTATCTCAAATCTGGTTTGAAAACATCACAGCATAGCTGAGTGGGATTTAGCTGCCTTAATGTCATGTTAGATGTCTTGTGATATTTACTCATGACCAGAAGACTGCCTCAAAAGGTCAGCTGTAGAATCTAGTTTTATATCTGACTGTCCCATTTGGATGTCGTTAGGCATCTGTATTTAGCCAGTCTCACCTACAGTGTGTTCTCACTCAAAATGTTTGTCTTAAAGAAGTTGGTGGCTGACCAATAATGTCCGTTTTCCCTTTGAACCAAAACTTTGTAATTTCCACTGTACCAAGAGCTTTTTTTCCTATGATGATACTATGATGATAATATGCACTATGATATTCACAGTGCATATTAAGCTTATATATTATGCCATTGAGCAGAACATTTGCAAACCCAGAAAAAAATGTGGATGCTTGCTGATCACTCACTACCAGTCTAATAGCAGATGGTTAATTACACATCACATCAAGAAGTAAAAGTTGCTCATGAATTACCAGAAATAGTGTAGATGAATAAGAAAAAACTCTTGGACAAATTTGGGATGTTAAGAAAACACACTAATAAAAGTAAAAAAAAAAGAAAAAAAATTACATCACAATGACCTAATGTATTGGGTTCCACTCACTGTGAATACTGTAGCTTAAAGGAAACAAGCTCTAAAATGAATTAATTATGACAACATCAATTTATTATTAGCATGAACAATAATATAACTATTAATCATATTTATATTAACAATAATATTATTAATATATTGTTTGCCTAAAATCATAGTGGCAATTACATGAACATAATATATTATTAATAATATGACTTCTACATATCTCAGTGTTTCAACAGAACCTTAATCCTCATAGGAAACACATCAGGATGGAAGAACAACCTAGCTGTCATTCTTAATAGAATTACAATTCATAAAGATATCGATAACAGTTCCTGCAAGATTAACCCTAGCCAGAGATCAATTATGCCAGTGGAAAATTGAAAGAAATATCAAGGGTGAATTCAGTGGAAGTAAGGCAGAAAAAGATAGCAGAGGGTAAAACTAAGAATTTAACAATGAAGAAATTTACAAATTCTGAAGAAAAGAATGTGGAAAGAACCCAGATAGGACTGGGAAACTTGAAAAGGAAAAACTCATCCAAACTGATACGTTTTCTGCTGTATGGAGGAATTACAGGCCCAGTGCAATTAAATCATGTCACTGATAACACATTTCAGTTGTAACCAAGAATCAGCAGCTTTGTTCTGGGACAGCTGACACTTTATAAATGGCTTACCCTATGCAATGTAGGTATTGTTGGTTTTCCAGCTTTTATTATTTGTATCTTCTCTGGGGTGACTAAAGTTTTCTGATACTTATTAGTTATATTACAAGGAGGCAAACGAGAGGCAATAAAAATGATATTATTGTGGAGCCAGTTCTGCAATTTCTGATGATACCTTGACCCAAACATTTCTTCATGGACTTCAGGGTATATTTGCAAACTCGTTAGTCAGTAGCAAGGTTTCTTGACTTGAAACATTATACCTTGTTGTGGGGCAAAACAAAACACCTGCTTGTGAAACCAAGGGTTAGGCTTGCCTGTATGTTTCTTATTTATTATGAATGATTATTGAGAATTTGAAAGCATGCATTTTAATAAAGCTTAAAACGTTTCCTGGTAAAGGAAGTTCACATATTTTGCTGGTAGAATTTAAAGTACAGTGAGTAATTCTCTATCTCACGTGCTCTATTAAAATTAACTTGTCTTCCATATAAAGCAGATTGTTTCAGTGCCATAGATCAAGTAAAATAAAAAAAATGGTAAGTTTATTTCAATTTTATATTGTATACCTAGATTCCATTTATGAATTCACATTACCTAGGAATCTGCATAGATATAATTGGATATTCTGATAAGGTCCTTACAGGAAAAACACAGAAAAATTTCATGGTGATTACATATATCTCTTTCTTAGTTGATGTATTCATTTTTATTTATGTGGATGTACTGTGAGTATGAGTTAGATGACAATAACTAAGAAAAGTGTTTAATGAGGTTGCATTGATATAGGGCATATTTGAGAAGGGTTGGTAAGTAACGTATATAAATGAAGAAAAATATTCTCTACAACAGATTTAGGTCTAATTTTGTCCAGGACTAGATTATTTCTATTCTGTGAGTATTTTTAGTGGTTTCTGAGGTTTCAGAGTCAATGCCTCTTTATTTCTCTAAGACAGTAATTAATTTGATTGTACTCAAATGGTTTTCAAATCAGCTCATTTTCCTGTATTTGGCATGAGATATGAATTTACATATTACTCCCAAGCTACTTAAAAACCTTGATAATACCATTTCTGAACATTTAATTATTTCAATTAGAGTTCCAGTTTTGAACACCTGTTTAAAAATAAAAATCTGTGCATTACTATACTACAGACCCTATAGATTTACTAGGATAAACATCTTAACATTTATATGTTCTACAGCAAAGGACAGTCCAATGCCTATGCTGTTTTCTGTTTGTTTAAGTATCATGCAAAGAAAAATAGTGTTTTCTGACCATGTTCAAAATTTTGTTGTTCTGTTTCAGTGAAAGCTACTGAATTATCAGGCTTTTGGTATCTTCAGTGGATGCTTGCAAGGCTGTTTGGTGGAAAACATATTTCTAAGGTCTTGGTTAGTCATTAAGTAAGTACCTTCTTGTGTTTTTGAGGAGTTTTCATTATGGTCCAATGAAGTGTTTGTGTTGTCTTAGGTAAATAACAAAAACTAGTTCACCATTATTTTGACTTCTTTTTCTATAAAAAACATTTTTCTCTAATACCTGATGCTCCTTCACAGTCTATAAACATTTAACTCAGTGTTTGTAAGTATTTTAGCAAAAACAATGAAACAAAACAAAAGAAACCAAAATCAGAACCAAAAGGAACATTCCCTTAGTATCCCTTTTCAGTATCCATCAGAATGCTGTTCAACGACCTGTATTAGTCCCAAACTGTGAAGCAAAAGGAGGACTAAGAATTGATTGTATCATATAAATTTGTTATGCCACTAGCCTGGTAAAAATGGTCAAGAATCCTGTCTGGCAATCAATTACTAAAATAGATACATCCAGTTAAATGGTATCCAAGCAGGCAGGTTCCATTATTATCATCCACATGATTGATTTGATTCTGATTGTCCCATTTTTCTCACTATATCACATACTTTGTTCTTCATACCAATATAGTCTTAAATGTTTTTAATTCAGTTAAAGTTAGAGACTCAATTCAAGAAGATCGTCTTGTCATCTTACACCTGTTGTCTGAAAAAATTATTTTTCATACTTATGTTTATAAACTTAAAGAAAAAAACTTGGGTTGATGGGAAAACATTTGAAATAGGAAAAAGTAAAATTTAAAGAAAGGACTAAAAATGCAAATGAAGGGGAAACTGGCTGTAACATTTAAATTATAGTTACATATCCTACTCAGATTACAGACTTTTGAAAATTATGCTGGTAAAGATTAGAGAATTGGTGCATGTTATGTCATTTCTCATCAAAATGCAGAGATTTTGATTTTTATTTTTCTCACAAAATGCATAAATGTTATTTTAATTTTCAGTTAAAAATTGCTTCAGTCTGAGTGGCAATGCTTGAAATGGTCCAAAAATATGTTTTTGAACATAATTACAAAATATTCCATGCTTTAAAAAATTGCAGTCCATGAAAACTAGCAATGCTTATTTATTTATTTGTCCTTTGATGAAATAGAAAGTTCAATTTTTGTGATGGACATAATTTCCAATTAGTCCAATAACATAATCTTTTTTCACCACTTGGCTGTATCAAAAATAACGACGTATTTCTCTGTAAGGAAAAAGGTTATTTATTTTAGAATTTTATAGCTCTGACTCATTGTATCATTCATTATCATTTAACTTATAAAATAAGAGAGTGAGAATTTTGTCCTAATTTTAATGCTCTTTTATGAATTTAGCCTAACACAAATAGATGTTGGTTGAACTGATTGAATTGTCAGGAACGATGGTGAAACTCAAATGTTTAATTCAGTTAGCACTCATAGAAGGCAATAACTAACCTAAAGCTAGGAAGCAAAATTAGGCTTAAACTCAGTGAAAAATAAAACAGTATTGAAGTACTAGAAACCACAGGAAAAAATAAAGTTTTTTAACCAGCTGACCTGTGTAGAAAATTTTGCACAGCTAGTCTCATTCTGGATTAATTAGAGATAATTGGGATTTTTTTATTGGGTACCTCTAAGGCCCTAAGTGGAGTCTGAATGTATAGATTTATAAGTTAATTTTTTTTTCTTGTTTAGTAGCAAGGTAATTTAATTTTCAAGTGCAGAATTATTATATTAGAGTGCACATCTGTTATTCAAAAGGTTATGCAAAATGCTTACATGTGCCCCATCTTCAAAAGTACAAAAAAGGGAACGTATTCAGTCATACACCTGCTCATAGACTAAGAAATGTAATATAGATCACATTATTATTTTTTCATAATGTGTCTAAATAACTGCAGTGTTCATTGTGTCTGTTAGGTATGGCCAAGTTAGAGAAGAATATTTTAAGGATGTGAATGCAACAGGTGTCTTTTTCAAAGTCCTTGAATGTCATGAGGGTTTTTACACTCTTTTAAATGCTCGATAATTTTGGTTTGCTTTTGAATTTTCTTTTATCTTATTAATATAAAAGTGAAAAATCTCTTATAGGGAACAAAGCCAGTTTTTTGTTCTAGTGTGCTAAAAAAGCAAGAGTGATTGATGTCAGTGACTCATGGTTAAAGATGTTGCTGCTTGAGTGGTGTGACACTGGCATGATCTCTTTGAGTAGGTTAAAGTGTAACAGAGAGGTGGAATAAAAGCATTCAGTTATAAGGGACTCATCAGATGACACACTCGCAAATTCATGATCTCTTTGACTACTATTACTAATACTGTACATCTTCAAAGCTTTTGAAGAGCTTTAGCTGTGCAATTCCCTTTCATGTCAGCAGGAGACAAGCTTTGCTGTGATAAGATTTAGCTGGCTTCCTTTCACATACTTTTTTACTGAGCAAAACAGACCCTGATCACTTTCACTGTAATATGCTATGAATTCTGAAAGTATGTTTAGGCAAGAGTAGATTAATTAAATAATGAAGCATATAATAAGTAATCATTGTAAGCTTTCATATTGTCTTATCAGGCTCATTTTCATCTATAAATTTCTTTCTCTATTTGAGTTACTGAACACTTAACATAAGTTTTCAATATCTCCTTGTTACTATTTTGTCCTTGGTCTATATTTTCTTTTCCTTTTACTTAGATGAAAATAAGAAAATTTGGATTTGTAACCTTGAATTATTAGTGGCAAAAGCACCAAAACAACTTAATCTGAGTTGATGCTAAAAATTCTAATGATATTATTAATTTTAGGACAGAATATTACAGCTATGAACTCAATGAACTAAAAGTAAGTTGTACAAGCTCAGTAAATACCTGTAATAGTGCTTTTAGGAAAGAACTAAATAATCTATCTCTCACAAATGTTTGCTGTTTAAGTAAAAACATTCTTTTATTTAAATAAAAGATTATACTAAAATATGAGAAAATAAAGCATTGGCTGCACTACAGTGAATCTTGAAATTCCTGAACCTAAAATAAAAGAAGCTGTTGGCCACCATTATGTCATTTTAATTTGAAGACAAATGGGCTGTGAATGGAAGCAAGACAACTTTCTATGGTGTAAGTTTCTAGTACCATCAGAAGAATTGTTACGGTTATAAGAAATGTTGGATCACCTCTGTTTGAAGGATGTCTGCTGGCCAGGAAGGATGAGTTTATCTGGAGACAGCTATCTTGGCTTTTTTGCATTGATTCAGATAGTTTGAGGTTCTTTAAGACATCTTCCCATGAACTGGTGTGTAGATCAACTGCTCTGTTGCATCCTGAAGAGATGTCAATGGTCTAAAAAGCATGATGCATTTAAAAAATGCAACAGGTGAATTGTGAACTCATGGAAGCACATGCAATATGTGTTTTCAATTCAATTTGTCACAGGATTGTCATAGGATGCTACATTAGGGACTGGTATCTTGTATATGAAAACAAATGAGGTGAAGAATCTTACTTCTAGAAATAAATACGTATCTTTAAAAACATAGTAGTTCCACAGAAACATAGTGAAGACTTACTGGAAGGATACATGTAACAGAGATGGAACATGATCACTTCCTACCCAGACTGCACAACCAGTTAGCAGTAAAGGAATGCAGGCAGAGATTTTTTAATTTGCTTCTTTCTGAAGATGAACTGCAAGATCCAGGTACAGTCCAAAACTCTTAAGTTGATTTTATAAAGCATATTCAGCAAATGAATTTATGAAGAAAACTAGTTGGTAGAAACGTATTTAAGCTTTGAAGAAATATACCCACTAACCTCTTTTTCAGTTGGTTAAAAAAAATAAGAAGACTTAACATAGTTTCTGATCAACATTTGGACCCTATGCTCTACTTTTTTGATATCATCTCTTCTGCAGAAGTATTGGATAGCAGCTCTCACGCTTGACATCCATTAAACTTTACCACTTCCTTAGGAATCATAATGAGAATAATTGAGTACAATTTTGGATTATGGCCCATAAGCATTTATAAAGGAACTGACTCAGATGCTAAATATTATCATTTACAAACCTAGAGATATAAAAAAAAGAGAGTGTTTTTTTCTTTTCACTAATCTTAAGATCCAACAAGCAGGAAATGCATCTGCTCAAATTAAGGTGCAAACAAGACTATATGCCAAAGTCAACAGTATGGAGTTTTTTAAAAACAATAAATGTGAGATAGAGAGACAGAAAAAAAACTAGAAAATGGGAGAGGCAGAAAAGCTGGCAGGGTGGGTGGGAGAGAGAGAGGGCAGAGGGAGAGCTGTAACTGAAGCACACAAGTGGGGAAAAAAGAGAGAGAGGAGAGAGAGGTGAGATGTGTTCTCCATCACTTTGGGGCTTTTGGTGGTGAGGCAGGGGACTCAGTTCAGTTTTCTGCTGATAAGTTCTGTGCAGAAAGTGCTGGGTCCGTAGAATCCACCACTATTAAATCTTTTCATTATTTATAAATTTTAGCAAATAAAGTCATGCTTGTTTGCTACAAGATACAAAGTTGCCTATTAACTAGTATTCTATCTTCTATTGGTTAAATGATTCCCTCATTGCTTACGTTAATTAATCTGCATTCTCAGTGTTTCTCTTCTTTTGAGTCAGTGGGTTTCTTGGGTCAGCGGTCTCTAATTCAGTGATTGCAATCTCCTGCTGCTGGAATTACCTTTACCCAGCTGGAGCTGATTTTATCACAATTGCTGAGTTGGTTTTATTAGTTTCTTTCTTTTTCTTGGGATTTATGCAAATGTCCTTGTGGCCCCTAAATTTTGCGTTTTCCGTACCATTATCAGTCACATATCCTTCTTTCCAAGATTTGTTAACCTCCCGAGAGGTCTGAGATCGTTGAATTTATCTTCCAAGCACTCAGACAACAGTGCCACCTTATACAGACCAAGTTCCATGTATCCACAGAGGCATGTCTGGGGGGCTGTTGTGGTCATTGGTGGTGACAGATGCCATCACTCCCATAGCACAGGGGATCTTTGTTTGACCAATGACATGCATAGGTGCATGTCTTTTCAGAGTCTGTCAATGGAACAAATTTTGTCTGAATGCCTTGAACAGGATGAGCTAAACAGATCTCCGCTAGGCCTGGAATTAGCACTTTCCTGTCATAAATTCCTCCCTTCTGTGCCCTTAACAGTGTTTGAGAAAGGTAACTCTACCTTTTAGCTCCTAAGGACTATTGGTTAATAATTTTGAAAAAGCAAATATCATTGAATTTCTCCACCATAAAATGCACTCTTCAGATATTGCAACCTTTTTTGACCATTAAGGATGTGCTGTTTAGATAAGAGGTTGGCTTGTTCAGTGTTAGCTTTTTGACTTTAACAGAAAAAAATAAAAGTTTGTATTTAGGAAAACATTTTCATGCTTAGAGTTTAACATTTTCTGTAAAACTCCAATGTTAGAATTGTAAATTGCATTGATATATACTAGAATATTCTCTAACCTTTGACAATGTCACTCCTTCCTTTAGAATGTATCATGTTTCAGCTTAAACTATATTCTGCACAGGGGCAGCCTCACCTTGAGTAATATGTGCACTTTATATTGAACTATTAGAGAACATCCAAAGTTCCAAAAGAAGGCAACAAGGATGGTGAAAGGCCTTTAGGGGAAGCCTCATATGAGTGGTGGCTGAAGTCACTTGGTCTGTTCAACCTGGAGATGAGGAGGCTGAGGGGAGACCTCATAGCAGTTACAACTTCCTTTTGAGGGAAACATGAGGAGAAGTTTTCACTCTAGTGACCGGTGATAGGACCTGAGGGAATAGCCTGAAGCTGTATCAGGTTAGATATTAGAAAGGGTTTTTCACCCAGAGTGTGTGTGGACACTGGAACAGCTCCCCAGGGCAGGGGTCAGAACATCAAGCCTGACAGAGATCAAGAAGTGTTTGGACAATGCTCTCAGGAATGTGGTGTAACTCTTGGGGCTGGTGCTGTGCAGGGCCAGGAGTTGAACTTGATGATCCTTGGTGATTCCTTCCAACCCAGCTTACTTTGTCATTCTGTGATATATGATTCTAAATATATGTAAAAGGAAAGGGATTTGAGGTACACATGTATAAGAACTAGAGAAGATTTTGGGTGCAATATGAATACAAACTGTGTGAATGATTAATATTCAGTGAGGCCAATGAAAATTTAATTCAACTAATTTAGTTAACAGAGCATCTCATTTTCTTTTGCACTCCCAGTATTAATGCTATTTTCATCTCTGTGGTGGTTCATATCAGCTAATTCCTGCATAACTGCAGTTGCTGACAGTGAGTAAAACATTGTCTTTGCTGTTACAAGTACTCTTTGAAGCCTACAGAGCAACACTGGCACAGACTGTTAGTAGTAATTGAAATTACTTCTCTGAAAGTAACTTATCTCATCCTAACACACCTTATATTTCTGTCTGCTGTAATTTTCAATCTTGTCTCCCTTTCTGGATATACAAAGAAAACTGTAGTGAGTAAGTATAGAATGCAGGATTCATTAAAAATTGCTTGAACCCTGTGCAAAAGATGTGCTGGGAAAAACACACAGAATGAATATTGATTTGCAGTGTGTGTTGGGAGTGGGAAAGTGATGCATTTCAGAAGAAGCTTACTTTTGATTATTTAAAACATTCCCTCTGTCTTTACTGACAAAACATCTGTCCAAGCTATGTATTACTACAGGAATGTGAAGAATACTCTATATTTTTAAATAATTATTAGAAATGGATTAGCAGGAATCTTACTAAAGCATGATAACTCTATTGACTTTTCAGTTACAGGGCAGAAAGCAAATTTCTAGGGTTTTTGGGGTGTTGTTTGGCTTAGTTTGTGAGCTTAAAAAATAGATTGTTCCTGTTAGAATGTATAATCAAGAGAAGAGGAATTACAGCAGTTAGAAAAAATAGAGGAGCAAAGTAGGTGAATAAGTACAAAATAGTACAAAATCTGCTCCTTTAGTTTTTTATGTTTCTAAGGAATATTTGCCTCTTTTGATCTCACTTTCTCGAATGCCAAGAGAAACATTAAAAAAAATAATCACAGAAGGATGAAATTCAATTTATTTCCCCAAGTATAAGTCAGCATATTTTTCATTACATCTCTACCCTTTCATGTTTTCTGTGGCTCTGTGAGTCTGTGTGTTCCAGGCAGAGTTTAACAGAATTTCAGGCAAAGAGGGGCCACTCTTTTCCCTCCTGACACTGATCCTGGCTGGGTCTTTTGGACAATCAGGAAGAGTCCAACAATAAGAATGGAAGTGAGCTAGGTTACTCTACTGACTGTTATTGAATGGGGATTCTCCATTACCACCATTCTATCATCATGGATTTTTTTTTTTTTAATGTTTATTGCTTCTGAAGGAGTACTTAGCACAAGAAGTCATTGTAAAATCCTGTTATTTCCTCAGGCTCTTCAAACAATTTTTACATAACTAGATGATACAGATGATTTGCACAGTACTGATTAAGGGAAGACAGCTGACTGTTTGTGGATTTTGTTTGTTATTAATTATGTGCAGTCTTTATGATTAGATCATTATTTTAAACCAATTAAGTATCCCTTGGTGGACTCCTGAGTTGTATCTAGTTACGATAATTGCTGAAAACATTCTTGTAAGATTGTTACAGCTCACTGTGATATGTGCTTAGCCTTTCCTAAACATTGTGAAAAGAAAATAATTAACCCTTAGTCATATAAATATGCATATTAAAGATATTATGTTTCCAAAAGGTAAATTAGTACGATCCAGTGTTTAAATACTGCATGAAGATTTGAAGAAATAATCTAACTTTTCTCTGTGGACTGATTGCAACATGTATCTGATGAAATCACTTTTCTGATTCAGAATAAGAAGTACTCTGGTTCTTGAAAATATATGGGACAGAGAGCGAATGGACAGAAGATAAAGAATTATTTCATTATGTTGGTATGCTTTTGTTTAGAGATGTATACCTCATGCAAAATATTTTTTAAATGAGATGAGATTTACTAAGAGAGAGCCTCACTCCAGGCTGCATGCACAACCTTAAGTGTATGAATAGTTCCTAAGCAGAGTCCTCTTGGACAAATCACTCAATATATGCTTTTAGTTAGAGTCGTGTTTCTCTGCAGAGACTGTCCTTTGAACACAACATTCAGCTTTAGGGCTGTGACCTAATTTCAAACATATTTTCATTAGCCTTCTATATTTGGGTTCTCCCAAATACATGCATGTTAAAATCTATGCGTTAAGAGATACTGAATGGAAATGAGCAGTAGGTAGTGTGGAATTCCACCCTAAAGGGGAAAGGAGAACCCAGGATTTGTAGATGCCTATTGTCAAAAACAGGAACAAAAGTCAGGGGATCCACAAATAGTTACAAAGTTTTGTTAATACGGTATACACACAACATGGAAGTTGGTATAGGCTAGTCCCTTTTCTTATAATATAAACCCAAAGCAGTGGAACCTAAATAAGGGGTAGGGTGAAAGAAAGAGAAGAGAGATGAAGGGAGGAAGGAAATTATAGCCTTTTGTTTTCCATTTGCATGGATGCATTTCATTTCATAATGTGCTGTGTAGGGTAGAATCATTTTGGAAGTGCAGAGCTTCCCAAAACCAATAAGCCCATTCTGACTCCCAGAAGCAGAAATTGATTTAAATAATCTGTCACAGTATTAACATCAGTAATGCTTTCTTCTTCAGTGCCCTGAGAATTAAGTTGCTTGGCTTCTGAATATAAAATGCAATAAAGTGGGAAGAGTGTTGAAGGCAGTATGTGTTTTTAGGCAATGAAAATGTTGTGTCAGCAAAACATGGTTGGAGAACCAATTCCCACAATGCCATTTTTGTAGGTTTATTAATTTTTTTTCCTATCCATCACTGTGCCTTTATAATTCAGTTTTGCCTCAGTTGTATACTCCTTCATTATCAAGAGGTAATTTAAGCTCTTTTTTATTCTTTCCAAAAAGAGAAGATTCAGTTTTGCCCCCTTAAGTTAGTCACAGTTACACCAGTTCAGTTCATCCTTTGTTTTTTCTGGAAGATGTCAAGACAGAAGCAGTGGAAATAGTTTAGAAGATTTGTCATCATCATTCTCTTTCAGAATCTAACAGTCCACAGTGTTGAAAATAGCAATTTTGTATGTGAGGAAGAAAAGTACATTGTTCTCCTATAAACTCCTTTTTTTTTTTTTTTTTTTTGCCATATACTCACTGAAATTTCAATTTCCCTCAATATAACTTCACTGGTGAATCCAGACCTATTGGTTTGTGAACACTGTAACCAAAATCTTCACAAGCAGATCCCAGCACATTTTGTTTTCCATAGTTTTAGTTTACTCAGCTTATTTTGATACCCTTCATTCTAAGGTGTTTGATAATCTATTTGCTGATCTAATTACATAGATATCTAATTACACAGATGTCTAATTACACACATATGAAGGAGCTCAGAATAGCAAATTAATTTATGGAAAATCATACATTTTCTCTGAAGAATGTCCCTTATCTCTAGAATAAAGTTTATTTTCCAATGCTATTTTCTGCCGTAGAATTTTACTTGTGGTGTTCTGTCATATTGATACTTGCTTGTTTATATCTTTTCTCCCCAGAAGGGGTTATAGTAATTCTCTACAGTGCCATTGCATCCCAACCTACTGATTGCAGGATGTTTGGTTCTCATTACATGATTTTCTACTTTTCAGAAATTGTTTTCTGAAACATATTTAGTGTGCTGAGGCCTTCATGCCAGTGGTTTATAAGCAGAAAACAAAAAATTCTGGTAGAAGAGGAAAGATTTAGCTTATTGTTCCTGTTCCTTGCCATAGATACTCTAAGGGAAATTGCCAGTTCACTTATGAATGGGAACAGTGCCCATGTAGCAGATGGCTATGAGTGAAAACATAGAGAAGATCATGTCCACACATTAAATATGTTTACTGAGGGCAGACTTCCCAGGCTAAAATTTCATGTATATGCAACTCTGGTGCCAGAGATTGGGAGGACATGCTACTATTAGTAATTTCCTAAAGAAGTTTAACTTGGAGAATTTACAAAATTTTTCTGCATAAAAATCTTTATAAGAAGTCTTCCATTAAGACAAAGGTAACATTCTATTTTTCATAGAGGATTAACAACAATTTAAAAAATTTATTTTTAAAACTGTACATGAAAATTTTAAATAAAATCAAAGAGAATTAAATGTATCATCATTGAACAGAAGATGAATTATTAAATAAAATGAAAACAGATCTTTGTGCCCAAATTATCATTGTGTTAATAGCTGAAAGTGAGATGTATTTGTTCCCCAGATGATTTTTTTTTCTTTGTTTTCTATTGAGAAACTATTTTAATAACACATTCTGCAAAGCTTATTTGTATCATTATATTACTGTAGAGGAACTTCTTCACATAGATACAGTTGCTGAATGTCACTGCTGATTTTCTTCTTTAAGTCTGTTCCTCTGTGGCTTCTTACGGGACACACTTATCATTGTCATTTATTTCATAATTCCACTGTGTCTATTGATAAAATCAGCTAACAAGTCCAGGGTAATCTGTTCTAGATACTTGTCCTTGAATCACATTTTTCGTGTCAGCTACACATGATTGTATGATTCAAAATAAATACAGATATTAAATCTACATATGATCCTGGTCAAGTGAAATGAAATGAAAAATTACTATGTTTGAATGACTACAGAATACTGGGGGGGGGCGGTTATTGTTATTGTTGTTTAATTTTTTGTTTGTTTTTGTTTGTTTGTTGTTTGTTTGTTTTTTGTTTGTTTTTGTTTGTTTTTTTAATGAGTAGGCTGATGTTCTTACACTTTAAATTACATAAGTACAGCTAGGATGATTACCTGAAATTTAATATCAGATTATTACTTCCGTCATTGATATATACTATTTGACTAGCTGCATTATTGAAAGCATTATTGATATACTTTTAGTGTCAGGACACATATAATAGAAAGAAATATTTCTCTACAATTTGATTTTTGCTAATCACCTGTTCTGTATTTTAGAACTTTTTCAACTTGGCTTGTTACAATTTTTAAATATATACTTGAAATATTTAATATTTTTATTCAAATTATTAGGTATTGAAGGCTGTAAGCCTCTGTTTGAGGAATTAAAGTCTGCAGAAAAAAATGAAAATATGATACTCATTTATTCCTTTGGAAAGAGGAGGCAATGTCCACTACTTTTTTATATAGTATTATCCATCTTCATTCTTCTTTATAGTGGTGTGAACATAATCTTTAGGGAAAATGAGAATTTCATTGCCTCTTTAAGTCTTATATTCTTTCAAAAACATCAAGTAGGAATATGGACAATCAAAATAAGCTTGGTACCTACCAGGAGATTACTCTATTGTATAAATTGTGGTAATCTGTGGGAGGTTTGTTTTGAAAACCCCATTCAAATCACAGACTAGTTTTATTTTGAATTACAGAAGGATCTGCAAATATCCATCCAGAACAATCGTTTAATTAAAGCTGGTTTTCGGATCTGCTAAAGAGATTCAGCAGAAATTGGTAGATTTCAGAACCCAGGTATCTGGGAATAAGGTGCTACCAAATGAGTAAATATGGGAAATCTAAAGCATAGATAACTTGGACTACCTCAAGGAATGCATTATTTGCTTTAAGATAGGGCTTTCTATAACCTTCATTGAGCTTTGTTACTATAAAAAATGCTTATTGTTTGAATTTTGCAGAAAAGTCTTTGGCATCTTGAAGGGTAGAAGGGATATGACTTCAGTTACATAAAAATTCAATTTTAGGCAGGATACAGAATCTGTGACTTACTTTTGAAATTTCTTCCCTTCTTCTGCTTGGTTCCATCCCCCTCTTTCCTACAGAAAATACTTGTTTTGAAAGAGTTTTGCCAAAAAATTTTTTTTGTCTTTTTAATCACTACCATCTGATTAAATTATACAGTGTGTGGTCTGGACTACAAAAAAATTATTTCGCTTGCTAAACTGCTAAATAAAGATTTTAGCAGTTTAGCAAGCTATGTATATTATTTGTCCAATAACTTAGTGGTATCTTCTTGCTTACTTTATTATATTTACTAACAAATCTTTGTCTAACAGTGAATTAAAATATTGCTGTTTAAGGTGTTAACAGTGTTCAACATTAATAAAATGAACAATGCATAGTACAACTATTATAGCCTAAAGTAATTTGAATAATTGAATACCACTTTGTCTAGAGAAAACCATTTGTAACAGCACTTGCTTTTTCAAATGAAAGAAGAGTAAAAACTGCCAATGTTATGTTGATAAATGTTTTGTAAAACCTGCTGATCCCATTGCATATGTGTGGATAAGGCACTTCGAAACTGATATTCTCTTAATACTATTTATAGCTGCAGCAAAAAGCAAATGGTAAGCGCACTCAAGTGCACAGAATGTTAAGTGTTTAAGATGGCAGCTTAAAAAGAGATCTATGTACTCAGAGGAGAAATAGCCTTTAGGGTGTTCACAGCAGGAGGAACCTGAGAGAACAGATGAAAGCAGGTGTAGAAATGACAGAGTATTCTTTCTTTCCATTGAAGATGGTGAGAATTCAGTTCAAGGGATTGCAGTTTCAATCTACTCATTTTTTCAGCTTGCTTTCTTTGACTTTTGCTGTGGTTAGAAAGGATTACAATAAAATATTTAGTTTAAAGAAGATGCAGATTAGTGAACCTGCGATAGTGACCTTGAGGATCTGATGAAAACTTCAGAATACCCAACAGAGAGGGGAAAAAGAAGCCAATTATAAACTGGGGGGGTAAGGGGAATTCAAACCAGACAGAAACCTAGAGTGTCTCTTTAAACAACACACTTAAACTGGAATGTGACACTGATGCAAAGTTAGTAAAATGTTAAAAATATATGGAAAAATCCTCAATTGTACATCATGTTTATCATTATCTATGGCAAACAATATTTAACACATTTATTTGCCTGAAGAACACCAAGCTGAGTGGGGAATATGAGATGCATGAGGAATGGGCCACCATCCAGAGGGCCCTGCACAAGCCTGAGAAGTTGGAAATCTCATAAGGTTCAGGAAGGCCAAATACAAGGTGCTGCACCCAGGTCAGGGCAAACTGCGCTGCTAATACAGGCTGGGGATGAGCAGATTGAGAGCAGCCCTGGGGACAAGGTCTTGATTGGTGGGTGAGAAGCTGAACATGAGTTGGCCGTGTGCACTCTCAGCCAACAGTATCCTGGGCTGTAGAAAACAAAGTGTGACCAGCAGGTCAAGCGGGGAGATTGTTCCTGTCTACTCTGCCCTCATGAGACCCTGCCTGGACTACTGCATCCCCCTCTGGGGCCCCAGGCAAGAGGGAGATGTGCAGATGTTAGAATAGGGCCAGAGGAGGGCCACAAAAACCATCACATGGGGATGGAGCATATCTCCTGTGAAGACAGGCTGAGAGAGCTGGGTTTGTCCAGCCTTGAGAAGAGAAACTTCAGGCAGACTTTGTGCCAGCTTTTCAGTACCTAAAGGGCTTGTCTAATGAAGACAGAGATTAACTTTTTAGCAGAGCTGATTTTTGACAGAATAAGGGTTAATTGGAACAGGTTGTCCAGAAAGGTGGTAGATGCTTCATCTCAGGAAACGTTCAGAATCAGCCTGATCAAGTTAAAGATGTCCCTGATCATAGTAGGACTAGATGAGTTTTAAAGCTCTCTTTCAGCCCGCTTTAATAATGATGTGGCTTACAACTTGAATTTTAGCTAATCTACCACTTCAGCTGCTTGGATGCGTTGCACAAGTTGTAGTATTTTCTAGTTACTGTCACAAGACTTGTATCAGAGCTGCTTTGAGGGAACAAAGAGAAGAAAACTTCTCAGAATGTTTCTGTTCTAAATATTTAAATGCATTCAAAGAAAACTTTTAAGTCATTTAAGTCAATTTTTCCAGGGGACATGTAAATTTTAGCATACTTGAAATGCCAATATTTATAGTAGTGTGCCAACAAAAATTCTCTTAGGCATTTGCAGAGATACTTCAAAAATCATCATATTTCTTGTCTCACATAAGTCTTAATTTTAAAAAATATGTGTTTAGATAATATTATGCATGTATTCTTCTTTTACTAAGTTCACAACTAAATGAAAAAAACATGCATAAGAGAGATGGTTTTCATGTTTGAGGAAAGATTGGTGTTTCTACCTATGAAAAGTACACTTAAATTTAGTTTTAGTTCTTTTCTTCTTCTGACTAATGAAAAATTTGGGGGGAATAACCTGATCTTGGTGCTGCATTATCATTTCAGAGCTGCTAGTGAAAATGTGTAATACTGCCTTGTATCTGGTGTAAAGAAAGACTAATGTTATTGTTCGATGAATGAACTGTTCTTCTAAGAGTGTGTAATAACCACATTTTTTGAAGTGTCCCAAAGTCCCATTCGATCTCCTCCTGTATGTTTACTGTAAATTGGGATTTTTGTTGTGGTTGGCATCTCAGATTCCCTATATCAGTCTGTTCAACACTGGCTAAATCCCATTTCTGTCTGTTTCCAGTAACACTAACAAATGTCATAAACTTGGTTGAGAAAGAGCATGTATTTCCTAAGATTTCTCTCAATGTTTCTCTAGATTGTACATTGTAATAGCAAACAGAGAATAATCGCCCACACTGCAGGGATCATGCAACTCAGCAGCACGAGGAGGATATAATTTACTGTAAGGCAAGGAACAAAATTACCTGACAATTGCTTAAGTTATATCTTACAAGTATAACAGGAGGAATGGAACATGTGTTTTTGGGGTTTTGAGGTTTTTTGTTTGGTTGGTTTGGTTTGGGTTTTTTGTTCTTGCGTTTGTTCATTTGTTTTTGGTTTTGTTTGTTTAGGTTTTTTGTTTTTTAATATCATTTTATATAATTCAGAAGAGCAGTAATCTGTAAGACAAGGTTGGTAGCACTGAGTTAACAATTGGGCTAAATCTCAAGGATCTTTTCCAATTTAAATTATTCTATATTTCTAATAAATTGCTAATAAAAGCAGATATAGTTTTGTGCTAGAGCTTAATAAAAGAAGTAAAATTCTAATGTTAAGTTTTGGATCTCTCTGTGTACAAAGGTGATCAAATGTCAGTGTTCTATTTAGTATGTGCACAAAGAATAAGGCTGGTCAGCAAAAAAATCCTCAGCCAGGCTGGTGGAGGAAGAGATTTCTCTATTTGCCATATGGCTGCTGCAAGGGCTTAAAAGGCAGCATGCCATGCTGTAGCAATTTCTTGTATGATTTATTTATTATTATTAATTTTTTTTTAATATTACTATTTCAATGTCGAAACATTGGAGGTTATGCATCTACAGATTAGTCCAGTAATTTCTGAACTGCAGGTGTCAGGTCTTTGCCCTTGGGGAAATAGCAGCAAGTCATCTCCCTCCAAAAGTAACTTTGATCACACTCAGCTTGGTTACAGCTTAAAGTTAAATGCTGTTTTACAGGGAATCTGTATTATATATATAGACAGGAGCATTATTGTTGAAGGCATAAGAAATATGTACCAATTTTATTTGCTACTGTCAGTTAGAAGCGTCAAGGCAAAAGCCTTAAAAATATAAGCAGTAACAGCTCTCAAGTCCAAGTGATAAAGAAAGGGATTTGCATTTTAGACTAAAAAAGGAAGGGCATGAAGAAGAAAAAGGAGGAGACCACTTATTGCTTTAAAAGACAGAAAATAGGGAAATACGTTAGTGCTTATTGACTGCAAACAATGAAAAATGCTGAATAGCTCTAAAAACTGCACTGTTACTTAAATTTGCCCAACAACCTGTGTGGAAGAGCAGAACTTGGGAGGCAAGGAATAAAATAATCACAATGGTAAGAGAAATGGAAACTGAGAAACAAGAAGTGTGTAGCAACAGAACAGACAGGTGAGCTTCAGGCAAATGACAGAAGTAGAACACAGGACTAAAATGTTCATACCTGAGTAGGTAAAAGTAGGGAATTATGTAAGAAAGACTTTTATTTCTGCAGATTAATGGTAGCAGAGCACAGTCAGAAAAAAACTGCATGGGTTACTTTTGAGAAACAGGATAGGGGTCCAGGTCGCTTCCTGCATGACAGGTGTTTTGAATAATAAAAAGAACATACTTTCACATTACCACTTTATATATATAGATAGATGTGTGTGTCTGTGTACATTTATTCACATGAATAAACACATATATGCATTTTTGCATGCATATAAAGAGTTTGATATTAGTCCAATTCTGCTGTAAATTTTCATTCATTAGGTATATATGTTGGTACTTTTAAATGAACACATTTGTTAATTGGCTGTGATTTTATTTCATTCATTTACTTTCCTCGCTGTGTCCTTACTTCGATAAAGTTTTTAGAATAATGAAGGCAATAAAATCTGAATTGTTAACAGTGAAGTTTAAAACTTCCTTTTGAAGAAATTATATGATGTAATGCTGAAACAAATGAAGTGCACCCTGGAAGAGCTCTTTTTAATCTTAGATGTTTCTTCAATCTCAGAATAGGAATCTGCTGGTTCCTACAGCCTTGTTTCCAATGTTAAGCTGTCAGAAATTTAGGCAAACTCTTAGTCTGTTTTCTTTGAGAAAATAAACCAACGTCTTTGGGAATACACATTTAGTTCATGTGAGTTAATAGCTCTGAGATTTATAAGCTATGCCTGATTGTGAATCTTTTACAGATAGACAGTTGCTCAAATTAATAATAAGTCTAATGTCAACAACTGCACAATATCTGTATGCTTGATGGAGTTCTGTTGTGTGGAAAATATCTCCACTAATGTCTGTGGAACTCAAATAAAGCTCTTGTGTACTTAATCCATATAGCGGTGGTGACATTTCTAGACTGGTTAAATTTTAGATCTTCACACAGAAAGTTGTACTGAGAGAGTTTATTTTGTCTTGCATCCTAAGGAGAATCATAAAGGGAGAACAATGATCTTCATTCATATTCATTTATGATTTTCATCAGAAATGATAGATTTTTGGGACTACTGTGATAATTGTATTTTTTGCCTGCCTCTTGGCTCCCTATTTTAAGTTAATAGAAAGAAATAATTCATGCATGCGGATGTGTGCCATAACTTTCAGCTCTTACATTATTTGTTTTAGGTGGCTTTACTGTTGAATATATTGGCTTTTCAGAACTTTATACCCTCTGCCTCGTCTGTTTAAGGTCTTCTTCTGCCTTTGCTGTTAACTATCTTACCACTGGTACGCTTTGTTCTTGTCTTTTTTTTTTTTCTGACTTCTTTCTGCCTCTGTTTTTGAAGAATTCAGAGGGGACTGATAATCTTTTAATACAAATTTAACAGCCACCTATATTGTTAGAACATAATTCAGTGTGTTGTGGGTTCTTTTCCTGTAGAATGACTTTCACATCTTGCATACAAAACACTACTTTTTCTCTGCAAAAGAATTTAAAGGGATTATATGGTCTGCATAAAGTGCTGTTTTGTCCACTAGAAAATTACTTTCGTGTCCTGTAGAGCAGTCAGGATGATTTCTGGCAATCTTTTTATTTCTCCTTTGTGGCTTTTCACCAACTAGATGCAGTCCAGCATAAATGCATTTTCATCAGAGTCTGTTTAAGCATAGCAGTGTTGGAAGTAATAAGCACTGGGGTTTTCTAGCATCTGAGTCAGTAAACACATAAACAAGTACAGATTTATGACTCTGCACTTCAGAATATCATGGTGTTTGATGTATAGTGCAGTCAACTTTATCTGAATGTCATAGAGGATAGTGAATATATCTATAATGGCAAGGTCATTTTTGATGTAATTAATGGGTTGGGATTTCTTTTGTAAGAGAGTTTCAAATAACTTGATTCTTTCTAATCAGGGTTATTGGCTATGGAATGGGTGTCCTTGAAATATGTAAATTATCCTGTGAAATACAGGCATAGAGATATTAAGTGTAGGCTGATGTAGTTTTGCCAGTGTAAATGTTTTAGTGGGTAGCATTTCTTTTGGAAATATGTTCACTCTTTAACAGGTAACACACATTTCAAAATGTTTATTTGCATTATGAGTGTTAGTGAAGCCTCCCTTTGGTGCAGTTAATGGAGGAACTTTGCTCTTAGTGGATTAAATATTTGTCTGCAAAAATGCCAGCTCTCACTGTTCACAAGGTAACTACACTTTATCTACCCTTCATCACTCTCCATCTTACAGTTTTGCTGAGCATACGTGAGGTACATGTCATTATTTTGCAGTGCTTTGTTTTGTGCTAAAGAAATATGCCATGACTGTAACAGCTAGTAGACCAATACATTTTTTTCCTTTGCAAATGGGAGTGATAACCTTAAATAATATTCCAAGAGCCTCATCTACATATCTACATTGTTTAAAAGGTAAAAGCAATATTCTCAATTATTTCTTACTTCTAGAACAAGAAGAAAAAACTTACTGATATTGTTTTTGATCAGTAAGGAAACCTTTTTTCTGTTGCATATGTCAAGCTAAGACATTGGAAGAGACATCTTTATTAAGCAGGCATTATTTTTAGCATTCGATTTAGGCTGGCACGAAACTTAAATAGCAACTCTGGCTATGTAACAAATGTGAAAGTGAAGGGAAGATCCATCCTGGGACAATGTGTACTACATTCTGCATGGTTCTATTAGTCACATAAGAGAAGCCTGATAACAGCCCTTGCTCTTCAGAATTTTACTTAGTATTTGACTTAGCTATTCTTTGTGATGAATCTTTAGCTACTCATGTGTCAAGTGAGTCCTTGCAAGCTTTTTTTTTTTTTTTTTTTAATTTATTTTAGTTATGAATTCTTGCTGTTCAACATCTGGATAGGCTGTGGTAGTCTGAGCTTGATTTGGAAATGTCAAGAGAAATAAATCTTATTGAATAAAAGATTATTCTGTTTCATTTAAACCTTAAGTAAACCTTGGATTGTGTATAGTTAATTAGATTTCATTATTGTTGAATACATACAAGGGAAGTTTTAGTGAATAACATAAGTGTAGGTTGTCATCCTTTGGCCATCATGCTTGGATCTCCTTGGGAAAATTCCTTAATGATATGTAATTTGCAAATTGTTCAATTTCCAGTGCATTTTTTTTTTTTTTAGCAAATAATTCAAATTAATCTATGAAAATGTATTACCATGTCGTTATTTTTCTTTTCACTGGGGATTCTGTCTGAACACGAGGAAAAGCTTAATTATTGTGAAGGTGACCAAGTACTGGCAAAGGGTGACCATAGAGGTCTAGGTTCTCCATCCTTGGAAATAACCAAAAGCTGACTGGACGCAATGCTAAGCAATCTTTACAAGTGGGTCAAATTGAGCAGAGAGTTGGACCAGATGACCTCCAGAGGTTTCTTCCAACCTAAACCATTCTCTGGTTCCATAATACTGGAACTGGAACTGTAAAAGAAAGGGAATTGATTGTTGTGCTTGCATTGCTTCAGTTTCTCAGTGGAAAATGTTTATGTTGTCATTATGTCTACACAAGAAATTTCCTGATTCAGCTTTTGCAGTTCCTAGTAAAACTGCCTTTCAACAGCTTTGCATAACTTCACTATATTATCAATTTGGCTACAAATTGATAGAAGAAATTATGTCCGGTGACAGAGTTTGAGTTGTCTAACAATAAAATCTTTTCTGAAAGAATTTTTTATTGTATATTCTTTTGTTTTCTACATTCTAAATAGTAAACAGCTGCCTTAGCAGAGACTGTCCTCTTCCAGCAGCCTGCTTGTTTGCAAACCACATACATTCAGCAGCTTTGTTTTCACTCTGTCTCCCACTCTTAAGCTGTAATTCAGACTAGAATTTCATAGGGGGATTTGTACTCATTGTTATTCCCACTGGCACAGAAATAGTGTGAGTGGGACTGTAACTCCTGGTTAGGAAGGTGCAGCAGGACACCAGAAAGTAAATATCCTTGTCTATAGTAGGCAGTTTGGGCTACAAGCAACTACAGAAACTGCCATCTTTATATTTTGACTTCCTCAGTTTCTGTATCATGCCCCTCAACAGGTTATGTTGTAGCTTCTGATCAGTCTTAACAGAGAAAACATATCCAAAGGAGGATGTCTCTGTGTAAATAGGTTAGCAGTATATGGGTGACTCCAGGTGAGTGCTGCAGCATCAGAATGAGCTGTTTTCTGTGGAGGCACAAAAGGCACTCTTCAACATGTAATTTCTTGCCACTGCCAAAGAGCCTGAGCACTGGTGCTGTATCTGAAGTTATGAGGTTCAGCAGAAACTGTGAGGGCTTAAATTAGTTATGTTCTCCTTCTGATTGAAGGGATTTCTTGAATTTTGGACATGGTGCTAAGAAGAGCTGGAAGATCAAATAATGCTTGATTAAGTTGAAAGGCTCCACAGTCAATAGTTGTAATGTGTACCACAAATCATGATTTCACGGACAGATTTGTATTTAAATAAACTATAACAAATGAGACACTTACATAAGGCTGTAAGTTCTCTGGCTGATCACAGCAGTAGTATCTAGTGCTTCCTTCCTCGTTGCAGTATCACCTGGCCAATTGACTGCTGTAAGAATGTAGCACTAGAATTAAACTTATTTGTGGGCAGAAGAAATCACAAGGTTGAATATTAGTCATTAATTTGGACCACTTATCATCATTACACTGATAGTTCCTGAGAACAGCTGTGACCATGAAGTTGTAGATTAGACAAGCCAGAAGATTGGCACATAGATACTAACATCATTTTTAACAGCAACCAAAGATTATGGCATGGATCCGATTAAGGGTAATTCAATTTTCTGAAAAATCTGTGTCGGGAAATTGCAGCATCTCAATTGGGTCTCCACTTTTTCTTTTGCTACCTCCATAGACTCTTTTTCCCCATTTTTCACTGATACATTTTTTCTCCCTCTTAGTTATCTGACTTTATTGTTTACCATTAAGATTCTCCAAAGTTATTTTCTTGGGTATGCCGGCATGATATTGTATGTTAATTGTTTCCATATTGTCATGATTTTAAATTATTTCCTAGCTTCATTTTATTTATAATGGGTAACTAAAATTAGTACCTTCCGTAAGTGGATGTTGATATAAAAAAGAGTAAAATATCTAACCACTTGAAAATTTTCAGGATAAGTCTGACTACTGATATAAAAAACAAGTAAAATCCAGCTGAGTATGTAAAGATGAAATTAGGATGGTATACTACCAAACTTAAAAAAAAAAAGTAAATTGAATCAAAATTATGTAAATTAGTTGACTGCAATTGAATAAATTCCAGTAGACCAGATAATCAAATTTTAAAGGCTGAATTACATATGGAGATTTTGCTGATTAACTCCATGCATCACGTTTTTTCTTCTCAAAATAGGGACCTTCTTTTTTCATTGATGCCATTGGACTTTCTACCTGTATGTCATCAGTATATAGAATGATCCAGTGAGAGCTAAAAAACCACTGTAACAAAAGAAGTGTTCAGGTAGCTTTCTGTTGATTGTAATCACAATCAAGTGGTTCATTCAGGTAAATAAAAAGTGTAAATTAGAACTGATGGTACATCTTAATGGTTTATTTGTGTGAATAACTCAGCATTTTATATCAGTCACAAATTAATACAGAGCATATTTGATTTTCAGGGCTATAACAGAAATATTCAGAAAAATCATTCTTAAAATTTTTAACTGTAGATTTTATTGAGGCTTTCTGGAAAGAGTTAAGTATATACATGAAAATAACAGAAAAGATTGTATCTTTTTAGGATATGAAAATGTATAATACTTTTGTGTATTACACTGTGTTATAATAAATAATGCAAAGTAAATATACATACATGCATATGAAAAAGTGAAAAAAAAATCAAGCCATCCAATAAGCAAATTCCTCAGGAGTTAAACCCAAATGTCTTTTCTTCATTGTGTTAGGAGTCTGTGAGAACAGAATGTTCTTCTTACCTTTCATCTACACACCAATTGCTATGTAATTTATCAGTCTTATTTTTATTAATCTCTTTCCAAAGGGAAAAAAACAATTTTTTTTCAGTGTCTCTTCATATAAACATTTTACATTTTGGTAGGAGCACATTCCTGTTTTTATATTAATTTCCATTTTCTATGCATATTGATTGCAGAACAAGTAAGACATTAGGTAGTCACTCTCAGAATCACTGAAGTCAATAGAGGTCAATATTCTTGGATCATGTTTCAATGTTTTGTTTCAGTTATTTCAGTTGTACAAAGTATTGTTTTACTTAATACTTTTAATGGCTTTTGAGTAAATGCAAGTAAGGTTTAATGCACATATGTGTGTTGAAAAGGAAGTAAATAACATTCATCATCTTATCCATATAGCAATCATATTAAAAATATTTAATAAGTTGGTTTTTATTTTTGTGGCATTATGTTTACTAAATTTAGGTCAGTTATTTGTTTTTAGAAATTTAGTGAAAATTTTCAGGTAAAAGTCTGTTTTGATATAATATTTTTTTGTTTATTCTTTTCTCCTAATATTTTTCTTCTTTCCTCAGTGAGAAATCCTGTTTATTATAGTTATTTCAGAATCCATAAGATTTCAGTTGGGTATATTTTTCTCCTAGATACAGAGCAAGGATTACTAGTAACCTTTGTCTCCTCACATGACTTCCTGTGTTCAAATTGTTTGGTTCCAGTGATCCTATGTGTCAGTGATGGGAACAGTCCAAAAAGAAAGATATAAGTGGAAGATTTTGTTTTGTTCTGTGTTTTTTTCAGCAGAAGAGAATATTGCCTTGAAATTTTATTATTCTCTTTTTGTAAATGGAATTTTTCCTTATTGTAAATGGAAAATAGCATTAAAATCTTAGTCTTTCTTTTTTTCAGTTAATTCTCTCCACTTTGTTTTCTTGGTAGCTGGGCTATTTCTCTTTGACATCAAAGTAGTACTCGAATAAGTCAAAGAATGCTAACCAAAGGCTTAGTTTAATTTGAATTTTTGGATTTCTAAGGTTAATTACTCTGTATTCTTGCAAAAGAACACCACATTCACTCAAAAGTTTCTGTTGGCATGGCTGCTTCACTTGTAAGCCGTGTGGATCATCTTCAGTGTGATGCTGACAGGATTGCTGAAAATGGTGATTTAAAACACCTAGAAGCACATTGCATGATTTGTGACTTTTAAATACTTTCACTAAAAATTCTTGACTAACTGTGCATTTTGTAACAATTGAATGACTCCTCAACTGTAATAACAAGTAAAAGCCTTAATTATTGTACCATTTTAACAAATAGTGTGTGCAGTTCTACCTATAGCTTTAAAGTCCTCCTACTAGTTTTTATCACTGCATGAGGAAGAAGACAGGATTCGTACAGTGTGATGAACCATTAGTTCAGATATTGTGAATATTACAAATATAGATTTTTTTTTTTTTAATCAGATTTGACATCAGCTTGACACTCTGGTTCTCCATCATGACCCACAGCTAATGATTAATGAACAGATGTTGTCTTTTTTTCTGTGCACTCGGGTTTGCTTTGTTTTTTGGACAGACCTAGTCCAAACGCAATCCAATAGAGAGAAGTGAGCATTACAAACAGCAAACTCGCAAATATATGTCCTGTTCATGTTTATGCATAATTTTCCTCAATGATAATCTAAACTAAATGTGGATGTAGGATTCCTTCTAAGACTTTGAGGAATCTGGTAAGATTGTCTTTCTGTAATTCTGTTTATTTTACTGTTCCATATACTAATTGTAGTTCAATTGCCATGCCTGTTTCTCTTGAAATTCATAGAATTGACATCTGATCTACATATTGTTTAGGATTTTTGTAGGTGTTTTTTAGTCATTTTTTCTGGAAAGTGAATTGATCGTGGTTTATTGGGACTCCAAGATATTTGCTGGATCTAATCAGAATAAGAAGTTTACCCAGTATATTTTAGATAATAATATTGCCAGTAATTCTGGGATTCATCCATGACTTTTTTTTTTGCTGAGACAGAGAGATAGTTTGATAGACCTATCTAGATAGATAGGTAGATATTGATTCCTCACAACACTAAGTGTTGTTCATGAACAAAATGTTCTGCATAGTGACAGAGTCAAGCCACTTCCAATAATGGATAAAAACATTTACTGAGTTTATTTTTACAGAACTCTTAAGAATGTTTACATATGTAGCTGTGACTACAACAAATCTGATTCAAAATTAACCCTATATCTATAAATAAATGAAAAAAAAGTGCATTGTGACAGTGTACTTGTGATCAGCTGGGTGGTATGAGGTTTTTCTTCATCTGATTGTTTTTAAACTTTTGTTTAATAATAGTAGATCTGAGCATCCTGAGAGATTTCTATTTTTTTTTCTTTACTTCCTATTATGAAACCCAGGGATAATGAATTGACTCAGAGAATAGAGGTGTTAGATATTTATTCTATGAGTATGAGCAACTTTTTAATACTTTAAAACACATTCTTTCCCCTGAAAATCAGGAATGAAGAATAGTGTCATTTTTCCCTTGTAAAAGTGTGCGTTGTCATTTTTTGTTCTTCACAGAACAAAAGATGGCTCTTCTAGGCTCAGTTACTTTCAAAAACTTGAAAATAACTTCTACTTGTAACTTCAACAGTATATAAGGTGTCAATGTCTTAGAAAATTGTTGAGTACTTTATTAAAGCTAGCACTTCAACAATACCACTCTAGCTGATCTCTTACTGTTGTTGACCCAGAGCATGACCTGCTTCTCCCAGCCAATCATCCAGAGAAATGCTTTACTGGAGATTTAGGGGTTTCAGATTTGAATTTTTAGATTGATTGGGAGCCTCACTGTCCAGTGTCTGTACTGTTTATGGAGGGTTCATGACATACTATCTTTTATAGCCCTTCAAGCATTTTCTGGTTTTACTCTGCCTCCATTGTGTCTTTCTCAGGTCCACTGGTCAAGATCCAAAGAAAGAGACAGTTCTGCTTTCTGCACTCTTATTCCAGAGGATCAATCTTTGCAGCTGTACTCTCATGCCTTGTCCTGTCACTACATGCACTTGTTAGAAGTCCCTTTCCAGCTTTTTTGTTGGCTCCCTTCAGATGCTGTATAGCTGCAATTAGGTAACCCCAAAGTCTTCTCTTTTCCAGACAGAACAATCCCAGTTCTTTCAGCCTTTCATTGCAGGAGAGATGCTTCATCCTTCTAACCATCTTAGTGTCTCTCCTCTTGACTTGTTCCGACAGGTTGATGTCCTTCCTGTGCTGGGACCTCAGAGCTGGATGCAGCACTCCAGGTGGGGTCTCACCAGAGCAGAGCAGAGGGGCAGAATCCCCTCCCTTACCGGCTGCCCACGCTGCTTTGGATGCAGCCTAGAACACCTTTGGCTTTCTGGGCTGCAAGTGCACTTTGCCAGGTCATGCCCAGCCTCTCACCCATCAGCACCCCCAAGTCCTTCTTAGTGGGACTGGCCTCCACCTGTTCATCTCACAGCCTGGGTTGATACTGGGAGGTTGCCCCAACCCAAGTGAAGCACCTCACCCTTGGTCTTGTTAAACCTCATGAGATTCCCATGCTCTCTGTTTTTGAGTTTGTCAGCTCCCTCTGGGTGTCATCTTGTCCTTTAGTGTGTCAACTGCACTACTCAGCTTGGTGTCATCTGCAAATTTGCTGAAGGTGCACCTGATGCCACTGTTTTGTCAATGATTAGGCTTTTAAATACCACTGCCTCCAATATGGGCCCCTGTGGAACACCAGGTCTCACTGATATCAACTGGGACTCTGAGGCATTGACCACTACCTTCTGGACATGGCTGTCCTACAAATTCCTTACCCACCAACAGTCCACCCATCAAACCCATCTCTTGCCAATTTAGACAGAAGGATGATGTTGGCTTTACAGAAGTCTAGGTAAATGACATCTGTAAACTTTTCCTTGTCCACTGAGGTAGTCAGCTCCATCATAGATGGTCCCTGGGTTGGTCAGGCAAGACTTGCCCTTGATGAAGTCATGCTGGCTGTCCTGAATCACCTCTCTGTTCTCCATGTGTCTCAGCATAGCTTCCAGGAGGATCTGTCCCATGATTTTCCCAGGCACAGAGGTGATGCTGATGAGTCACTTGTTTCCTGGGACCTCCTTTCTACCCTTTTAAAAAGATGGATACAAATGGTTCCTTCTTCCAGTCCCCTGGGACTTCACTTGACTGACATGTGTTTTCAAATATCATGGAGAGTGGCTTGGCATCTACATCAACCAGTTTCATCAGGCACATCTCCTCATAGATTTCAGTATGTTCTGCTTCTTCAGGCGGCCATGAACCTTATCTTTGCTTACAGTTGGAAGCATTTTGTTATCTTGGGACAAACAGGATTTTCCTTGTATGAGTCTACTTGTCCCCTTAATAGACAGGTCAATTAGTGAGACTTCTAATTAGAATTCTGGACACAAATTCATTTTAACTTTCAATCCAATAGTAATATTTTAAGACTGTTTGAAAATTAAGGACAGGTGATTAAAATGTTGTACCTGCTTCTTCAGCCCTACAATCTACTGTAAAAGCTGTCCCTAAAGAGCAGTCTTTGAGAGTAGATTTTGTTATTCTTTTTAATATGATACATACTTGCTTTTACCTTCCTTTGACAGTGAAAAAGTTAACAAGGTTAATGATGTTGACATTTAAAGTATCATAATCAGCATCTGAATTAGTGTCCATTAGCATGAATGAGTCGTTACTTGAAATTATTCAGTCATTTATTCTGCAAACTCAGATAAATTACTGTATGTATAAACTACGCATGTTCAGGTTCTTGGTGTTTCTATACAGTCCTAATTCATATAGATTTTATGTTTGTATCTGACATAAAAAATGATGTGTGGATGTTTCAGATGACTGCACACATTAGCTTCCTTCCTAATAAATGTTTTTAACACATATGCAGTGATTCATACACTTAATGAATATTAGTGGTACAACGTGTATTTTGTAATTTCTGGGCTTTTTGGTATATTGAGTCTCATTTTACCTAAATTTTCTAAATATATGTACAAAATTTCAGCAATACTGATTTTCAGACTTTTCCTCCCACTCCTGTACCTTCTGAAATGAACTCAAAACTCCAGTGTGACAGACGAATGTAGAAATAGCCATTTGGACTATTTAGGTGCCTGCAGCCAGGGCATTGTTATGTAGATGAATGTTTTGCAGTAGTTGTCTCATGAGTCCAGCTGAGCCAGGGTGCTCAGCAATAATGTAATGTATCAGTTTCAGTCATCCTGATGCCATGTCTAACTGCCACCAATTTAATCACACAGCTGATTAGCCAACACAGAGAAGATGCTTTGCTCCACCACTTGCACTGCTTGCCTCCTCAGGGGAGCAATGGCTAGTGGAGAAAGGACAGTCTGAAGGCAGCCAGAAAACCAGGTGTGAGGGATAGTCCACCCAAGCAGGAAGAAGAGGTGGAAAACTTATTTTATAAGCAGCTGGAGAATGTTTCAGAGTCACCAGCCCTTATTCTAGTAGGTGACTTTAACCTACCAGACTTCTGCTGGGAATTTAATACAGCAGAAAAGAGGTAGTCCAGCAAATTTTCAGAGTGTGTAGAGGACAACTTGTAGCAGCTGGTGAGTGAGACCACCAGGGGAAGGACTATGTTAGATCTGTTGTTTGTAAATAGAGATGGGCTGGTGGGAGATGTGGTGGTTGGAGGCCGCTTGGGGCACAGTGATTGTGAAATTATAGTGTTCTCAATATTTGGTGAAATCAGGAGGAACATCAATCAGACTTTTACACTGGACTTCAGGAGAGCAGACTTTGGCCTATTTAGAAGATTTATTAAGAGAGTTCCTTGGGAAACAGCCCTTAAAAACAAAGGAGTCCAAGAAAGGTGGGTGTGCTTCAAAACAGCACAGGATCTTGAGGGCACAGGAACAGACTGTCCCTGTGTGCTGAAAGATGAGTCAATGAGGCAAATATCCAGCCTGGATAAGCAATGAGGTTCCAGAGGAACTTAAGAATAAAAAGGGAATGTAAGATCTTTGGAAGGAGGGTCAGGTTTCTCAGGAAGTATTTACGGAGGTTGCTAGGTCATGTAGGAAAAAAAGTTAGGGAGGCTAAAGCTCAGTTTGAGCTTAATTTGACAACTTTTGCAAAGGATAATAAAAAATGTTTTTGCAAATTCTGTTAATGGCAAAAGGAAGGGTAAGACCAACCTTTTTTCTCTATTGGATGTGGGAGGGAATTCAGAAACTGCAGATGAGGAAACAGAGGAGGTGCTTAACATGTTCTTTGCCTCAGTCTTTGGTGGGAAGACAGCTTGTCCTCAGGACAACTGTCCTCCTGGGTTGGTAGATGGTGTCAGGGAGCAGAATGGTGCCCCTGTTATCCAGGAGGAGGCAGTCAGAGAACTGCTGAGCCACTTGAATGTCCATAAGTCTATGGGCCCAGATGGGATCTATCCCAGGGTGATGAGGGAGCTGGCAAATGAGCTTGCAAAACTGCTCTCCATCATTTACCAACAGTCCTGGCTCACTGGTGAGGTTCCAGATGACTGGAAGCTGGCCAATGAGAATCCCATTCATAAAAAGGGTACAAAGGAGGATCCTGGTAATTATAGACCAGTTAGCCTGACCTCAGTCCCTGGTAAGGTTATGGAGCAGTTTATATTGAGTGTTATCATGCAGCACTTACAAGATGGCCAGGGTATCAGACCCAGCCAGCAGGGGTTTAGGAGGGGTA
>VXBR01003145.1:605850-619554 GCA_013400215.1 Cisticola juncidis | reverse complement strand
TTTTTTTTTTTTTAAGTTTAGTTTAATGAATGCATCTCTTTTACCTCAGTTTCACTGAATTTTATGGTTGATTAAAAGTAGTATCAGGGTTATATGGGCACTTATTTTTTGTTGTCCTTCAAGATATTGCTTTTACAGACAGTATCTAAGTCTCCTTGGAAAAGAAATTTAAAACTCAAGTCAGACGAGCATTTCGATAACCAGTAAAAGTGTTTATTTTTCTTTATATTATTTTATTATAGATTTCTGGTGTGTACTAGTTTAAAAGCAAATCAGTGGGAGATCCTAAGTCATAAATACAATTTAATAGGAAAATTAAAATTAATGCAATAATACAGAAACACTGACAGAGTCAGAATTCAACCTGACACCCTGTTGGTCAGGGTGTTGGTAGCAGTCTGATTAAATGGTGGCTGCAATCCTCCTGGAGTGACAGATGTGGTTCTGTTGAAGCAGTGATCCTATGGAAGGGTTTGATCTTGCTCTGAAGATCCTCTAATATGTTTTCAAAGAACTTTTGTTGGCTCCTTAGTAATTTTTTTTCCCTTTTCTATATTTGCCAGAATTATTTTTTTCTGCGGACAAAAGTTCAACCAAACTTTATTTAGCATAGATGGTTTTGTTTAATACCTACTCAGTCCAAAGGTACTAGGCAGCATAAATCATCTGTTATGTTCTGATTGTTTAAATACAGTGGTTTTTAAAATGTAAGAGAAAATAAATACAGCAGTGGAACAAAAAAAAAAAAAAAAATTGCCAGTAACACCCAGCAGTCTCGTTCAATGACACAAAAAAATTAGAGTGGCAATATTCATATGGACAGAGTCAAGTTGTTCTGATATTTTAAAAGGTTTTCTTGTTTGGGGGGTTTTGTTTTGCATAAAAATGGGTAGTGACAAATCACAGTGATTCATACTGTCAGAGAGGTTTGTACAGGCACCAGACAGACATTATAGAGAAATACACCTGTCATAAGTGGCATGGTTGGTTCAACTGTGTGAGAAAGAAATGGTCACTGACTTCCTCTTTTAATACATACTAATTGTGCATCAGTAAATCTAGCATATGCTTTGCTTCCTTTCTTGCTCTGTATGTGGTTTGAATAGTTAAATTCTATAAGAACAAAAATGTAAACTAACAGCTTTCACTCATACTTTTATAAAAAATAAAATTATTTCTTTCACAACTTTGATTTGCCACATGGCTGTCTGTGACAGTGTTACATGGAGTTTGCACCAGAAGCATGTGTCAATTCCCACACAGTGGTTTGTTAGTCTTGCTCATGTTGCTTTTGAAAAAAAAACAAACTGCTACACACAAATGTCAGAATTCAGGTCACATTGTGTGCTTTTTCATTAAGATTGTGTTCGAAGACAGGGAGAAAACAGTGTACAATATAAAAAAGATAAAATGTCTCTTTTTAGTCCTTAGAAGTTCCTCTGTTAATTATTTATCTCAACATCCATTCCCCTTCATAAGTATTAATGTTATTCCTGATAATGTTACCTCTTGAGACATGCTGTGGTGCAACCAAGAATCTTTCATACTGTGAAATCTGCCATGTGTATTTCTGAAATGGCTAAAAGCCTTCCTATGGGATGTAGATGGGGGGAGACTTCATCCAAAATAAAAGATTGATATTCTTAGCACTTAGATACTTGGTATTGGTCACAATCGGACCCTATTTCTACAAATGGGAGCACCAAGTTTAAATAAAAATTGATTGGATAAAAAATGAGAAATGTATGCAAATGGATAAATATATAGAGAGAATATGAATGAATGTTTAAATTATATATTGCTTTTATGTTTGTTCTTGAATAAATTAAAGAGACTTTCTTCAGATATTCTGTAAGATTCCAGTAAAAAGTATTCAAATAATCAATCATTGATTGATCTATGACACATATGGACAATGTATCTTTGCCAGAAAGAAATACATTTTCTTAACAAAATAAAACTGAAACAAACTGACACTATCACCACCCTTGAAAATCAACCACATCATTAGTTAAAAATTTTCTCTTTTTTAAAAGAAATTAAAACTTTAGTCATAACTCAGATTTTTGTTGTGCATTTTTAGCCAAAAATACCAATATGCTATGGGGAGATGGTAGATGAGAATTCAATCAACAGAACAGAAAAAATCCCCATTTACTAAATCTAGGTAAAATATGAATGGGTGTGCATTATGGAATTACACAGTAATTTTGTAGGAATGGCTGATTTTTTTTTAATGTAAAGAAGTTATCTCTATAAAGAGCTATAACTAGATAAATAAAGAATTAAAAATAAAATATGCTTTTGTTACATTGTTCTGCTTTCAAGGATTCTTACCCCCTTAACATTTTAGTTTTATATTCTGTGGCAATAGAACATTGCTAGGTAGGGTGATTATTTCTGTCAGAAGCATATCTTTCAATTTGATTCTGAAGTGTCAAAAAAACCCCTATGTGTTCATTGGGGTCTCCATTTATATACATGCATTCAGGAATACTAATATGTAGTGAGTGCAGGTGTATAACAATTAAAATGTGACTTTGTCTTTCAGACAAAGATTAATGATACTCCTTTTTAATCCGAAGACACACCTAACAATATCAATTGGTCTTTTGTGAGTACGGAGACTGGTATATAATCTAAAGAAAGAAGGAGTGAAAATGGTGCTGTTCACGCAGTGAATAGGATGGCAATATGAATGGAAAAGGTAATTTCACACATTTTGTTTTAATGTGTGATTGCAACATACATAAGATAGTTGGTTGCTGTGGGTCAGTGACTGTATAAAAGCTGTAAAATTATTAAAACTATGTGGGACCTCAAATCAAACACAGACCCAACTTCACATTTTTCAAACAGATAAGAATATCTGTGGTTATATAAAAGCAGTAGTAGACCCTACAAATAGGAGAAAGTGATTAATTTATTAAATGTACATTGGGAGTACTAAGGATGATTTTCATGACTACATGAAATAAATACTAATAAATACCAGAATCAACAAATCCCTTGCAATTACTGCAGTCTTCATGGCTCCAGGCATTATTTTACAACAGATATTTAGATCCTATTTGGGGGTAACTTAGAAGATGTGCCTGATTACTGGAATGCTGCCTTGATATACCTAGTCTATGGTAGGAAAAAAAGTGTCATTCCATTCTCTCCTACAGTTAAATCTTGATGTCATATTTTGCAAATACTACAGGCAGTCAGTAATGACAGATGAACTTTCTTGCATTATTAGTCTCCATTTCTTCAGATTGTGGAATTCCTGTACACTGAACTTTTTCTTTTTTTTTTTTTTTTTTTTTTCCCATTGTTTCATTAGTTAATTACTGGAAAGGTAATTTATTATCAGTAAGACCTCAGTACATACTTTCAAGCTGAATCCACTCAATATTGAAGAATATTATATTTTGTTTTATTAAAGTCAAGTAGTTCACTTATTCAAAATTCATGGGTTTTGTATTATTTTACAGTGGTATGTAACTCAAGATAATAGTAACATTTGCACTTGAATTGTGTACATGGAATTTATTTTGTTCTAGCTTTCACACCCTTTTACAGTTTGAGCTTTTCCTTGGAAGACAGAGATTAGATATACATCTCTACTATTGCTAAGAGTCATTTAATATCTTTTCAAGTCTTGGTTGGGTGGAGTTTGTTTGTGCAGAATTGAGAGAAAATTACATCCTGTTCTGATTTTAAACACCTCCCCACACTGTCAGGTGTTGAATGACTGCCTCTTTTCTGGGTAATCATTAATTAGCAGGTGTTTGATTGTTAGTTTTAATGTTGAGTCTGTTTTTCTTTTGAAATATTTATAATCTTGTTCTTGGATCTTATGTATCCATTCTGTCAATGCTACATTCTCTTAGTGGCAATACATTATGTCTGCTAGGTCTGGTATTTTCTGATAATTTCTTCACTTTTTGATTTTCAAGTGCTTTTGAGACAATGGGGTGAAATCAAGCAAAAACATCTCACCACATCAACTCACAGTGTTAATTTCAGGATATGTTGCCAAAGATACCAATTACAAAACTCAAAGTGATGTTAAAAATGTTTTACAAATTATCTTTTGCTGAGTTGATCATTTTAGTGTTTTTTGCTCTGGACAATTTGTAGGACATTTCAAAACTCAGTGTAGAAATTTTGTTTATTTGTTAAATTTTTTTTGACTTAAAAATAAATGGGGGAGACCCTCCTCTGCAAGGAAGTGATATTTTGTTTTCTTTCTTTTTTTTTTTTTTTCCCTAATTTATATAACTGTAATTATTTTGTGGGCTTTTCTGGTAATGGGATCAGTGTCAAAAAAAGGTATCATCAACACATCTGTTCCTTGTTAATTTTATTTGGTTGGATTTTTTAAATACAGCAATAATGTAATTAATATTGACTCAGTATTATGCCAAAGCTTATTGAAACCTTTTCTCAGAGTTGAGAAAAATGCACCAAATCAATTCATAAATAAAAAAGTAATTACTTTTAGATGCAAATTAGTTTGTTTTATTTGGATATATATATAGCTCTAATTCTAGTGGAAGGTTATTTTAATGTTTTCTGTTCCAAGAAAAACCTCCAAAATAAAACATATTTTTGCTGTTCAGTAAGATCATAAAGTATAACAAGGATCAAAAGCAAAAGCGACTGAAGACAACACTTTACTTTGATCTATCAACTTATATTTGCTAACTTCCATCTTTCAATTTAAGTGATGTTGGTTTTGAACTGAGTTGACCATCAAGTGTGAAACTTCTAAGGGAATCCAAATGGATACATACTCCTACAAATTACCTATTACTTCTTCAGACTCTGAGCACCTTGTGTCTGTGCCAAGCTTGAATGCAAGTCCCAGTTGTTGTCTAATAATATCTATTGGATGGTCCTTAGTCAAGCCCAAATATGATTTTCTGTGATGCAGAGTTAACTTACAAATCTAAATGTATGCTATTAAACATTGTAGCTTTATGTTGGACTTGAATTTGATAGTTTCATTTACAAAACAATCACAGTCATGATGAGAAAAAAAAAAGTCCTTGTTAGATCCAACTGTGAAAGAACTGAAAGCAACTTTACCTCTTGTCAAGAAAAGTGTTTAAGTATAAATGTCAGATTCACAGTATGAAAACATTTTAATTTATATTTAGTAGTCCAATATCCCTCTGTGACAAAATATTAAATGCTATGAGAAGAAAATACTATTTTCTAAGTGTTCACAAAGATGTGCTTCATAAAGTTTTTCACATTTTCCTAAATATGGATATACACAAAAACATCAATAAAATGAACTGTTGGTCAGCATGTTGGCATAAATATTATTTCAAGTTAAATGTAGCAAGGATTTACACAATGTTGACTTCTCTTCTGATACCTAAAAGGAAAATCTAGAGATCTAGGTCTCTATGTAAGCAACATACTTAATAGAATACAAATAAGGAAACAGTTTAAAAAAAACCCAAAAACCCCAAGAAACATAATGTTATGAAATAGGTAGAAGTGGCTAAAGGTGAGGCAATGTGTTATGCTTCGAGAATAACTACTCTGGAATGAAGTTAATAATATTGTTCCTTATTTAGAAGATCATTAACATTTTATTTAATGACTGTCTCCAAAACAAGAAGTGTGAACAAATGCTCACAATAGACTTTTCAGATATTTTGGCTGGAAATATGGCCTGGAATATCATTTGAACAGTGATGCCCTTGGAGTTTGAAACAATTGCAGTGTATTGAATAAGGGAAAAAAAAGTTCTGCTTTTTGAATTTAGAAACAGTCACATTTTTAAAAAGTCAATTTAATCAGCAGAAAAGGCAGAGAAAGAGAATGCTTGCCTTCCTGTCCCAGTTAGATGTTACTATCTCTATATTCAGTTGTAAAATGATGATCACATGAATCGAACTTCTGTCTTTCAAGTTGAGTCTTATATTACCCAGCCTAGAAAAATGATGGCAAAGGGACAAAATATTTGTTTTCCTTTGATACCTTGAGCATATCCAACTGTTTTTTTTTTCACGTTATTTTCTCCCTCTGTTCTGTTGAGCAGGGGGAGTGAGAGAGTGACTGGGTGAGTGTCTGGTAGCTACGCACAGTCAATCCATCACAGGACATCAAGCTACAAAAAATATCTGGTTGATTTTGATTGCAGCTTTAGCAATACTTTGAAATTCAATTAAATTCAGAATTATATATAGCAAGTAATATAGATAGCATAAATCAGGAGAAACATAAATATTAGGCATTGTGATATCTTTCATGACCATCAAACTTAGAATTTGGTCTCCTTTATTAAATAGCTGAAGGAAGCGCAACTATTTTTTTCTACTCTCTGCTACCTTTTTCTCTGAAACTCAGCCTCTTTAAACTTACCAATACTAATGATGGCAGAGTATATTAAATCGTCCAGCCTATTACAATGTATTTGTCTGGGAATAGCACATAACTTCAGAAGCTGCTTTTTCTAAAGGAAGTGAAGTGAATAACCCACTGTGAGCCACTGGAAGGTCTGCTGAGTGAAGCAGTGCTGCCCAGCTCTCCATTGGGCAGCTACCAATTTCTGATCTCTGCTGGCTGTTCTAATTTGTCTGAATGGTCTATGTTGTTTGCAACTGAGGTAGAAAGTACATGGGAATCTACTACTGGAAATGGCTTTTATACATAATTAACAAAAAACTGTTCACAGAAGAAGGAATGAGCAACCATTATGACCTCTGATATGTCCTAACTAATACTCTTTGAGTAGAAGTAAATTCACACTAACTTTCACAGAGGACAGAAGCTAATCCTGAAGATGATGAGTTTATGAGCTGTGACAAATGAGAATAGAGTTACTATTCTAAATTCTAAGTAAGTAGGAAGAGAAAGAATACAGCAATACTGATGACTTGCTATGTGATTTTATTCCTTTTTTTTTTAATATTTTAGTCAAAGGCTGAAAGAACTTTGCAAGCAGTATGTCCATGTTGACTGAGATGTGTAGCCTACCATTGCACAAGAAGGACATGGACTTGTTGGAGTGAGTCCAGAGGAGGGCCATGAAGGTGATCACAGGACTGGAACACCCCTCCTATGAGGACAGGCTGAGAGAGCTGGGGTTATACAGCCTGGAGAATAGAAACCTTGCTGCAGCCTTCCAGTACCTACAGGAGCTCTACAGGAGAGCTGGAGAGGGACTTTTAACAAGGGTATGTGTACAAGGACAAAGGACAATGTCATTAAACTGAAACAGGGTAGATTTAAATTAAGTATCAGAAATAGATTCTTTAATGTGACAGTGGTGAGGCACTGGAACAAGTTACACTGGAGAAGTTTCGGATGCCCCATCCCTGGAAGTGTTCAATGCCAGCTTGGATGTGGCTCTGAGCAACCTGGAGTAGTGGAAGGTGTCCCTACCCAAGGCAAGGCTATTGGAACTAGATAATTTTTAAGGTTCTTTCCAATCCAAACCATTGCCTAATTCTACGATTAATTTAATTCCTATTTAATAAGTATTTTAACATGCAAATTCCCTTTATATTTAATTTTTCATTGCTTTAAAAGTTAAAGTTACAGTTAGTATTAACTGTTACCAAGTAATCTGGTCTTACTACCTAATCATCTGTAACCGAAAATTAATTGTCTTAATATGACAAATGTAGCACTCTACTGTATTCTGCATACAAACTCCTGTAGCAGACTTCCCTGTAAACACCTGATGCACAAAGTCTGTACAAGCATCTCCTAACAAGGATAGTATAATTAAACTGGTTTGGGGGCATTTTTCACTTTAAAATAATGTAAACACTTTTAAAAAGGCCACACTTTTAAAAAGGTCATACTTCCCTTTTCTATTCATCTTTCTTAGTATTGTAGCAAGCGGCCATAATTTCAACTCCGAGTTACATTTTATTTAGCTGTCAGCTCTTACTGATGAGGAACAAGAATATTCTGAAAGAAGCTGATCAAATCCCAGTTCACACAAAAGAATACAAAATCAATAAAAGAAAATATGGATGTAAATGAGACAGGGCACAGTCTTGAAGTGAGATTATCTGTCCTGTCAGCCTTTGGAAAGGAAGAAATAATTGGTATTGGACAAGACTTACATCAGATAAGGAGTTGCATCTGATGTATCTGGGAATGATACAGAACTCTAAATACTGTCAATAACTAGGATGAATGGGAAAGAAGAAAAACCAAGAACTCATTAAGCAGATTTTTTTTATGAGAACGTCTCATAACGTTTATAAGACTTTATATATGAGAAGACAGAAAAACGAAGAGCTGAGTAATTGGGCTTTTTTTATTCACTTCTATTAGTAAATTGAGGAACACCTTCTTTTCCTTTCATTTTCCTTTCATCCCAGACTCAAGATCCACTGAAACAATACTTTTCTTTCTGATATTTGAGATGGGTGCTAAATCCTTCAATTCTGTTAGGTAACTTTTATTTGTGAAAACAAAACTTACTTTTTTAATCCATTCTACAAGAGAAAGCTATATTGATTATCAAATTTTTGAAGAGTGACAGTGAACACTGATCGAAAAAAGGTTTTCTGCATGTAGTTATGTCTGAAGTAACTTCTTTTCAACCAAACATACAATTCACAAGGTGCAAAGAGGAAATAAAAGGGAGGGAATGTTCTCGTTTAACGGTCCCAAGACCAAACAATTTTTAAGTTTCAAATAAAATTTTAGCAGAGGCTTCATGTTTTTATTGTTTGTATCTTAAAATGTATGTTTTGCTCTGGGTGTCTTATTTTTCCTGAGAAAGACATAACATGCCAGAAAAAAGTTCTTTCTGAAAATTAATTCATATGTAACCAAAAAATACTTTTCTACATAAGGACACTAAGCTTGGTGAATAGTTTGTTCATGAGTGGAATTTTAAATATGGGTAGCAACTCAACACTTTGTAGCAGACCTTAGAATTTTCCAGCTGAAGGTCTTATCAGAGTTCTTTGTGAAATTTCTTTCAGGCTCAGCAGAATATCAATGTAGAAGGATGTTACCCTGTATCACTGTTACGTGATCTGAATGTTTTCTGGGTTCTTTGTGTTGGAGGGGGGTTAAAGCCATAGAGGAGAATGGGGAAAAGAAGTTACCTTGCTTTCAGCTTAAGAATTGGTGAAAGCATCAAAGAATGAGTGAGTTGAAGGACTCTCTCCAAAACTCGTGGAGATGGATTCATGCTCTAAACAGGGCATATTGCTTGCAAACTAAAAAAGCTGTGTTGTGATGTAAAGAAATAGGAATACTGGAGAAAAATGCTATTTTTTTTACCACTTCTGAAGGACCTTTGAATAAATAATATGAGCCACTTCGCTCTTTCCCAATAATTTCCCACTGATGTTTAGATCACCTTAAGTCCTAGACCTCAGAGTGCTTACAAAGTAGCTTTAAAACCAAACATTCTTTTGTATCATCTGAAACTTCAAGGAGAAATGCTTTCAATTCTTAAATGAAGTGAAGAATTCATTTGAAGTGAATTTTCCAGTATGTTTATTCCATCTAGAGGAATAGTAATTAGGATTGCTTTTTACGATCAGGCTTTTTATTTTATACTGCATGTTTTTCACAGATAAATATTTCTGTGTTGGAATACAAACAAACAAAATGCTTTGTATTATCCTACCACATGAAAGATATTTAGTGCTATGATCCTAAACTGAAGTTGAGTCTAAAACTTACACATTTTCAGTTGGTTAAGTTACATTTCCATGTGAACCATTCTGCTTTCATCTTGCTTTCCATGTTTTTCCTCTCTTTCATCTATTTTTATCACCAAAAATGTAGCAATGGTAAACTTTACTAAAAAGGAAAAAAAAAGAAAAAAATAAGGAAAAAAAAAGAAAAAGCAGATCAGTTAAGATAACAATAGCTTCTTTAAGACTTTTTCTGTGCTTTGTCCAGAAGTCAGCATTGTGGAATCTTGGCATTAGGTAATAAGCATAATTCTGGTGTGTCTTTAAAACTGAACAATGGAGAAAGCTACAGTAGTTTCTAAGAAATGTGAAAATCCTGAAAATAAGATATCTTCTGCAGACCCAATTAAACCATATAACAGTGCGATCCAATGTCACAGATCCACAGATTGTTTGATTAAGATGGAAAAACAACTATTTTTGTTTGTTGGCGTTTACCTACGAAAGACATACCTTCTGATGGTGCTGGATGAGAGAGAAATGGCTTTGTGTATTACCAACAGAATGTTAGCACCTCTTTTAGTTACAAAAAATATAACAGATTCAGCTGAAAAAAGATTATACTTTTGTTTCACATCACTGATGCTTCCTGCAAAGGTATCAAAATATTAGAGACTATTTTATGTTGAAATATAGGTTAAATATTTCAAGTCAGTAATGAATGCACAGAGAGAATATGAATAGGATTTGCAATCACATTATCAAACTGACATGTTTGACTTTGTGAGAAATTACTCCATATATAAATTACCAGAGAACTATCATGAATATATGCTTTGAGTTAATTGCTAAATTTCTATAATACCCAATAGAGGGAAGTACAAAAGAGATAATTCATCATTTGATCTTGAAGGTTGTGCAAACAAAGTTTTCAATCATTTTTCCCCACTTGATGAAACAGTTATAAATTTGCAGGAGATATTTCATTCTGAAAGTATGAAATGCCACAAAATAATGAGACATGTCCCACACGATGATTATACTTTGCAGATGAAGATATCTTTAACTGTAACAGACATAATAGAAGTTATATTGTTTCATTGAAAGGTACTTGCCCAGAAACTACTTGCCAGAGAGTATTTTTCTTCTTTTTTTTTTTTTTCCTAATTTTAAAAATTAGGAAAATTTTACTTTTGTAGTTATTAGTGAAATATCAAGTACTATGGGTTTCATGCAGAGGTTATAGCCATGTTTCAAAAGGTCAAGTGTTACAAAAAAACCTTCCACAAAGCAACCCCCTTTTAAAATATATTTTACTGGCAGGATACTTTCCAGCAAATATATCATATTTCAAGTAAATGAAAATATTTCATTAGGCAGCATGTAAGCTTGTCCTGGTGGGTCACTGCTACAGGTAGACTCTAAAAATCACTCCTAGTAGATTATTAAGTAGATATGAGGATGTGTGTAAATAAAGGATGTGCAAAATAAAGCTCTTCCAGTCTTTGTGTGGAGAGTGATAAATTTGTGCATCACTTTTTTCCTAGAAAAATTACAGCTGTAGAACTATGTGGGGCTGTTGGATGCATCATGAGCTCCTCCCTACCATTATCTTCTGAAACTATTCTGCATTATTAATTTTGACAGTACTATATGCATTATTGACCTTTCCTAAACTGCTTGTCTCACATCCCAGCTTTTACGGAAATTACGGAAATGGCATTACTACTGAGTGAGCTAGGTGGTATCTTATGTGAAATGGGTGGTTGTTCCTCTGTTGGTTTAATAATAGATTGATGTTCTTATAAACAGAATGGAAAATGCTCCCTAAACCAGACTCTGCACCTATGATGGTGGTTTTTCTTTGCCCTAGTCTTTCACAGATCTATAATATAACAATATTTTTAAGAGAATTACATCATTTTTGCTCTGTAACTAATGATTTGCCAGTCACAACAAAAAAATCTAGAAGTGAGATTTCAACACAATACCATACAAAAAAAAAAAAAATTGGAGTATGTATTTTGTATTTTAAGAATTCTATATTGTATTTAAAGTCTTTGTTCTTGTTTTGAAGTTTGTCAGATACTGAAACTCAAAAAGATCCAGAATTTACTTCATGACATATGGCTGTAACTTACCAAAATAGATGACTATTTGAATATTGGATTGATATTTAGTGAATTTGTGGTTTACACTTGATTAGAAGAAATAACATTTACCAAATATGTCTCTGTAGTTAATTTGTTTTGGAAAGATTTGCTCAGTGCCCATACTAATCTATCTAACTTAAAGATGTACAGGGCACCTGATTACTTGATTTAATTTAATGATAGAGATTGCATTGGAGAGGACATAAATAGTTTGATAGATTCAATTTTACACTCTACAGATTTTGAGGCATCCCTTTTTTTTTTGATGTGCAACTATGTGTAACGTAGGAACTATCCAAGTACAAAAGGCCTGATTGCAGTTCTCCTTATAGCTGGAAATAGGGTTCTCACATCTCTGAGTAGTCATGGAATAGAGATTGTGAGAGATATTATCATTTTATCAATAAAAATGTCATCTGCTTCAATCCAATTACTATTTCTGTTGAAAATTTGTGAAAAGTCTTACTTCTTCCAGATTCACCACTATGATAGCCTGATTTTCCCATCTCTAGTCCTTCTCTTTCATTCAGTAAGAAAGTGGTAGACCAACAAAAAATGGAAGAAAATTAATCTCTAGGTGTTTATCTTTGACGTTCAGTGTGTACCTGACTGTCTTCTGGTGAACCAGCTCTCCCAAGAGCTCAGTTTTCACTTCTGTGAGATTTGTTTGTTCTTCCAACGTGTTATTTTTATATGTTGGCCTTATGGTGTCTCTGCATGAACTGTCCATTTGCTGTTTCCCTCATTCTCCAGCACTGCCTCACTTCTGCAGTTAGCTGTTCTCACTTTACAAAAGATTACTGTGTCTCTGTGGGCCTTGAGCTGCTTGCACCAGGCATCCAAACATGCTATTTGCCCAAGGAAAATTGTTCGTGTATATTAACATTTGGAAATGTTTACTATTTTATTAGGTATCTTTTAGAGTGTGCTATGTTCTGAAATAATTTTCAAAATGTAAACTGAGTAATGCATATGCTTCACAATATCACAATGCAGTGTTATTCCAGCATCTTCTTTGCATAACTACATTTTATTAAATTTAACAAAAAAGTTAAATGTTCACCTCTTTTGCTTAATAAATTAATATCATAAGAGTTTATTTTACTAGATTTCAAAAGATTTTACTCAGAGCTTGAAATAATTATAATTGAAAATATGAATGCAAACCTTTAAAACAATATTTTATGGTAGTATTTAAATATAATTATGAAAAGATTTTGTTGGCACTTCTTATAGTATAGTAATGAAGACAGCAGTATATTCACCATGAGCATGTCAAACCTGAATAAAGTGATCATGAAGCTTTTGATAGACAGAGAAGCAATTTCTTTTTAAAAATTAGAGGGTTGGAATTGGTGTCATAATTGTATATTGTTCTGACTGATTATTAACATTTTTACTGCCTTGTGAAAAATGTTAATAATAGCATTAAAAGGAAAACTTCTGAAGTGATTGCAAGGAGGAGCAGGAGAATGCCACCTTCAAATAAGAAGTACTGAAACATAAGTTCAGTTAATTTAACCTTCAGCTAAAATAGGAAGGTAACTCTAGATTTGATATTAAGTCCTGTGTAGAATATATGATTAAACTAAATGTAGAGATAGAATACTAATTCATATCATCTGTGTCCAGGTACGCTTTTCTTTCCTATATATCTATAGAAAGAGAAAGTAATATAGTCATCATCTATTTCTTCAGCACAGATACTGCCAGTGCAATGTTTGAAGTAATTTGAAACTTTGTTGATTGGGTGATTTTTTAACTTATTCAGTTGAACTCTTGGATATTTAGAATTACAATTTGTATCTTATTACAAGAAATCTTGTTTAAATTTTGTCTTTGAAGAAAACCTTAAAATATTTTGTTTTACTTTATACTCTGAATTGTTGGTTTGATTTTGTTGGGTTTTGTTTGTTGTGCTCTTTTTT
>VXBR01003145.1:452571-605838 GCA_013400215.1 Cisticola juncidis | reverse complement strand
TTTTTTTTTTTTTTTTTTTTTTTTTTCTCTCTTTGATCTCCTTTTTCACTTTCTCCTGTAGGAAAATTTGGGCAAAAGGCAGATAAAAAAATAGATGGGTGTTTAAAAGTATGAAAAAAACAGAATGATAAATCTGTTTTGTTGGACATAATGTTTTAGGTTGTAGATGGAAATTACACATACATATAACTCAATCAGTAATTAAGGCAGGAATCTCAGAGACAGTTTCAAGTTCTGTACTCAGAGTTGGAGAGAATGAGGATCAGAACCTAGGGTTTTTTTCAATTTTTCATCAATTTTGGTTTTCATATTCTTGTTTTCATACTGTATACTCTTTCCATTAAAGTGCTCTTGCTTCTGGCCTTTTCATTTTGTACAGCATTATAATAACTTTACTGAGCAATATTCAGGAAAACGATGTAACTTTATGTTCCAGTGATTAAGAAATTCCCAAAGGAATAGAAATGCCTATTGAATATGGCAGTCCAAAAGAGCCAGACTACTGTTTGAAATGAGTCCCTTGCAGGACAGTTTGCTGCCTCAACCCCTGTTAGTTTCTGGAGTAGCTTCGTTTTTGTGCTTATTACAAATATAAAACTCAGAAGATCTTTTTTTCTTTTCGCTTTTTTTTTAATCTTTCTTTTGTGTCTTATTTTCCCTTTTAGAAACAGAAGTCTTGAATTTTAGAGCTACCTCAGGATATGGCCAAGGAGTGTACTAGATGTACTAGAGGTGTTTCCTGTGGCCACGAACTGCTTTGTGTTACAATATACTCTACTTTAAATGGAAAAATAAAAACACCAAAGCCTGTAATATGCCTATTGTGAGTGGTTTTCCTGTCTAGAAAAATTACTCTCACTATATGGAAGATTTTTTGTTGTGTAATGGAAATATGTCTAAAAGTTATAATCTGAATTACTGGGAACCCTCAATATTGTTACCTTCTCATACTTCTTTTATTTGGCCCCAGAGAGCAAAGAACAATAAATTAACTACTTTACTAATCATGACTGCTACATGTGAAAGAAGTCCCAGACAAGTAAAACTCACTGGTAATAAGCAGCTCAACATTTCCATTTTTTATGATGACACTTCAATAATGAAAACAACAAATATTTGAATTTTTTTCTACCTTAATCTACATTAAATTATATCATTGTGCCTGCCCTCCAGTGAAGCCAGGAAACAAGCATATGAGGAGCACTAAAATCGCCTTCCAACACAGCAGCCAATGAAAAGAGAATGGCTTACACTGCCAGAGGGAAGTGTTTGGATTGCTTGGTTCTTTACTGTGGAGGGTTGGGGCTTTTTGCTTGAGTTTTGTTTTGTTCTGCTTTTGAGAAAAGTACTTGCGCTTGAGAATGAACGAATTGTATGAATATAGCACCTGCTGGCAAGCTGACAATGGGTAGCAGCTTTACAGGCAGAGCTCAGATTCGTAGAAAAAAATTCAATAAGGCTTTCTACTGAGATGTTTGTGTTTGCTTGGAATTCTGTGCATGTCTGGTTTTGTTTGTTTCTAGGAGGCTTATTTTATGTTACAGAACTTCTGCCTGAGGATTCAAAGATCATAGAGTAATGAAACTTATAGATCATTTGTGATAGAAAGAAAAATCACTGACTTCAGAGTCTCAAATTGCCTTGTTTTCCAAACTGTGGGTGGAAAACAATAGGCATTTCTACTCTTTCTTTATCAGTAAAATGAAGAGATGAAAATCAGCTTCTGACAACATTGGGGAAAGCCAATTTAGTTTCAGCTCTCCAACTCCTGTAGGGTAGTTTATTTTGCTGTTGCTGCAAATGCCCAGTCTTTATGGAAAATTAAAAATAGTTTTGTTGTTGTTGGTTTTAAGCTACTGAATATATTTTTTTTTAAAATTTTGCTTTCTGCAATGCATGATCAGTGAATAAAACTAGATGTCTTCCCATTATCAATCATTTTATAGCATTATCTTGCCATCCTGCCTCACCTGAACCATTCCTTGCCTTTTTTGATTCATGTAGTTCAAAGTACCTTTTAAGTGTTCTTTTTGTACCTGTTCACTCAGACAAGAAAAACATGTAACATCTAAATGGAATTTGCCATCAGAACAGAGATTAAAGACCGGGATGGGTGGAGTCATCATCATCAATATGCAGGAACAGCTGGGCACACAGAAGGGTTCTCTGCACCGAGTGGAACCCATCAGTGGCCTGAAAGGCTATGATAGTAAAAAACTATTGCAAGGAAATTGAGATGTACCTATGAGCTGCTCCAGTGCAATCCCCTCAGGGTGGGTTCCTGCTGCATGAAATGAGGACAAATTTTGCACAGTGCTGGGGGCCAAGTGATCCAAGTGCAGCAGGGTACATGTTGCAGAGATGTAAGAACATAGCTGCTTGTATAAATAATTTCAGCTTCCTGTTCATAGAAATGGAATTTAAAGCCAATGAAGGCCATCCAGAGGGCTGTTGCACAGCAATGGTGTGTTGTAGTAGTGTGCAAGGTTACTTCTATAAAGGGAAGTATTGTAAAATTCGGGGCTTCATGAAAATAGTAGTATGATGTCTAAACATGTCAGTGTTCTCTTGAGCTAGTGTTGACAGAGTTTGCTGGCTATTTAGACACTTAAGCCAGCAGAAGTACACTTTCAAAGCAACAAAGGTCCTCGAAATTCCTAAAGAATCCATATATAAACCAGGCTGAAAATACTCTTACTTTCCACAGTGCACTTCGATTTAGAATAAAAGCTTGTAAGTATATTTTTTTAAAGTGTAAGTATATTTAAGTTATTTTTATAAGTATATTTTTAAGTACTTATATTTTAAAAAGTATATTCTCTGAAATTTAATGAGAAATACCTGGAGTGTTTACAGTTCCTTGTCAAAAAAACCCGGTATTTATGCATTTAATAGATTTGATTTGCTGGATTTTTGCTGTCATCTATGTTTTCTACACCAGTCAAGGTAACTAAAGAAAAGAAATGGGGAGGGAAATAAAAGACAATATTTTTTGACATAAATGTTGGGTTTTATCCATTTTTGGGAAAAGCAGCTATGCTTTTTAGGAACCACTAAGATAGTAATACTGCAGGTTGTTCTTTCAGAAGAGAAACTTTCACATCAGTTTTGCAATTTCTTTTTCTTCCAATAGATTGCCAATACTCTGCATGACATTTGCCTAGAAAACAAAGCTGTGTTTTAGTCAGAACTAATTACTTTCATTTGATCATGTTGTCTCCCAGCCCTTTCTCATGATAAAATCCTGGATCTCCAGAGATAACTGCTTTGGCTTGAACTGTAGATGTTTAGTGCTTTGTGACAATTACTGACTTATTCCCAGTGATTATTTGTGGCATGTTAGTGATTACAGACACAGTATTTCGAAAGTTTGCTGAAGACCTTTGTAGAAGCAAATCTTAGTCATGTTCCTCATATGATTTAGCTAACATTTTATGTTCCTTTCTTGAGGAAATAAAAAGAATGTGTTATGGAAATAGAGTTTTGTTTTGGTTATTTTGACATTGCATTAAATTTTTAAGTTAGCACACTCCTGGGATTTGGGGCTGACTAGCAATGAGGAAGCAACATTTACTGTGCCTTTGTACTCAGTTTTATACAATATATTAGAGTTCTTGTTCCATTTTCCTGACTCACGTATTTCTTAAAAGAACTTTTCTCTTAGGAAATGTTCTTTCTCCAACAAGGTGATTATCCTTGCCAAGTTTTGTGGTTTTACTGTCTACAGTAAGGCCTGTGGTAATATTCTGTATATGTCACATGTTCTTTGTCAGGCATGTAATCAAGCTTTGGTATTTCCATGTTGAAACAAGAGTTTTAGATGTAGAAGCTCAACTTTTGTGTGTAGCTCTTCACATTATTGAGCAGTGAGTGTTTATAACTGTCAATTATGTTTTTGTCCTTTAAAAAAACTGACAGTAATCTAGATATATTTTTCTCCCTCTCCTCTATCAGTAACATGATATAGTTACTGTAGTGTATCTGAAGTAAAAGTCAGAGCAGTTAAACAGCACTGTGAAAATTCTTCATCTGAGCAACAATATGTTCATGATGCTAATACATTGTTTTCTGTGTTTCAGACTGTTAATTACATTAATTACCCAAAATGAGTTTGCCATTGAAATCCTGATTGTCAAATCTAATTCAATTTTAATTGCTAACTGCTCTGGCAGTATAGACTGGTAACTGCAAGTAAGATTGCTATTTTCTCTGTATGAGATGTTTTAGAAGCATCTTTAGATGTCTCTTTTAAAGTATATAGATTGAGTATTTCTGCAGTAATATTAACTTTTCTGTTCTGCTGACAAAATCTGTGGCTTTATTCTGGAAACTTTGGTTAATTTAATAATGAGGACACCTACTGATCACAGAACATATAGGGCTGAAGTTTTATGGACTGATAATCCTTTTTTTATAGAGTTGGATTATGATTAAGTTTTCAATATTGTTGATGAGCACTAAAGAGCATTTGAATCATAGATTGACTCCCTGTAAATATGTCCCTCTCTGCAAAAGTTACAATATGGTTTTGGCATGTCTGTTTTGTGTAATGAGCTTCCTTAGGAGATCTTTGAAACACTGGAGGTACACAAACTTATTAACCTGGGGAGGAGCTAAACTGGTTTATATCTAAACATGCCTGTGGTGGTCTCCCATTTGAAAAATTAAAAGTATATGAGACGATGATTTTGCTGAATAACATTCTTAAGAAAGTGACATGACATGACATGAGCACAAAAGTAGAAATACTGACAAATAAGATTTGTCAGACACTGTGAAACTAATATTGCACGTGGGAAACTACCATATCTCAGTGGCAGTGGCAAGTTGCTAGTGATTATGGAAGAATATTAGAAAAGAATATGAACTGAGGGATCTTCCTCATACATTGTCATCTTCTACTTATTAGCTTCTACGAACCTCTGCAGTTCATACACTCTTAGGCTTTTGTGAAAAAGATCCATCCCATTAAAATTGTCTTTTCCTTATGAAGCTGCACACATCTGTGCTCTTGACCTTCTAAATATCTTGTAGCAATGAGACCTATATTAGCAATCTCAGTTTAATCTGTTTCTTCGGGAGCAGCTTCAGTGTTTCTGTTGCAGCTTGATAACTAGGATAAACTGACTATGAGACTGATCTGTTCTTCCAAGACTATCAAATATGTTTTATAAATTCCAGGATTTGATATATATGTTTTAGCATATGTGTTAAAAAATACCACAGTTATTTAAGATGATTTCATACTTAATAAAACAGAGGCATAAAATAAATAAATTTTCTGAGGTTGAAAAATCATTAAACGAATAAGGGAATAGTTTTATAACAGATGTAGAACTTAAAACCTTAGATTCTCACAAAGTGCTTCTTCTAGTTCTTGACATAAATATGTTTTCTATGAACACCTTAAAAATTTGTATATACTTTCTTTTGCTTTTAGAGTAATCATTTTAAGGAATGAAGATTTAATGAGTATAAAAAATGGGAAGAAAATTGGTAGAGTATTACATAATTTCCATTCTGTATGGTTGGAAAGGTGTTACTGAATGAAAACGAATCTGATGGAAAGAAGGTCTGACATATTTTAAGTATTGTAAGTAAGCATTGGTAAAAAACAGAGGCAAGAAATCTAGATGAAAGTTAATTCATCTATAGTCTTTCATTCAAGGTTTTATATTGAAGAGAAAAAAAAGAAACGGATTTTTCCATGTCTTTTACTTAAGAATTTTGTGCTGTTTACTTGCCCTTGTGAAGAGTAAATAAATCCAGAATATGTGTAGACATCCCTAAGGGTCTGGTAAATGCATTTTTAGGTTAAATTGACTCTATTGATGGTGTGGTTAGTTTTATTTCACTGTGAGTTTCATGGGGCAGCAGGGTACTTAGCCCAGTTCTTGAGCTATCTGCACTCATTGTGAACAGAAGAAATGCAGTTCAGCTTGTCCACTGTGGCACCTGGCTCTGCACAAGGGAATATTTTCATGGAACATCAATGTGTGTTTGTGTAATACTACCCTACTCTGAATTTCAAAAAAAGCATATAAAATATATCAGCTCTAGTACCTGGTCTTTGTTAGCAAACGCACTAATTGTGTGCTTTCTACCAAACACCTTTCTTGGACAGTGAATCATAATAGGTGAAAAAAAAAGAGTTTGGAGACCTTCTTATAGACTCACACAAAAAAAGCATAAAAACTCATCTAGTTAATTCAGGAAGGAATTTATCAAAGAAGTGTTTAGCACCTCATGCTCATGCCTATTTTCATTTATTCCTCCATGAGTGTTTCACAGATCAAGGCTGTGTTTTGTGTTCCTGGAATGTATCATCATAGTTTTTACTACATTTAGACTGTGATTCTAGTTAGAGATTGCAACAAGAGAAGATTTGGAACAATTCCTGATTTTATTGCTTTTAGGACAGATTATAAGATTTTGAAATGGAAATCCATTTAAATGAATGAGTGGTTCAAAGCAAGATAAAAGTTGAATTTCAACAGTATGTGTTTTTGGTTTTTCCCAGTCAAGACAAGATCTTTTTAAATTAATATTTAACTTTCGATAACTTTCCAAATATATGTAAAATATTCTGTCATATACAACACATGATTGCTGTCATTAAAAAAAAAAATTGTCCACATCTCATCAGGCTTTGTCAGCATCCTATCAGTTTATGCTGAAAATCATCTTGGCACAGGCTCAAAAGAATACTTAATTTCAGTGAAGTGTGAGTTTTGATTTCATGTCTTAAATACTGGCACTGCATATTGGATTGGAGTTCTTGTGGAATGTGAGTCAGTTTGTAAGAAAACAAAACGAACACAACAGCACCACAACTGAGCTGTGGGTCACCTTCCATTTTTTTTTAAAAACATCATATATGTGCCATTAAACGACTGCAATGCCACTCTGTGGATGGTATTTTCATCAATTAGGTTTTTTTTTTTCTGCATTTTATGTTGTCTTTTTCTTTTACTTTTTACTCTTGCTGTTATATTTTAATGTGGAGAGGTTTTGAATATTCTCAAAAAAAAAAAAAAATCAAATACTAAATTATCCTAAAATGAAACCACTATAAAGAAGAGAACTTTCATCTGATTTAGCTCATATCCGAGAATGGCTCTTCTCTGGAGCAGAGAAAATGTAATAAGCACTATTGTTTTTCAGGACAGAAAACAACCCAAAAATGATTATTTCAATGGAACCATAAATTGAGAGTAATAGGAATATCATTAGCCATAAAAGTACCTATTACTGATGACACTTCAAGCAGGATAAGCTATTTTTGAGATTAATTCCCAAAACTGCATACATTCCTTTTTAACTAACTCTGTTCGGGCATTCAAACACATTACTGAGGGTTTGGAACAAGAAGTAAAACTAAAATAGTTATGGCTTATTGCAGAAAAACAGTATTGAAAAGGTGTCCTGGTCTAGGGCAAATTTGGGAGAAAACCTCCAAATGGAGTCCCTCTGGGTAACAAACCCAAGTGGCCCCATCCTGAACTGGTCTGGGAAAAAATCTCCTTAGAGAAAAGTGGAAAAAAAAATATTTATTTAACAAAGTGCCCACAAGCATAAAAAATGAATAATATGAAGCAATAAACCCTCTTGTCATTCTGAAGTGAGATGGCAAACTCAGAACGTTCTTGCCACGGGTTGTAGCTCAGTCAACACAACGTCCAACACAAACAGAACAGATGTTTGGGGATACAAGCATCATGGAGTCACCCTAAGACAAAACGTTTTTCACAGATTTTACTGAAAACAACCTCTCTAAATAAATAGTTTGCACTTATTTTCTAAAAGTTACTTTTAGTTGTAAAAGTAATTGTTTTATACCAAATGTGTAGGTATTAAATTACTTATTCTAAATGTATATACAGATAATTTACAGCAAATGGGTATTTAAAAAAATTTAATCATATTTTTATTGCTAAACTTATTGTTGTTTTCTCCTACAAAATGTGAGTTCCTGTACCTGGAAATGATTTTTTTTGCAAGAGTTACTGAGCAAGTCCTACTTTGCAATAAAAATATTAACACGTTAAAAGGCAAAATTAACTGCCATCTGTTCTGATCAACAATGCAATCTCCCTTTATATAATATATACTTTAAAAGTAGAAAAGAAACTTCGGATTTGAGCACGCTCAATTTAGCTTTGTACATTTCACACACAGAGTAAAGGCAGAGTTAAAAATCTAAACTTTAGAATCCAGGTATTTAAATCTATAAAGGAATCTCTCAGGACGGAAGAAAGTACATCCATGAAGAAAAGAAACCATGCAACACATGAACGGAAAAATATATTTCCACTGGAATGGGGGAAAAATCAACACTGCAACCCAAACTGCTTTTAAATCTCATGCCTACACATGCATATAATAAAATAAACTCTCTTGTTCAACAGATGTGAAAGATTCACAGTTCTTCACGGGCACTGATCATTTCTTTAGTTGCAGATTTATTGATTCTGATATTAGTTTCTGATGAAAAGCCAATCTCAAATTGAAAAAGAAGCATTTTGGTGTACCAGTTTCAAAGATGTTTAGTCATACAGAGTTTCATTGAGGAGAATGTATAAGAAAATATTAGTGTTTTTTCACTTTGGGGTTTTTTAGGGTTTATTTGTTTGTTTTTAAGACATAATAGGAAACCAGCTAATTTTATTCTACTATGAAAAAGTCTGATTTTCTGAGTTCATAGGAGCCAAATTCCTTATCATGTCGTTATTTCAAGGGGCTGCAAAGTTTACTGCCAAAATAGCAGGTTGCAGAAACTTCATTGTGTTCCTGTTCATATGGAGCACAACCATTACAAATTCTATTTAAAGACGATAACCTTTAATGCTGCCTTGCAAACCTGAATCTCAGTGTTGGCTTTGTGTGATGGTTTTCTGTTGCTTAATTTTTTTTCCTCTTAAATTTTGAAAGTAGTGTTAGAAGATTTGAGATAAACACCTGCTTAACATCTGGGTTTCTCTCCATAGAGATAGGGACTGAGGGTGGAAAACCTGCATCCTCAGTAGGATCTTTCAATAACTGCTGTTAGGGAAGGATTAACTACTGACATGACACATCCATTGGCTTCAACTTCCTTTGTTAGTGATCTCAGGGGGGTACCTTCCTGTAATTTGAACAGCCCAGTTCTCACATTAAAGTTCCTTACTTTGCAGCACTGAATTAATCTCTTGTGTTTTAGTAAAAAGGAACTATTTCTAAAAGTTAATCATGTCTTCAGGCTGTGAAATTTTATGAACTTTTATCCCTTGACACTGAAATTTGCCTGAAATATTCATGAGCGTTTTCATAACTTCATTTAAAGCAATGTGTTTGGTGTTTTTGCTATTAGATATTGCCGAGTTAGTTTGGGGTTTTTTAATTAGTATGAAGATACAGGAATCTCTTCCAGTGAAAAATTATGACATTTATTGAGAAAAAAAGTCTTTTCAAAAATAGTCTTATTGTTTCTGAATGTACAAAAGCAAGGAGAGATTTTGTGCTTATATGCAGTTGTGAGGTAAACCAAACAAGATACACCAGAAGCCAGATAAAAAGTTCAATCTCAGAGAACTCCGATATTGACTTTTTAAAAATATAATAACAACAGATGAAATGACAGTTGACTATATATGTAGTATGTATGTGTTCATCCTTACAGTGTTTGAACAGTGGCCACACCCTTCTTCCCAGGTTTTTGGTTTGCTTTGAGTGTCTTTGTTTTTTGGTTTTGGGGTTTGGTTTGTTTTTAATTTTGGTTGTGATAGTGACTGGAAATCGGTCTGTGTGGGATTTTATTTCTTTCCATGATGGAAAGAAGCTCACTTGTGACCATGAAAACTACAAAGTGTTGCTTCCACAAAGTTCCTGCAATTGCAGTCACCTCAGTAAGAATTTCTTGAGTCTGTCAGGAAGTGGTCCTTGGCAGCACATTGCCCTGATGATTTCTGAATACAGCAATGTTTGGATGCCTCTATCCCATTTTCAAGATTTTGCCTCAGCTTTTGTCATTCAGCTTATTAGTTAGTTATTATTACTTCCCCTATGTGAGGGGTTTTGAAATGGAACCCTGAATTTCTCCACCTCCCAGTATAACCACCTACTTGGTTCCCTAAGCAACTGGAGCAGCATATGAACACATATGCAGGGGTAACTGAATGATAAGACAGTTATTAATGATCAACATTTTAGAAGTATTTAAATTGATTGCTCATTTGAAGCTATAACAAATCAAATATGTCCTTGGCTAATCAAAAGGAAAGGGTATTTATTAGAATAGTGTTGATATAGGAAAGTAATGTAAGACAAAAGGAGAAGTTATCAGATATAGATAAAGCATTTCAATAATGTCATGTTATTACTTAGTTTAATTATTTTTTATCTCTCTAAGAAGACAATTGAATGGGAAGTGAAAATGATAAGTATGAAATTATTACCAATTTGTTGCATCCAAGTTTCAGATTAGCTTGCTTCAACTCCCATCAATTGGAGACAGTCTTATTGAGTGCTATAATTTAATTTTTAATCTAGAAATAAGACTATTATTGTTAATCCAGTTACAGTGATGTTAAAACTTTTGTTTTAACATCATTTTGTTAAACCTTTTGTTTTAACATCATTTCAGTATAGTCAATTTAAACCAGATAAATACAAAATTTCCAGGAATCTATCTTTTTTTCTCATGTTTTCATTGCCCTGCCTTTGGTTTCCCAAGACTCACTCTGCAGGGCTGAAGAAGGACTGCAGACCAAGAGGACACCCTTTTTGATTTTTTCCAGGGACGAGATTGAGGTTCACGTGCCCATAGGTTTCCTGGGTTGTTCTTATGACACTTTTTGAAGGTGATTGCAACACCAATCTCTCTTTCACCTTTTCTGCTGATCTGTGTCCGGGGCTCTTGTGGGCAGCCTTGGGGAGGCTTTGGGCCTTGCCTGGAGCACAGCTGTGGGTGGATTCCACAGTTATGCCAGTGCATTTCATGCATGGCAAGGCAGGGCGTGTGTTTGACTATGGAACTAGAGGCAGCCTGCAGCAAAGCCTGTGTGCCAAGGGCAGTGGGAAGGGAGGGAAGAGATGCTGAGGAAAAGAGTGCTTCATTGTTGTACTGACATGGGCAGGTTGCCAGTGGGCAAGCAGCACACAGTGGGAACACTTGCCCAAAACCCTGTGAAGTCAATACTCAAGTCTGAACTACATGTGGCTTCAGGTGGACATGGGAATATATAAGTTTAATCAAGAACACTAACATGTTGTTTGTCGGTGTCCAAGTGGTTTACCGAGCCAGTGGATTACTTGAAATGTACTTTGATGGGGGGATACCTGACATTAAGGACTATGGCTGCTGGCCAGAAATTGTCCATGTAGAATTCTCGATTATTCCATTTGTGAGAGATTGGGAGTTCTAAAATCTATTTTTAAAGTTACCTTTAACTATCTTTAATTTCTTTGGGTAATTTTCTGCTGTCCCATATCTGTAACCCTTCAGAAATTTCTGGAGAACCGTCATGTCCCTCAGGTAGAATATTATTCCTTTATACACAGTGAAAATTACACATTTTTACTTCTCTTCCAAATCATTACTAAAATGTGTCTTGAAGTATTTGTACATATTCAGCAGTATTTTTTTTCAGTTCACATCAGAAGAAGAAAGTAAAGAATGACCTTCAGTGGAGTAGCTGGTTTCTGCTTAATGGTCTGTCTCTGCTTTTGTGTATCCAGCTCATTTCTGCAGAACTTCAGATCATGTATCAGGGCAAGCAATGTGATTATGGATTTGATGCTCTGTTGATATGTTGATATGCTCTGCTCTGTGTTGTTATTACAACAGGTTTGCATATGTGAATCTCAAAAAATTAGATTTCAAGAGACCGTTGTGTATCAAAATAACGTGTATCAGCTTGTGAGAAGATTAATCTTTTCAGCAAAGGATTTATTGTCCACAGTCAGACCACTGTGTTACTTTATACATACACATAAATATTCAGAAGTGTTTGAATAATTATATCTGAAACTCTGCATACAGGAGGAAGTGGAAGGCTTTAAGTTCTATTTTCATGATTTTTGCTCTTTTCTCAGAAATTTCTAGACTAATTTATCTGACTATATATGAACTGCAAAAAACACCGTGGTTAAGGAAAGTCAGGCAAGACTTTTTTTTCCCCGTTTACATAACTTAGCTACAAACTTATTCAAAGTCTTGGTCCTGGCTCTTTTATGTATCCTTTTCTTTCAGTCTGGCAGTTTTGTAGAGTTTTTGAATAAAATACAGACCTCTCCCTCTCTTTCAATAGTGACATTTCTCTCTTGAAAAGAAATCAGGACCCTTCAAAATCCATGCCACTCTGTTCTACAAACATTGTAAAGTTTGACTATAGCACCTCTCTTTCTGTTAATAGTTGGCTACTTTTTGTAATTTAATAAGTAAAATATTAAATATAGGTAAAATATAGGTAAAAATGTAGGATGAGGAATGCTTTTTCCACCAGAAACTTATGTGGTACAACACTGTTAATTTAAAAGAACTTCAAGTGTCCCTGCCTTCAGAAAACGAATCAGCTGCAAAGAGCAAAAACCTATTTGAAGGGAAATGGGGGGCTAATGAATTGAACAGTTTGCTTAGGGCACATTCAAAAAGTCTACAGGTGGTAAATATAGAATTAATCAAAGTGTGAACTAATATCTAAAGAAATTATTTGGATTTCCTTCTAATCTAATGGTAACTACTCTAATCCTGTTGTCATTCACAAGTTACTTTTAACAGCTTTTAAATTTTGGTCTGTAAAATACTTAGATCTTTAGGTGTGATAAACTGTCAAGTGAGAGTCACTTGAAGATTGGGAGAAGATAAGTCACGTTTATTTTCAATATAGAAATAAAATTTATTTCATGCTCCTATTGTCTTCAAGCATCTATGAATGTGTAAAACTGGTATTTTACTAATTTACTTGGCAGGGAATTAATTTAGGTTCATAAAATGGTTGTGTTGGGGTTTTTTTTCTCAGTGTTATTTTTTGTTAACATTTTAAAATTACTGTCTATTTCAAAGATTGTTTAGCAGCCATATAAATTAACCTATAATTTAAAATGCACTAGGTCTGGGGTTCAGACAGTCACTAAACCTAAAGATTCACGGACACTAGGGCAAAAGCCTTCATCCCTAGAGTCCCTGGAGCCGTAGAGTCTGTGGATCTCTGAACTGTAATGACAGCTAGGATGCAATACTGAGGTGCATTTGAGGCTGAGTTCCTGTGGGTGGCCCATATGAGAAGGGTTTGGAGAGAGTAATGTTGGTACAGTGGCACGTTCCATTAGGCAGGTCTGCTGCAGCTCCAGCGTGCTGTGTGACAGCAAAACAAGCTGCTACATCTCCTCCCTTTCATCCTGTATAGAGAGTATCAAAAAGTGCAGTTCAGGAATGTTTCTTGCTTTGGAGATGTCCTGGCTTCTAGGAGAATTCTGTGTTAGCTTTCTGCTTCCTGGACAGGGTTATGGATATTTATTGAAATAACTGTTGGTATCTATGGTGAACAGGAAAGGATATACTGGTCTTCAAATTAGCCTGGAGAAATGGACTCCCAATATCTTTGAATTTCTCTAAGAAATTTTGACATTAAACAAAGGCCGTTCTATAATACAGTGTTTGTGAGGTTATACAATTTTTATAACTTGAGAAAAACTAATGACACTAAAGACATAAATTTGGGACCATGTAACAGAGTCAAGCACATTTTATTTCTTCAAACCTTGAGATTTTGGCTGGAAGGGTAAAAGTTTTCTTAGGTAAATAGAGGCCATGTTAAACAAAGCTTCAGCTAGAAAATAGGTATTAAAAAGCTGAAGTCATGATTCCAAAAACTGGTTTGAAATTATATTAAAAAAAAAAAAATCTTAGGTATAAATTATTTCAGTAAGCTACTTGTGACTGTTTATTTCTTAGTTTCCTAAGAGGACAAATAAATTAGTAAATATTAGAATTATTGATTGATTTACATGTGCAATAGCCAGTATTTGTTACATAAGACTATATGAATAATTTTTACCAATCTTGTGCCTGAGGAGCTTTAGAGTAACAATAACCAGCTGAGTGTACAAACTACTTCTATGTTTACTTAGGCAGCTGAAAAGCTGCAAACTGCCTGTGAAACCTGTTAGCTGGAAGTCAAGAATAGAAATACTTAGCAAAACTTGACATTTGGAGCTTCCCTCCTTGTCTCAAAATTGGGAACAAAATGCAAGGATAGGTATAAATTACTGATTCTCAACAAATATTATTCGGTGAAGTGTTGCTGTAGATAGTGATTTCCCAAGGAAGAGGAAAACCCTGGAACAATTCTCTGGGAAACACTGTTTTAAGTGCAACAGGCAAGAGGCGACTTACAGGCTCTCTGTGCAAATGGTTGCTAGACAGTTCCTAGTTCTCTGTTGATTTTTGGTGTGTTAATTTTAATATTCCTAATTGTTCTTCCCTTTTGGACCCTCCCCTCATACCACCCCTTAACTCCCCTTCCACACCAGGATGTATAAATACCCCTGACCCTGGCCTCGTGCTTTTTGGCCCCTTGTTACTGCCTTGTTCCAGTTCACTTTATGCAGTGTACGCCTTATTGTTTGTTGTTTTCTTATTATTAAAATTCCATTTCAGGATCTGGATCAAGGCTTGTCTCTCTGTCAAGTTGCCATTGGGACAGAGTCCTGAGGGAACTTAAAAGGGTCCGATTATCTGGGCTCAGACTCCTGGAAGTTTCATGTTGCTAAATTTAAAAGTGATTGGATCTGAGCAAAGCAACAGCAAGAAATGCAAAAGCAATTTTTGCTGCTATTGAGGAAAAAAGGAGAGTTTGATGCTATTTAATTTAATTTCTTCACCAAATTTTTGGATTTTCTTTGTTATATATATTTTTTTAAATTGTGTTTTCTAGTGAAGAAAATGTTTTATAAAAAGTATCTTGCCTAGCACACTACCTTTCCACCAAGTAATGATCCAAGGAAGGTACTGCTCTGACTTGGCCTTACTTATAATCAGATGGATAATAGGAATTGCTGAGAATGTTTTTCAAAGGCCATGATGTTACTTGAGTTCCAATTATTCACTAATTACAATCATTAATGTCTTCTTCATGAGACTACAGAATGCAGAATGCAAGATGTTGATATTAATACTCTGGTTTCCTTCATTTAATTATTGTTGTTTTTCACGCTGGTGAATTTCAGCCAAGCATATAGGAATGCACACTCTTTACTAAAAACTTTACAAACTGAAATTTAGGTGGTGTCTAGTTCAAAATAAAGAATCTAACTGTTGCAGCTGGTTAGACTATAAGTGTGATTCATCTGGAAAATAAAGTAAAATCATGGTCTGCACCAGTTTGGTTGCAGCTGTTACTAATCTTATTGCCAGCTGTGTATCATTTGTAGCATAATTAAGGGTGTGCTTTCCACACCTTCATTGCAGTTATTTACCTAAGCCATAGACTTGAAGTTCAGTTTGGACTTGAATAGGCACATGTGTATCACATCTTAGAAAATGGAGTACTTGGGTGGATAATAAGGTGGTTTAATTGCATTCATTTTCCTTGTCATAGGGTGAAATGCTACTCAATTTTCTGGATTGACTTCAAGACACAAGTGGATTTTCTTTGTGGGTTTGTGTTTGCTGGTTTGTTTTTTGATCTTCTGTTATTTTTAATAGCTATACTCCTTCTTTTACTTAATTTTCCCTTCATCACTGTGAATTGCTTATTTATTTTAAGGTTGTGAGATAATGGTGTATGAAATACACCTCCCAACAGAAAAGATAATTATATTTGACTAAGGAGCACCTGAAGTTTGAACGATGCTGCAATAGTGACATCTAACAAGTTGATATAAATGTGTTTGGCACTGGAAGAGAAAATTTGCTTAGCTGATAATGTCAAGAATATCAAGAATTGTAAACTGTATTTTTCTTATTCTACCATCAGAGAGGTACCTAGGATGTTTTGTTTGTGTCAATGTAAACTCAAAGGAGGAGAAACTAAAGTCAGTATTTCACTTTTGGTCTAATGACAAGAAGTTGGAAAAAGTTAAGAGAAATTTCCTTTTATATGAAGAGACCAGGATCAAACAAATGCAGAGCTGTTTTACTTTTCTAGAGTAGGACTGTTGTTACCACATAGAAATTAAATCTGTGTTCTTACTATTTTCTGAAACAAGCTGATTACTCAGTGGTTGTGAAGAGTAATTTTCATTATTTGGTATTAACTTGTTATTAATATAAACATTTTATGGAAATAAACCAGTACATTTTTAATTGAATGTAATTTTTAAAATATTTCTCTAGGATGTTCCCACAGTCTACAAATGATATTGGTAATTATTTGGAATTTATTTCTTGGCTATAAACTGATGCATTTGTTTTGATCTCAAAAGTAGTATTTTTTGATTTAGAAATATAAAGACATGTATGTTGTTTTAAAGTTTTCAATAGATGTTGAAAAGTGGTTTTTGCATTTATACATGCTTTATTCCAATGTGTTGTTCAAGATATTTCTTCCTAGATTTCTATTTTAGTTCAGCCAGCCAATTAACCTCAGCCACTTATTGAATTTCACTTTTATTATTGTAAATTTGTGAAGATAATTATCTTCTCCAGATAAATTTACATATTATTGAATATTTTAACATATTTTTATTTAATAATTTTTAATCAAATGTTATTTCCAACTCCAACTCAAATTACTTAGATTTTATCAATTTTTCTACAAGGATGGATAAAATATATAAAAAACATTTTTGCTGCTAGAAAAAAAAAAAAGACATTGAAGAATTCGGACCAGGTATACCTGCAGTCCCTTAAAAGTGTGCATTTCATATAGGCCTAAATAAGGAAAAAAAATTGTAAAACTCAAGTGAAAGAAAATATTGTCAGTTACTAATTGATATATTTTTCTTACCTTGTTCATTGAATTATAAAATGAGAATACTGTTTCAATAAATTCATCTTACATTATCTGGTTTGTTGGATTTTTTGGTGTTTTTTTTTATTTTATTTTTTCTTTTAGTATTTCTGATGGAATAAAATTCAGCTAAAATTGGTGATGAGTTATTACGTAGAAAAGTAGGGTGTTTTTTTCTTTTATACCTTTGTAATTTATTAGATTTTCTTTCAGCAACACTAAGATTTATACTTGAGTTTTTTTTAGATTTTTTGCTGTTACTTAAGACACTGCACTGATTTATGATGTTACTCATGTGCCATTTCATTAAAAAGATAATGAATAAAATTCAAGTGAGAAATTAAGTTTCTTTTTTAAAGTAATGTTAAGAGTTCGGGGAAAAATTTTGGTTTACCTATTGCATTCACCCGCTGTAAATTTTATAGTTGTGACCATATGGTCATATGGATGCAATCGTAGGCTTTGAATTTGCATTCTGTTTTCAAGTGTGCTAAAATTGTACTGACACCTCATATAGCTTATTTAAGCAAAAGGCATGCACATATGGCAAGCATAGTGTGAAGAACAATTTTGTAGCTAGTTCTCATGCACAGAGCTGTACTGGGCTCAGTCAATCAACACCATCTTGGCAGAGCGGCAGAACAGAATCTGCACAGCCATTATAATCCATCAGTGTGTATTGTCCTACAATTTGTAACGACTATTTTACTATTTCTGTCTGAAATGAATTCTTCATCTACATTTTCACTGCATGCTTAGGTTGCTCTTGGCCTGTTTTCCTTTCTAAATGAGGTTTAGCAAGGCTGCCCTCCTCTATCTGCCAGTTCCTCCTGAATTGACTTGCCAGGATGTAGTGAAGGTCAAAGGGAGGAAATCTCGAGGGTCGTTTCATGGTTTGTGGGAAAACTGGTTAATGGGTTGAATGTGGCAGCAGTTTTGCAGCTCCCTTGAGGGGAGGATAGACAGGACAGGACCTGAGTACATTGTATTTGTAGCAGCTAATCAACCAGTCACTGTAGTTTTTCTAACTGCCCTTTCAGTGCACAAATACTGCATGTACAGCATGTGCCATCTTTTGTTTAGAAGGGATGTGGTAGGGATGTCGGGGAGCTGATGTCATTGTCATAAAAATAAGAACAAACAGAAAACTGTAGAAAGAATGATTTAGATTTTTTTTCTCTGTGAAACAACATTTTCATGCTGTGTTTTTAGTGATAACTGCTAATGTGCATATATCAAAAAGCCTCCAGTGCTTTCACTGGGCATACTATGTAATTTTTAACGAAAACAGGCCTACAGAATTTGCTTGCTATAGCAAACTTTTATTTACATCTTAAATAATGGGCGGGTGACCTACATTTTCTTCTGAAAGACCTTTTAAGTATGCATACAAAGTTTTTAGAATGAGATGTATATTGTAAAAAACCCTAAAATGTACATACCAGAATATAATTCTAGGGAGAGAAAATTGAAGAAGGTGGGGGGGCATCAGTACCTAATGAAAACCTCTGCAAATATGTGTCATTGGCAGGCAGGGAAAGATATGTGATATTGGGGGAGGAATTTGTCTATGTATGGTTTGCCTTCCAAGACTGAATTCAGCTGCAGCAAAACACATCTGAGAGAATGTGCCTCACACATTCAGTTCTGGAACATTTTCATCTGTTGTGAGGCAATACAGAATATCAGAACTGTAGGGATAACATTGCTCTAAAATTCCTGAGAGGCAGAGCTAGACATTCTACCTTCACAAGTTAAAAAGGTGCTCAGGGTTCAGCATGAGGATATTTAGAACCTTTACCTAAAAATTGTTTTTGCTGGAGAGGCTGACTGTAGCCTTTATATTTGATGGAAAGATGTAAGCAATTTGTCTAACCTGTTACAGATATCTGTTTCTCTCTGCTAAAGAGGGTTTGAATGACTAGCTGCTTGAGATATTTTAAAGGTCTAAATTTTGTCAGATTAATCCATCTTTAATCTATTCAGCAACTTCAGGGAGACTGAATATGTGTGTAAACATCACCCTCACCACTATATTCCAAACCCTCTGAATTTGCTAATAATTATAAAAATGTTATGAGTAAATTCACTTACTTAGTAATATTGTATTTAAATAGTGCCTTACCAAGATGAACACAATACAAATGCAGGAGCTATAATGGCAAAAAATGAATCACTAGAAGAATCAGAAAAATTCACTCAATTTTTTTGTTGTTAAAATTTGTGCAGATATTTCCCATTGTTTCAGTATCAGTGAGAACCTTGAGACACTGACTCTAACAAGTCTTTATGCTGCTGAGTTATGTGAACTCACAGTACTGTAATGTAGCCTGGGAGTTCTATATTGTTAGTAAAAGCAGAACAAATTCAGACTTTTATCTTTTTTTTTTTTTAACAGATTCACAATGTTTTTTTGAGTTCTCATATGTTTATGTTCTCTAGTTGAAATTTTATTTTTTGATCGTTTTCTGTGTCGTAGGGTAAGAGACGTTTCGTATGATGTTCACTGTCCTGGCAGTCCTTAAGATAAAAAGCATCCCCTTTACCATGCAAATGAAATTTACACTGTATTTCTGTATTTTTCCCAATCAGTTCTTACCCCACCGTAAAAAATAAAACAGTCACAAATTATTGGCGTAAAATTTTTTATTCTTCCATAGAGAATGGAGAAATTTGTCAGCAAGAACATTGTGCTTAATATCTAACCTAATTTTTATTCCTTCTTGCTAGGGGTATTCCAGAAGCACAACAGTAGAAGGACAGGAGATATCCTTAACAGCAGTTCTTACAATAACTCAGACTGCTAATTTGAAAAAAAAAAAAAAAAACGAATATGTTCTGTCTCTACAGTCATCACACCTGCAGAATTATTTGGAATCATTGTGCTTGGAAGTTGTATCCTCTTATTTCAGAGAAGACCAGATTCCAGGGTGCACAAGGATTTTAGGGAGACTTTGCAAAAATGGTATTTGGGATGTCAAAATTAGCAAATAAATTTGGAACTAGACAGAGAAGGTAAAATTAGGTAACTTAAATATTAATTTAAATGTCTGATGTTTGAAGGCATAATTTTTTAAATGGAAGAATTCAATGCAGCAGGTGGTGGTGATGAATTTTTTGGCCATGCTTTTTCCCAAACTTATATGATTTTTATTTTACTTAAGATTTTTAGTAAAGGTGGATGCTAAACCCATGCTACCAACAGAAATGAAAGAATGCTAAGAACACAACAGTTTAATTCAAAATTATCAGCATGCTGTTTATGTAGTGTGGGAGTACATGTTTTAAAATGTGTGTGGATATAAACAGAAAACAGTTTGGCTTATTTATGTTTGTCATGTGATTTCAAGAGAGGAAATAGTAAAATGAAAAAAATTCTGTCAGAAGACAGTCACTGACTGTATTCTGTGCCCCTTGTGTGCACACACCTTTCACAAATCAGTCTTAGTATCCTGGCTGAGGTGATAATTCACTGCTCTACTGCTACATTGTGTATCCCTGAGGAGGGGGTCACAAAATTGGCTCACAACTGAATAATAATATGGGTAACTGAAGTTGTTGCAAAACTTAATATATAATTAAAAATACTCAATGAGTACTGGAGGCTTGGTGGTTTATTTCTTCCTCACATCGTGCAGTTCTCGCATTTTTGCAAAATGTGTGTAAAACGTCACAGTAATTGAAAAGTGTCAGTAGCTTGCTGGGTACAGAAATAGTTCTTTATGCTTTGAAGTTCCCTGAGTGCTGCTGCAGCACTTTGAAAAATTCCTTAATGACTGAGTAGCAGTTCTTGAACTAGTGATTTGGGAGTCCCCTGCTAGCACACTAATGATTCAGACAGCAGCATTAAATCAGTTGCTTTAGTTTAAGTACTTCTTGAATGTACATAAAGTCTTACTTTACTGGGAATTGAACTAACTACCTGCAGTCTGAAAAGCAGTAAGTTGTGCACTTAAGCAAAGGTGAATTGCTAATATACAGAGAGCTTTTTGAAAGCTCTTAGCTGTTTGGGTAGAAGGATGGTACAACAGTTGTTGAAGCTTCACATGTTGGACTCTACTAGTCCTTGGAGAGATTTTTTTTTAACAATTTTTACAAAAAAAGGGACACAGAAATACCATGATAAAGGCTTTTGGAAGACACAAGAGGCAACACTTCAACAGTATTTCAGAGATACATTAAATTTCCCTAATCTCTTCAGCAGCTGCACTCCATTTTTTTTTTTCTCTGACAGTGACTTTAGAATGAGTATGGTACTACCAGTATCGAGTCTACCTTCTGCCTATGTTGTTTACCTCATGTTTTACTTAAATATTATTAAAACTATGTGCATAGTTTTGTGAATTTATTACCCATGGATTACACTGCTGAGTAGACCATTTGATAAATACTTTGTCTGTTTTAGATTTTACTGTTCTCAGTTCAGACCTGCATCAGAAAGTCAGCCAAAAATATCAGGAAGAGTCTGTAGATGAGCTAGGATATCCTGACCAAGCTCAAACACTAAAAGGAAGCATTCAGAAGGTGGAAGCAGGGACAGGATGATCTGGGAGGACTATAGAGGCAGTGTTTGAGCAGAGATGCTGTTAGGAGGGACAAAGTCCAGACTGGACAGAACATGGTCAGGGACATCAAAAGACACTGGGAAGGATTTCTATGTTTACATAGGTGTTGAAAGGAAGAATAGGGAAAATGTGGGCCCACTGCTGATCGAGACAGGGAACTTGCTGACACAGGACATGGGAAAGGCTGAGGTTCCAAAATTATCTTAGTTTTAACTGGCAAAACCATTCTTCAGAAATCTTAATTACAGAAGAAAGAGAAAAGCCTGGTGCAAGGAAAATGTACTCGTGGAAGACGATCAGATCAGGGAATATTTAAGCAAACTGGACATACATAAATCCATGGGCTGTGATGGGAGGTAATGTTTGACCAAACTGATAAGCTTACATGAGAAAATGACAGTCTCAGTAGATGAGCATAGAGCAGTGGGCAGTCATTAAAGCTATCTAGGTCTCAACAAGGTTTTTGACACTCTTTCCTGTAAGATCCCCATAGAGAAGCTGACAAAGTATGGGCTGGATGGACAGACATTGAGATGGACTTAAACTGGCTAAAGGCCTATGCTCTGGTGGCCAGTGATATTAAGCTGGGGGTCAGTAGCTGGCAGTGTTCCCCAAAGGTCAACACTAGGTTCAGTGTTTCTTAACATCTTCATTAAAGATCTGGATGATGAGGCAGAGTGTAACCTCAGCTGGTTTGTTGATGTCACAGCACAGGGAGGAGTGGATGACCAGAGACCAGAGGTTATGATGACATCTGGAGGAACTTGGACAGGCTGGAGAAATGGCCAGACAGGACCCTCATGAAGTTCACTGAGGGCAAATGTGAGGTCATGCATAGGGGTGGAGTAAACCAAGGCAGTGCAGCGAGGCAGTACAGGTGAGGGGGCTGCTTGGCTGGAAAGCAGCACTGCAGGGAGGAAAGGAACTGTGACCTGGTGGACACAAAATGAAACACAAAGAAGGCTGATGGTGCCCTGGGCTGCTTTAGCAGTATTGTTACAGATAAATTGTGCAACCTGCTTAACAGAGTTGGACAACTCAAATAAACAGATCAATATAAGGAACTGTGTACAAATAGATATAAAGCAATACAAAGCCAACAGATGAAAGGATGCAGAGCTAGCAGATAGAGCCTGTCTGGGAGAAAGGAACACACAGAAGATTCCATCAGTGACAGAAGCAGGGAATAATGGAATGCTTCGTTATGAGTAATACGAAACTGTCTTAAAGATAAATAAGAATTTTTTATCTCTTAAAAATATTAAATTATGTTTGGGGTTTTTATTTATTTAAATATATATTGATTTAAGTAACTTTGCTTTTATTGTTTACATATGTAGACATATTTTTTTCTGTTGGTATAAAACTATTAGCCTCCTAAAAATTAAGTATTTCTTTTTATCTTTCTGATTCTGTTCTAAAATGTCCATAGTGCTATTAAGAGTGCTGTCTTGATAATTAATGTATTTTTTTTTTTAAGAACTTAGAACAAAGTCTGATTTGTGTATGCAGATGATTATGGATGCTGTCTCAAACTAAAAAGAGAAAAGATAGGCTAGAACATGTAAGGTCTCAGTATCTTTTCCATTTTCTTGGCCAGCTGGAGAAATAATAGTGTACATTTGTTCAGTAATATTAGCAGAAAGTGGAGAAGTCTTTCTTCCTAGATGTTTGTTTTCTTCAGTGAGTGCTGTATCCCAGGTTTTTTGAAGGAGGCATTTGTAAACTTCAGAAATCAGAAACCATCCAAGACCATTCAGATTTTCTGAATATTGTACATCTCGTTTGCTGTAAAGGAGAGAAGATTCCAAGCAAAACAAGTGAAACAAGTGAATTTTTCCTTTCTTACAGGAAATCTTGTCTTTTACCCGAATTTCTTTCAGATAAGACAAGAGCACTTCCCAACAGAGGCAGGATGACGTGCTTATTATATAATACAAGAATCTCACTGCTTCTGGTTCTCTTTCTCACATTTTTAGGCATTATGTGATGTCTCTAATGGAACAATGTCTTGCCTTAGGCTTGCAGATTTTTTTCTTCTTTGAATATGTCAGATTGCAAGAGAACATTATTTTTAATCAATTTTCAGTTTGACTTTATAAACATTTAAGCCTTGAGTACAGTCTTTTTATCTGTCACAATAGGCAATCATCTTTTTGCTTGTTGCATGTTTCTGATTGTGGTATGCTGAAATTCCAAGGATAGTTTTTTAGTATCACCCTATGCAAGCCCCAGCAAGAGTCTGACCACCTCATGAGCCAAAAAAAAGGGAATGTAAGATAAGGGAAAAAAAGATTGCTATTCACATTTGATAGGTTAGAAAACTGAAGCAAAATGTACCAAAACTACTCATGATCATAGAGCAGTAAATGATTAATCAGGTTATTCATCCCTGAGTTTTCTCACCTCAAAATTTTGTTTCCGTTCACAGAGAAGTCTTATTTTTTTCTTTACAGTTTTACTTACTGTATTTTTGAAATTTAAAGAACCCGCCTGAGGAAAACAAAACTTTTTTTTAAATGTTCTCCTGGTACAAGGACTGTTGTATTTAAACCTCTTTCCTTTTGCTCCTAGGACAGGCACAGGCTGCTCTGCTTTCCTGATATGCAGACAACTACAGTCAGCACTATACACTAAATAAAGTCTTCAGCTGTTTCAAGTTAAAAGTTCAAAGCTGTTTCCTTTCCTTCAAGTCACAGATTGTTTTCAACACAGAGTCAATTTGTGGGAAATCAAAAACTGTTTTTTTAACCTCACTGAACAGACTGAGACCCAATTACACTTCATGAAGATGAGATGTATGTCAGCGTATAATTTAAAAAATGCTGTGAGACCTCCTGTGAGCTCAGAAATTATCTTCTAAGTTGTGGTTTAAAAAAAGTGTTTGGTTTTTTTTATCTTGGGATGTTTCTTTCTATACAATGAACATTATCAGACTTCAAGCAGTCTGGAGGAAAGAAGATCCTTTGCCTCCATATATAAAGCCTTTGCCTTTCCCACCAAGGGAAACTATATGCTATCACTCTTGATTATTTGACAGGAAAATAAGCTCATACCAGTTTTTGCTTTCACTACCATTCTCTGAAGAAAATTTATGATGCTGCTATGGTGAATCAAAAATTGTTCCTCTGGTTTCTATTTTGTTGTGTTCCTGCTTAATACAATTATATTCCACTATCTTGTGTCTGTGCCTTTTAGTAAGTCTGGTTTTCTGTTTGGTCTAGATATTTAGTAGTGTCCTTTTGGTACTGTAAATTAAAATGTTACTGCAAACAGAAGTCTCAGACTGAATTGAGAGTAAGCAAATCTTGAATTTTAACAACAGAGTATATTTGTTTGTACGTTTGAGAAAATGTAACTTTGCCTATGTAAACTTCACTGAATTTGATCAAATTTTGTTTTGGGAAGTTGTTCAGTGTTCTATTAATAGCAGAATTGAATGTTTTTACATTTATCTGATTTTGTTATTAAGGACTTCAGATACGTAAAAATTGATGGTAGTTATCTGTACATGTGTGAGTGAAATTTTATTTAAAATAGTAAAATAAGTTTTCTTTTCTCTCTTTTCCATCTCATTAAGTGAAATTTTTTTTATTTTTTTAATGAATTGAGATCAGTAGTTGAGTTGTACTGCATGTAGAAGAACATTTTCCATTTACCATGAGTTGGAAACAAAATCACTAGAAACCATTTGGGGTTTTGTGCTTTGAAAGGTTAATTGGTAAGACACAGCTATGATCTATTTCAGCCAGAGATTTAGATAACTAATTTAGTATGGCTTCCTTGTAAATTAGATGTAATGCTTTAGTAAGTGAAGGGTCACTTTTTCCAATGGAATTCTAATGCGATCTCTAAATGCTGGTTTTCAGTTTATATATAGAGTAAGCACTAGTGCAAATGAACTTAGGACTGCTCTAGTAAATTTTGTCATCATTACAGACACCTGAACATTGCTGCCTATGCGCCCATTATGCTTCCAGTTTTTCATTTCCAGGGGAGGTTTGGATAGACCATGAGGAATTGCTTTTGATAGTATGGACTTCAGTGGTTAACTTCTTTATAGCAAAGTGTTTAAGTGAAAATGGGATTTAGCTTATTTCATTCAGGTCTTGCAATCATAATAAATGATGAACAAAACAAAATATAGATGTATTTAAACCTATAGGTGACATTTTAAATTCAATGTTTAGAAATAATATGTAAACAGTAAAATGCTACGAAGCACTAAAAATTTGAGATGTTTGTTTAGAAGGAAAAACATTACAACATTCATGTTTAATTTCTATTTTCATAGAGAAATACAATCATTTAGGTTGGAAAAGATCTTTAAGATCATCAAGTCCTATCATTAACCCAGGAGTGTCAAATGCACCTCTAAACTGTGTCCCTGAGTATCACATCTACACATCTCTTAAATATGTCCAGAGATGGTGACTCAACCACTCATTTGCATTTTCACTCTTCATCATTCAATTCCTTTCTCCTCTGCAGACCTCTGAATATAAATTTGAGTCTGTGTATGGGAACAAAACAGAAAAATCAATGCTGCTTCCCTCTCCAAGTGGTGGCAGAGACAGAATTCAGGCTACAATTGGTTCTCCTTTTGCTGAATAACTGCAATGCTGTTTAGTTGAGGAAGATTTTCTGATGTTACACTGGTTCCAAATAATTCGGATCATTTATTAATACAATATAGAGAAATAATTATATAAAAAATTGGGAGAAAGCAAGGCTGTGTTCTTGATAGGAAAATACCTTCGTTCTAAAAATTTAGCTGAAAAGAACATCCTACTAGTGCAACACTTTCATAACTAATTTCTGTGAATCAATATGTACACAAGGCTGTAGAGCATTAAACTTAATACATTAAAAATAATATTTTTAATATTTTCAGGGTCTAATTTCTACTCAAAATGTTTTTAGTTTATTGATCCACTTGATTTCCACACAGATTTTCTCTTGAACTGCTCTATACATGGTTTTCAAGAACCTCTTATACTCACATATCCACTTCAATGATATAGTTGCATTTATATCCACCAACATTTTGGCCCTGATCTCATATAGTTATATTTAATTGGTGCACTAGTAGAGTTGATTTTCATATTTTATTAATATTTCTATGTATCTTCACAGAAGCAGGCATATGAGAAAAAAAATTTAAGAATGCCTTTTCAGAAGTGAATATAAAGATTAGACAGGGTAAACCAATAATACTTCTTTGCTTCATTTGTTTTTCTTAGTGATGAGAAATCCGCTAAATGTTTAATGATTCATTAATAGTTCCAAGTAAAAGTTCTGAATGCTGCATTCCTTTTAAGTCAAGATATAGAATTAATGTCAGTTCTCCATTTCAGAGGCTTCCATGCCCACACAAATGTTAATGCTTTATAAATGTCAAATGATAGGCAGGTGGGATTTTCCCTATTAAATGTATGCCCTTAATTATGAAATCTAAATAAGATTTTATGAACAGAAATAAAAATTATATTATAACAAAAACATTGTATTATATTATTTATAATTTCTATTTAATAAAATTTTCTAAAATAAGAGGGACATTTAAAAAATTTATCATAGGTTATTTAACTTGCAGGCAAGAGAGGTACCTTTCATCAGGAAAGATGAAGTAAGCCTATGTTTTATAGCTATTTTGCTCTGTGGAAATAGGATTGTAAAAATAATTGTAAATGTGTTCTTAGATCAAAAGAGGTGATTATTTCATTGTATTCGGCAATGGAGCAGTCTCACCTTGAATAATATGTGCAGTTCTGGGCCCCACACTTCAGAAAAGTTTTGAAGGACCTTAGATACATTTGGAATAGTGCAAAAAAGCTGGTGAAAAGGATGGAAGGATGTCTTATACAAAAGGAACTGCTGAGGACTTGGAACTTGTCCAGTTTGGAGAAAAGAAGGCTGAGTGGCTCTTTCCAGCTTGCTGTGGTGGGAAGTAGAAGAGGGAGGTGCTGATCTCTTCTCCCTGGGACTTGTGTGAATGGTTGCCAGGGGAGGTTGACTCTGGACATTGGCAAACATTTCTTCCCTTAGATGGTGGTCAGCCACAGGAGCAGGTTTCCTAGAGAAATGGGTGATACCCCAAGACTGCCAATGTTGAAAAGACATTTGTGCAACGCCCTTGTTAATATGCTTTAGCATTTGGCCAGCTGTGAAGTGGTCGGGTAGTTGGACTTGATCATTGCTGCATCCCTCCAACTGAAATACTCTATTGTGGTTTCCTTCTAAATCTGTGTTCATTGGTTCTTTTATTGTCAAGTAAATTATCGAAATAAAGTCAAGTTTAAAATTTGTCAGGTTTTTATCCTAGATATGTTCAGAAGTTTCATGTAGTACCACAGTGTCATTATAGTGGGAATTTAATTGAAGATATCAGCTGAAAGTGGCAAGCAAAGTTCAGAACACATTACTCAGAACACATTGGGGTCTCAGGTATCTGGTACTTCATTGTGAATTTGAGTGTAAAAAAGTACGTTGGCTGAAAATATTCTTCTAGAGTGCAAATTGAAATATTCTTTAAGTTCTTCTAACAACATCAAATTACTCTTTTGCTGTAAGTGGAAATAAATGGAAAGAATAAGTTGCACCTCCCCGAACTCTGAAAAATGAAGGATTTTAAGTTCCTTGACACTCATTTGTGTCTAATTCAGCTCTGTGTTTGATGAAAAGCAATTTATAAAGGAAAATAGAAGGAAAAATTATGCTCATAGCAGTAAAAATATAGGTATGAAGAACTTCAATCCTTGTTTTCACAGGAATCAGTTTAATATGAGCTTTGCTCTCTCTGGCATTAATAAAAGAATTAAACTTTTTCAATTGAGAAATTTCAACTGAGAGATTTCAACTGGAAATCTCTCTGTTTAACAGACATAAAGGAAAAATAATGTCAGAAACCAAGAAAAAAACGTATCAACCATGTAGATTTCACATCACTTCAGCTTAAAATCCTCTACAGATCTGTGAGGGTACTGTTTTGAACATAGGCTATAGTTCAGGAGACTACCCCGTAAATGCCTTTAGACTGATAAAGTGTGCCAACTATACCTGTGATTGTCTTGGTCAGCATATGTCATTGATCAACAGGTAATTGAAGGGATTTTCATTCTTTTTTATTATTTCATCTTCTCTTCAATGACATCAGACAGCTTTGTTTTTAAGATGCTTGCCTTTTTTTGGTTAGATTTGTTTTGTTATATAGACATGTAAGTGATGTCTATGCCACCATGCAAACACAGTTGTTCTGTGTTGGTGCTTGAGCTCTTCTCTTTCCTCTGCTAGCTGGTAAGGAACATAGATTTTGGCAGCAAAATTATTTAGCTTCTTGGCTCCAGAAAGTGAAATTTGTTGTGGTTTTAGTTGTACCTTGAATTGTTTGAGAACAAGTAATTGATTATTGATTTTAGATTATAGGTAAGCAATAGCTGAAGACCTAAAACATAAGCTGAAGACCTGGATATTGTCTCTATTGTCTTTAAGTTTGCTTTTTTCCTGTGGGTAATATCAAGTTTGCTTTTTTTCTGTAGGTAAAGATATGCCAAGATATTTATGAGTTTTGATCTCTTTAGGAGCAAAAAGAAAACTGAGGTTTAAAAGATGTCTTTTCTAGTTCTTATTAGCTTGGGGATATCCTTTTTATCTGTGTACTGCAACACAAATGAATAATAATAATAAGTGGCTAATAGTCTACATTCACAATGGTTAAAGAAACTGAGCTTCAATGAAAGAGTAGATGACACTAGTGGCTAGTGAGGCTAGCAAGATCTCACAACATTAAGGTGATAAAAAATATTTAACTCTACTCCCATAGTCTGATAAACAATGTTACCCTCTGGCTGTTTTTGTTGGGAGGGTGTTTTTTTTTTGCTTTGTAGACATAAATTCATTATTAATTTAATCAGACTGTTTTTACTCATAGTATTTTTTTCTAACTTAGAAGCTATGACCTTACATTTCATGTGATACAAGACATTGGAGAACTTGTAAAAGAATGTTTTTTCATTTTTCTTTTTACTGGGACCTGTAATTGATGATTTCCAACAACACAGTCAGTACCACAATGACACTTGAAATTATGTATCTGTACTTCATAACACAGCGTAACTGACCCAGTTCTGTGGTGCTTTTTGTTGTTGTTTGTTTGTGGTTTTTAGTTTTGTTTTGTTTTCGTTTTTTGTTGGGTTGGGTTTGGTTTGATTTGGTTTGGGTTTTTTTAATCATTTTACTTGGTATACATATGTGGCAGAAATTTCCCTCAGGGGAGCTAAGGCTCTAGATGTCACTAAAATTCAGGTTCTTTCACTGTTAGGGTACAAATCGATCAGTGATTCTTTCTTTTAACCTTGCACAAAATTGTGCACTACAGCAATAAATTGACTGGAGAAAGGAAGCAGAAAGCTGTCAGTTTGCAATGGCAAAACATTTCTGACAGTAAATATGGATCTTCAAATGTCAAGGGGACTAGATTAAAAACATGGGTTTCTTTCGATCTAATATCATTAAGAGTAGTTACTTTCTATTTTTCTTTAAATGTTTGGATAATACAGATGTGGTACTGAAATTTTACCTCTGAAAGCACAGCAGAGTAGAAAACATCAGCTTTGAAAGTTTTGAACAAATACACTGTCATGATTTCACACTGGCCTAACACCAGGCACCAATGAAAGCCACTCACTCACCCTCTCCTGCCACAGCTGGATAGGGGAGAGAAAAAAAAAAATGAAGGATTCATGAGTTGAGATAAGGACTGGGAGAAAACACTTCAAGGGCAAAACAGGCTCAACTTAAAGGTAAAAAGTGAATTTATTACTAACAGAATCATAGAAGAATAATGAAAGTAAAATAAGCCCTTAAAAATACCTTTTCTTCCCTCTTCCCTCCCTCTGTCCCACCTGTGCAAGGAGTTAGGGAATGAGACCCTGGGGTCCCTCCCATGAGAGACAGCTCTTCTTTCCCAGCATGGTTCCACTCCGTGGGCAGCAGCCAAACCTCACCTGCTGCAATGTGAGTCCCTTCCACGNCTGGATCCCAGGGGCTGCAGGGGCACAGCTGCTGCCTCACCATGGGCTCACCACAGCCTGCAGAGGAATTTTGGCTCTGGTGCCTGGAGCTCCTCCTGCCCCTCCTTCTGCACCAACCTTGGTGTTTCCATGTGGTTTCCCTCACATGTTCACACATCCTCCTCTACTCTGACCAAAAGTCCTGTAACTTTGTTTTCATTTTCTTCTTAAATTTGTTATCACAGAGGCTTTATCAGCATCTCTAACTGGCCCAGCTGTGGGCAGCAGCATGTCCATCTTCAGAGACATCAGGGATTGGCTCTGCTGGATGTGGGGGAAGCTTCCAGCAGCTTCTCACAGGAGACACCTCTGTGTCCCCCCTGCTACCAAAAACCAGGCTGTGCAAAACCAACACATACACAACACAAAGATTATGACTTAGTGGGAGCCTTTCAAATACCCAACAAACCAAGGTCAGGAGAAAATAAAATAGGGGAAAAAAAAAAAAGCAAACCAAAAGATCTGGCCATTTTCTCAAGTCTCAGCAAACATCATAAAACAAATAAATCTGATGAAAATATTCCAACTAATGTAACAATACAAAGATATAAGGATTTCTATGAGACTAGAAACTACTTTTAAATGTATACACTTGTTCCAAGAAAAAACTAATTGGAATTCTTTCAGTATATAAAAAATAAAAAGAAAGATTTAAGTATGAAAAGATTTGCTTTGTTGCCACTTTTCACCTAAATATTGATTAAAGGCAATATTCAAGCAATATACTTCCTTCAAGCAAGAGTTATTTTTACCACTGTCACTCCATTATCTTGTTTTCAATGTACCATGAAAATGTTCTAGCACTCAGATGAAAATAGACTTTGGATGAAGAGACATCAGTTAATCTTGAAACTTGCAAGTTTCAAAAATTGTTATCAAAGGAGAAATAATAAAAATTGTATGAGAGTCCATTATATTACCATTGAAAAAATAATACAAAACCCCCAATTCATGGTCACTTTGACATAAAAATAGTTATAGATCAAGATATGCTTTAATGGTAGTAGTGTGATTATTTTAATTTTGCAAAATATTTGCAATAATTCCCTAGGTCTCATAAAATCTTGAAAGATAGCATAATATATACCATTTCTTTGATATTATTGTGAATCCCGGATGCCTTGTTTTACCTTCTGTATCATGCATTGGTTTTCATGTATTCAAATGGATGTGTGTGGTTATACATTTTGTTCTTGAGAAATACTGACGTAAAAAGCTTTGAAGCAGCTATTGACAGAAATTAGTTTCCTGACTTCTTTCCACCTAGCTACAATGCTGGCTTGTGGGCACAAATGCAAATATGATTAACCTTTTTAGTTGTTTTTTGCTTCTGTCTTGGCTTTGTCTGGCTTTTATTACTGTCATTTAAATACTTTCTTCATTAGTTTCTTCTGCATATACCACAGTCCACTTCCAAAGCTGAGTTCACTCAGATTTGTTATATACACATTCCCTTCAAGCAAGCTGTTTTCTGTGTTGTTTTTTATGTAACATAACTTGTTGGTGTTGGTACAAATAAATGAAATAATGTGAAGAAACGAGTGACTCACAAGATGATTAAGATGAGTATTTTATAGTGAAATTAGGAAGTTCAATACAAATGAAGCTAAAAATGCAAATGGCTTTTTTTTTTAATTGATATGTGTTGTTTTCTTTTAGGTTATTAATAAAGCTGTCACAGAATCACAGACTGGTTTCTTCTTAATGAAAAAAAAATTGTAATGGTATTGATGTTTTTTCTCAGGACATGGTTTCTACTTCTAACTTAAATATATCAAAAAGCTCTTAAAATTGGGAAAAGTTTTCTGAGAAAACTTAAAACATCCAACAATGAAAATGGCTTCAGTAGTTTGATTTTTCTTGATAGCGTCTGTTGCTTCTTCACTGCTAAAAGACTCCATGTTCATTTCTAAAAATGTGTAATGAGTATAAAGAGGCACCTAGGTGTTATGCTTCCTGAATTTTACATGGTTACTGAAATAAAGTAAAAACATAAAAATCTTGCTTGTTATTTGGGTTTTTGTCCTAAATTCTCCTCAGTAAATCAAAAAATATAATGGTGCACATATATTTGAGAGGTATGACAATTAAATAGCTGGTCTTGCTGTGTTTCCCATAGAATCACACAATATTAAAGGCTTGGAAGGGACCTTAAAGATCTTCAAGTCCCAACAACTCCCACTACATCAGTACAGTGTACACAATGGCTCAAGGCCTTGTCCAACATGACTTTGAACATTGCCAGTGTTGGGGCATCCACAACCTCCCTAGGCAACTTGCTCCAGTCTCAACACTGTCACAGTAAAGATTTTCTTCCTAACATCTAATCTAAGTGTCACCTCTTTCAGTTTGCACCCATTACCCCTTATACCATTGCTATGGTTCCTGACAAAGAGTCCCTCTCCAGCTTCACTGTAGGGAAAGATACTAGAATGTTACTGTGAGGTTATCACATAATCTTCTGTTCCACAGGCTGAACAGCCTCAACTTCCTCACCCTGGGTTTGTAGGGGAGATTCTCCTGTCCTCTTATCAACATGGTGGCCCTCCTCTAGACTTAATCCAATAGATGTCTGTCCTTCATAATTTGGGGACACCAGAACTGTACACACTTCTGTAGGTGGGGTCTCACAAGAGCAGAGGAGGGGGTGAGAATCACCTCTTTCATTCTACTGTAACACTCATTTTGATGGAGCCCAAAATTCCATTGGCTTTTTGGGCTGTAAGCATATCTGAAAGCCATGGTTTTTTTCAAAAATTATGGATAGTGGCCTAGCAGCTTTTTCTGCTAGCTCCCTCAGGACCTGCAAATTAATCTCATTGGGTCCTAAGGATTTGTGAACATTGAGGTTCCTTGGTCTTGAACCTGACCCTCTCCTACAGTGGGTTTAGGGCTTTCATTCTTCCAGTCCCTGCATTTACCATTCTTGATATGGGTGGCATTGCAAGAGGACTTGCAGTTGAAGATACATAAAGAACATATCTTTATGACACTGTTCTTTCTCTAGAATCTAAAAGACTGCATTTTTTTTTAGACTCTTGAATTTTTGTGGTAAATTATGTTGACACATTTTATTTTAGGAATATGTGAAATCATAGTTACATACACATCTGTTGAAAATCTGCTAAGGATTGCCTGATAGAAATATTTTTATATAGTGGCCTATTTATGAACTTCCTTGCTGATTGCATTTTAAAAGAATATCTCCCTGCACAGATGACATTCAGTTTTCTAATTTCCTTTTAAAAAGGTAATCCTTTTTAGAGATTTATTTGCTTAAGATAATGAGGTAGGATTACAGCAGAATTAACCTCAATGCTATTAAGTGGTTTGGTTTTTTCTTTTTCTTTTTTTTTTTTTTTTTTGGGTCTAGCCTTATACTTTCAGTTTGAAAGTAAGCTGAGATTTATTTTTCCTAGACTACAACACAAATTCAAGACCAGAAGACAAAAAGGCGGCTGAGTTAATAATTCTCCTGAAGAATTAAGACACCGATGACTTTGAGGTATGTTTGTTTTGGAAATATTGTAATTATTTATTAATCTTGATGCCATGTATGAGAGTAATGGTGAGTGCTTTTGAACATTAGTGACTATTTCACATCTTCAGATGTAGTTAATTTGAAAGGAAACTCTTTCTTTTTTTTTTTTTTTTTTTAAATATGGGGAATTAATTGTAAATGTGCTTCAGTTTTATCTGACACTATCTTTGTGTCTAGAAAATTAAATATATCCACCTGCAAAATTAAAAATCAAGAAGCATTCCACATTCTTTCTGACTTAACAGTTGCTACTTTCTTTAGGTGCCATAGATACTGAAAAAAATTTCCAAATAAGAATGTTCAGAAAAAGGCTGTAAAAAAAATAATATGTAATATATATTGCTATGTTTTAAATAGCTACAATAAATATTTCTGTCAGCTAGGTGTTAAAGAGCATGTATAGAAATAAATGATGAATAACTAAATAAGGGAGACAATAGAAAGTAATCAGTAGATAGACAGATGAATGAAAGATAAACTGAAGGAATTCATGGCTGCCTTTTCACAAGTTTAAAAATAGCCTATTCAACATTTTTTTTTCAGTTACAAAATGTTTGAACTCAGTAAGTTGGATTCCACTTTTGTAAATGTACCAGCAAAGCTTGCAGAGAACTAAGGAAATGGAGCTGATGTTAATTTTATTTTAGGTCTGGTTATCACTTAGCTTGTTCAGGAGCTTAAACAGTGCAAATTACGATCTTCATACATTCCAAAAGTACTGGGGCCTGGAAAGCATTATTTCTATAAAATTTAGGAAATATTCTTTTGTAGTTTAACTTTCCTGGAAAGCCTTCTATCCCTAGTTTTCTCTTTCATTCAATATATTGTGTTTCAAAGGATTTTTTTTTTTCTTAGAGGAGGTATTTTTTCACAACAGTAAAACTACAATTCCTCTATCTTTTATTATCTCAATCCTCACCTAAAGCTTTCTTCTTTCTGCAGGAGCTATATTTCACTAGCATAGAGTCTTGTCTGTTCCACATTCCCACCAGATCTGTGTAATTTTGTTCCCATTTGACCTAATAGAAGGAGCGTATAGAAGGTTGGCTTGTGACACAAACATCTCAGGTTAAGTATGGCAAGCCTACAGTGTAATGCACAGATTTTGTCCAGAAAAAATATTCTACTAAAAAAAAACCCCAAAATAGAAACACAAATTCAGATTCCTCCTCCTTCAAAGACTATATTTATTTTAGCTCTCTTTAAAAACCACATACCTGCTCAAGACTATTGACCTCTTGGATTCTTTTATTTTTCTTTGCTTTAGATGTTTAGATGTTCAACAACAGGTTTGAAGCCTTTGAAATGAGAAGTTGAATTCTGTACACTATCTTTGTATAATATCATTCACAGTGAATAGATTTAGATTTTTTGTCTCCTAGCATTCGTAACCACAAATACCTCTTTTTTATTGTCAGTCTTTTTCCCTGGAGAAAAAAATACTTGAAGTACTGTAATATACAACAAGAGAGAAATCTTGTACAGATATTTTACCCTGTTATTCCTCTATCTTTCAGCATACGTAAATTTTGTATTGGAGAAAGGAATTTAAAACTGTTGTTAAAAATTTGATGAGATTCTACATATGTGCCAGTGACATCTGGGAAAAATGTTTTTTGATGAATGAAAAATCTCTTTGGCCCTTTACTGACTCCCATTGAGATACATACTTGTTCCTCAGGGCACAATTTGTCTTGCAGATTGTATTTGATTTGTAGTCTAAGGACAGAAGCTCATGATTTCCATGTTAAATACTTGTAGCTTTCAGAAGCATGGTAAGGCAATATTTTTATTGAGTCATGAGAAAAAATGGGTAAAAAAGATAGATCTCACTTCACTGGGTCTTGCTGAAACAAGACACCAAGTACAATATTTAATAACTTTTAATCAGTGCGCTTTAGATTCATATGTACTTGTGATGTTGATGTATTTTTGTCTAGCCTAAACCCTCAGTGTTCTCATGCCTGCAGTATTTGGTATTATATATATTTTTAAGCCTTTATAGAATTTTCACTTTTTCTCAGTTATGGAGAAATAATTGTAAAACAGCAGACAAGAAAATAATATGGTATGACGGAAAACAAAAGAAGCAAATCATGTCTGCCCTTTCTCATTCTATCTGCCAGATTATTTAATCTTACTCTGTTTAGTATTTCTATCTTTTTAGACTACTATGTGATGGGCAGGTTACTATCTGATTGCAAATAAGTGGATTATTCAATCTGTAGTTCAACATTTCTAACCCCTTATAGAATGGTAAACATAGTATTTGGTGGCAAAGAAGACTGAGTTTCCCACACGAGAGCCTTTCTGTTGTGTCATAATCAGAATAAGGGAGAGGTAGTTTTTGCACACAATTGGTGTACGTGTGTTTCTATTTATACATATATAATCTTTCTCTGACACATCATGTTAGAGTTTAAAAAATGAGTTTATGGTTATCTGAAGCTGTATGTTAAAATCTCCTCCTGGTGACACAGGTCTTCTTGAGCAAGCAGTGTGAGGAACTACTAAGAAAGTTCATGCTGGTGCTTTTGAAAGAGTCTGCCTTACTTTATTAAATAAACCTTAGTGAAATAAGTAAATATTGCAAATACCACATCTATACCAGATGAGTGATATATCTTTTTTTAGTTTATATATATATATATATATATATGTGTGTATGTTAAGTTGCTCCATGCCTAATAGTCCTACTTAGATTTATCTGTTCCAAACCCCAGATATCTAATTTTTCTTCTCTGATTTAAAATGAAGTTACCTGATCTTCCCAGTACTCTTATGCATATTTTGCCTTTTTATACGGTTATAACCACATGTACAATTTTGTATACTGTATTCTTTTGATATATTTACCTTTCAAAATTACTACATGAAAATTTATAAATGCAGCAGCCCATAATTTCATGTCTGTGTAAAAGCCTGACTTGATAAATGCAAATGAAAGTTTCAGAGCTACCTTGTGACAGATGTGGGTTTATGATGGGGCTACAGGAATTCAGCCTTCTTGCAAATGTTGCTAGATGTTTGCCTTACTTTTCAAGATACAAACCAAGAAATTTCTTGCCTGGAGTAATTTATTTTGAGTCAGCCTTGGATTTTACTGCAAGACTAATTGGTACATTACTTCCCTGAAAATCCAGAAATATTTCAGAATGTTTTGAGTGTTTTGTGAAATGGAGCTGAAAAATATTTTAAAGCAGGAAGTTGACAGAAGTATGCAAAAAATACCAACTTAAATTTTGACTATATGAGCTTTTCAAGGTTTGCCATTATGAAAGTAATTTTAAAACTGAAATTACGTTGCAAAAAAAAAAAAGTCTCTCTTCAAAATCATTTCTGGCCTCAAAATCAGTACAAATGGATCCATATTATTCTCAAGTTTAAAAGGATTTGATTTCATTTGAGATAATAACATAAAAGGCAGAGGATTTAATCAAAACCTTTTTCACATTGTATGTCTTGAAAAAAGAAAAAAAATATTTTGAGACCGTTTCAGATTGTTTATGTGTGTCTGAAAATATTGTTAACTTGATTGTGTAACAACCGCAATATGCAAGTGTTCTACAAAAATCATGAAAATAGTAGATATTCAACCATCTCATCCAAATATGTTAGAAGGACTTCAAGGCAAATTTCTAAACACTTGATCAAAACTCAGTGAAAAGTCACTCCTTACTATGACTAGTCTGAACTAGAAGCTGGTGTATTTGGAAGTTGTCTGCAGTTTTCTTTTGTGTAACCATTCCTGTTTAAAAGTATAAAACCTAGGTATTTTGTGAAATCAGTAACAGCTTCAAGTAGCCTGTGTGTTCCCTTATGGAGAGATAAAGAAAATCATTGAATATTCATCAGATTGCATTCCTTTGTAAATTTAAGTGGCAGGTACTTCCACTCTGGGACTAAAGCAGCAGAAGTACAGGTGAGGATTGCACATGAAATGTAACTGCAGGAGGAATCAGGAAGAAGGGGAAGAATTAATTGTGTTCATCACTTTAGTTGATGGAAGTAGCATAAGAGTCCAACCTGAAATGGCCAGGATGTCAACCTGCCTGTGTAGAAGAGGTGTATCTTCATGCAGAGGCAAAGGGGTGCAGCCTCACCACACCAGGGCTGAAGTAGCTGCCAAGGGCAGCCAGTGGCGATCCAGGGTCCTGTCCTGGCCCTTGGCAATGGGGCACTGCTTTGACTGGGCTCTGCTGCAAAGCTGTACCCTTGGAAACAGCTTGAGAGTGAAAGGCAGGCTTGTTTCTCACCTGTAAAGTGTGCAGTGGGTGTGAGCTTATCAGCAGGGGTCAGTTTGTATACAGGAGTTTAATTGGCTTCTACTGGCAAATGTTAATCTGCTGTCTGTGCTTTCAGAGTCTTTGGTTTAAAAAAATATATTTTAAATCTATTTTTTAAATATTTTTTTTAATTTATTTTAACTGATGCAAAAAGACACATATTCAGACCTCTATTACCAGTGTTCCTGTTGACCTATATAACTCAAAGTGTTTATTAGTTTTCAACTCCTCCAGGGAAATTGCAGGAAGTGAATATCCTACAGATACATTTTTTTTTTCTTTCAGAACACGTGAGAGCTACTTAGCAAATGCCACTAACAGCACTCGATTTCTAGGATATACAAATTTGCCATTTTTACCCCAAATTTTACTATTTCTCTGTTCTAGTTTTATGGGTTTGCTAGGAATATGAATTATTTTTCTCCAACAAATATTTGCTCATGGTTTTTGTTGCTTGCTTCTTACAGTTGTGGTTGAAGTTTCTTACACTTCTTTCTTGTGAAACAGCTAAATAGTATAGTATAACTCTTTCCAAATATGGATTAAAAAAGAATTTCTCTTCCAATGGAAAGAGTAGTTGGTCCTTCTGCTTCTTACCGTGAAGTGAGTTTAACTCTGAAAGACATTAAAGTTCAAATAAAATAGTGTTTAAATTAAGCTGTAAGGTTGCTTGAAAAGAAATATGGACTAGCTTTATTTTTTCCTAATACTCTAAAACCACAGTGTCCAGATTTGGCCCATGCTCTGGGGAGTTTTTTCTATTTATTTTTAATGGATCAATTTTTGAATGCTGAAGCTGATCAGTCCCTGCTCTTGAGATAATGTTCCAGCCATCTATAGATAGCACACAATTAACTTGAGGCAGAAGAGGGAAAACCAGAAAGGAAATACATACTATACACAGAGCATCTCTCTCTGTTCTGTATTCTATGTCAGTTTTAATGGATCTGTAATTAGGTCACAGGACTGATTGATATCAGCACTTAGCTTCCTAGGTGACATCACCCTCTGCTTCATTACCTAATAGAGATTAAGATGTTGGCACATAGAAAATTCTACTTACTGGACTGGGAAAAGTAGCTAATTAAACAAGCTGTAGGCTTGACACTGTCTGAATTATTTACTAATACATCCACATAGATATATATCCAAGTGAAGACTAATGGGAAGGAAGAACACAGCACATGAGGAAACAGACAGGCTTGAAGTCCATGTGTCTGAAGGAGTTCAACTTAAAGAAACTCTTTTAGAACTAGTCTGGAACAAGACCTGTTGTGAGTAAAATGATGTTACATTTAAAATTTTTTAGGCAGAAAAACTAAGTCAAAATAGTGGCGAGATGCTTTAAGATTAAGCAAGAAGACAGATGTTATAATGTATGGTCAAATGGACAGAGATCTTGGCATGATCCAAAGAGCATGTGATTCAGAGAGATCAAAAGAAATAAATAATGGGATGGATACCTTATATATCTATACATAGAAAGCTCATAAATCCAGCAAAAGACACAGCATAGAATGGTTCTTAATTTAAAAATATTTGTAGTGTTTCAAATGGAACATACAAGGATGTCTCTGTGCAAAACAGCAAGAACTTTTCACTCATCCTTATAAAATGCATTATGCTTGAGGTGCTGTATGTTGCAGCTGAAAAAGATTGGTGCAATCACTAGTGTTTCTTATTATTTTGTCACTAGAGAGCTCTTCCCTTTTTTTAACTTTCTTTTACTTTTTGGAGACAATATTTACTTAACACTGATTTAAATTTATAGGATGATATTTTTAAAACATGACTTTTGAGTTTTTAGGAATTTTGTTGTTAAGAATGAAATAGCAAGGAAGTATATTTTTCTTAGCATCGTGTCTTAAAATATATTTGTGCTTGAGGGAGACTGCTGACTCACATAAGATTACCTTTTCTCTTGAGAGGACTACAGGGAATAACGTTAGACAAGGTTGTAAGAACTCACACCTGATAATAGCAGCAGGCTGCAGCATAAAAATAAATGCCTGGTTGTGAGAATAGAAAAAAAATTTGTAAAAAGTTTTCATAGATAATACTTATGAATGAGTTGAATCTCAGAGCTTTCTATTACAATGGTAAGAGCTTAGTTAACATGTGCCACATATAAAAAATTGCTTATCCTTCCATATCCTGCATGAGTCCTCAGACATACATCTGCAAGAAGTAAAAATTGACTGGTTTATATATATATATGTATGTATATGCTTTCAAATAAGTTAGGAAACATTGTGTAAATAACATTTGGATGCTGTTTCATACATAGAGGTTTTCATCTCCTATTTGCCATTTGTTAATTTTGAGTGTCATAAAATGCCCTGACAAATTAATGCCTGTTTTGAAGTTGTTTCTGTTGAGAGGTCTTAGTGTCATGTTTGATGTAGGAAATAGTAGGGATACCCAGTGAAATTCTGCTACAGTATTGCTCTTGACAAAAAGAAAATCAAACACACTGATTTAGAAGCACTAAGAATAGGCTTAATCCAAGTCTGAAAGCTCTAATCCAAAGTTACACAGAAGCTGTAATGAACAAGACTAATGTCTTACTGGCACTTGATCTGACAGGGGAAGAAGCAGGAATTAGATACAATGCATATCTCAAAGTTTTAAAACAAGTACCTGCATTCATTTGATTGTTAAGTGTAGAAACATCAGAATAATTTTTTCCAAAGTGCCTTCTTTTGTGCTCAACTCTAAAATAAGACTGAATTCTTGGTGGCTCAGTAATAGATCTGAATGCATGAAATCTCATGAGTTGCCATTTTCATAAAGTAGAGGGAGAGAAAGCAGAAATTAATTTAAGTAAACACCTGTGCTTCTCTTCTAAAATTGCTTGTGTTTCTGTGCAATATATGTCTATAGAAATCACTGTTATCATTTTAAATAGAAAAGCAGTGGATACTAACAACCATTGACAGGTCATCTTACTAATCATTAGCCAAGGGTTTTATCTCATTTTCTTCCAGAGCTAAAATTGTGAGCATAAATTGAATAGTGAGTGAGAACACAGCTGCTGCCCAGAATTTCCAGCCACGCAGTAGTTTGAATGGATAAAAGAGAGATAAGCTGGATACTTCATACAGTCTAATGAGATGAATATAAATATTTGGACATTTCTATTTTATGCTCTCTGTAAAGACATATTCACCTGAAGAGCTAGATAGATGTTTGTCCTCATAAGTTCTATTCCTGTGGCTTTCAGAAGCATGCAGTATCACTTTAACAAAAACAACCACAAAAAAATTCAACCAACAAAACAAAAATCAAAGAACGAAACCACTTCACCACCACCAAACACAAAACAAAACAAATTAAAAGAAGAAACTTCCATGGTTTTCCTCATTTTTTTAAAACATGGGGACAGATTTCTCACTCTCTCACCTTCCTCCACTCCTGAAGCACATATATCAGCTAACAGAAAAAACATTGACAAACACCAATAAATACCTGTTGGTCTGCTCACGCAAGCTTTTTCTCTTTCAAACTTTTTATTCAGGGCAACTTGTACCAACATTTGAGAAATAAATTAGGCAGTTGTTTACTTTTAGTTTTGCTGCAGTCTTATATAGGTGTGTCTTTGTCTGTACATGCTTGTCACTTTTTAACTCACTTTCTACAGCAGTGCTCAAAGTTTTTTGTTTTTTTTAAAGGGATCCCAATTCATCATTGTTGACTTTGGCTGGTATCAGTACAGCTCTCCAAAGAGCAAGTCCTAGAACAGAGTTTTAGTTTCTTAGAAATCCTTAGTTTTTCTAGAGTCTCCTTGACTGACAAAACACTTTGCAATGGTTAAGATTATTTCTTCATATTGTTTTTTTCTTTCTTTTTTTTTTTTAAGAATTTATCTTGAGATAATTATGTCACCCCTCAGGCTTTGCTTCTATTAAATTTCTGTATTGGCTATAGTTAATCAATTTCTCCTTGATGCAATGAAGGATCATAAGTTGAAAAAATTACATGTCAAAATTTTACTGAATATTTTAATTTTTTTTTTCTAGTTGAATTAAACTAGTGATCTATTCATGAACAGTTTGGTTTACATTTTGTGTACACAGCTGCAGTGAGGAGCTTTTGATTTTCACTCCTGTCAAACTTTTTCAGAATACATAGAGGATTTTAGTTCTTCGTGATTTAGATCCCAAAATTCCTCAAGGCATCTGAATTAAGAGACTTTGTGCATCCCTGCAATATACTACATTACACCAGTGAAATAATTATTGATGCCTGGAAAATAGAAGACAACTGCATAGATTTTAGCCCCTCTTAGTTTCACTGACCTCTACTGGAACTCATGTTTCAATATAAGCAAATAAGTGGATAAACAAAACTAACTTTTTTGAAAGCAGGCTTATACATCATCCAAATTTGAAAAAGAAATGCATTATATATGAAGGGTTTAATAACTGATAGACATGTATAATCCCTATTAAAAAGATTTACACTTAACATCAGCAGATGATATGATCCTGTAGCGTAAACCTGAATTGCTAAGTTTCACAATACATATTTATTCTTGGCATCTCTCCTAATGTGATGCAAAATTGTTTTTATTCTGAATGTTTGAAGTAAATTAAAAAAATAAAATCAGTGCAATTTATCAATGGGTAAAGCAGATGTGATTTATATATCATCTTACAATTGTGACTGTTCTAGGGGAAAGGTTGGATGACTATTTTGGGGAGACTGACTAATCTTAATTTTAAAAGGTAATAAGGGAGTGAGTTTATAAAGCAAAAAACATAGATAACAACAACACATTACTAGAGTTTTAAAAAATAGACATACAGGATTTCTTTGAGAAACAGAAGGTCACTGGTGCAGATGAGGGTAGAATGTAAATATTTTCAAGTCAGCACCCACTCAATGCTCTATATGCACACGACTTTGCTGTTAAAACATGCCTAAACTCCTTCTGTAATCAAGCTAGCTTATGTTTTTAACACTATGTAATTGACAGCTGACTGAAAATTGCAGTTAAAGCATGTGAAGGGGGAAAAAACCCATCCATCCCAGAAATCTTTCAGTACTGTATTAATGAGTGGTTCAAATTAACACTGAACGAACTCTTTTAAAGTGATATATTAAAGGTAAATTTCCTTCCAGTGAGGAATGGTTGAGAAGGGAGGGTCATTTACATTTCCATATGTTTTTGTTGTTTTGGAGTCTTTTTCCTTTAGTTTTAGAACGTGTGGCTTAGTAGTTAGTATTCTGGGCACAACACAAAGTCTTTCCTAATTCCATTTCCCCACCGTGAAAATTGCAGAATGGTATTTCATTTAGAAGGGATCAGAATTTGAAGGAAACATGTTACCATAGGTTTGTTTATATTAGAAGTATACTGAATGTTGTGTATATAAATGGCTTCTACTTGAGAAATACAACAGATATATGTACTGAAACCTCTTTGTTAGTGTTTGTGTATTTCAGAAAGTTTTCCCTTATAAGGTCATTTGGTTTAGAATTTGACAGTGAGTATGATGTTTCATTCAATGGGATTTGACTTTTTCTTTGTGTAGCAAGTCAGAAGTGTCTGGTTTGGTCATTTGTTTTTGTTTTGTGGTTTTGTTTTTTTTTTCCTGTTTGTTTTTTTAAGACTGGAATGCCTATAAATTGCAATCAGAACATGATACAGAGTTAAATAAATACCTTAAAGAATACAAAACAAATCAAATTAATTAAAATCCTGGTATTCAGCAGCATTGTTTCATTCTGCCTTATCTGGGGTACTTTGAATTTCTAAAATTCTGTCTTTTGATATATTTACTTCTAAGCAAGAAAAAGAGAAAATGCATATGTACTAAGGACAGCCTCTAAAGGTTAAATCAGCTTAGTGAAATCACTTTGTAAAAATTCTGTAGTATTCTCTTGCTGGAGAGTTTCCTAATTAACATACAATGTCCAGGCTTCCATTTCATGGAACAAATTAAAATTATCCTTCCACAAGGTCTTCCTCAGGTGATCTGAAAATTCTCTGATGTGATACTTTTCAATTGCCTGCATAATTTACATTTTGTTACATTACATGATCAATGATCTACAGAATAAGAAGTAACTTGGTCATAGTTGCACAGTCTTCCAAATCCTAACAGTCTGTGTTTCTTCTTGATAGAGTAACTCTCGGGGTTCCAGAGGAAGAAGGTTTAAGCTTTGAACACTTATTATTCATCTTTGACATCTATGGTTTTCAAGTGGTGTTAAGGTTAAATGAGAGTTCATTTATCCTCTATTTCATTTAGTAAGTGCTCTCATAATTAAATGTAGATCCATGTAATTTAGTGATAGAAAGAGGAATTCATTAAGATTCCTGAGTAGGAAAAAGTGTTAACAGAACTGCAAAGGTTATAGAAATTTAACCTCTGCTTAAGGTAAATTAAGCACAAACCACATTCCTGTAACATGAATGAGATTTCTTAAACTGCAACTGACAAGTAAATTCAAAATTCATTTTCATCATCTGAGTACATCAATAGCAAAAGAAAGGTTTCATTTAATAAACCAGTGCAGTTAATATAGCTTTCATGCATTTTGTAATGTGTATTCTTGTATTCGGTATAATAGTTAATATTATTGGAAACACTTCTGAAACTGTCATGGACTTTATTTCAAATTTTATTTTTTTGAAGGAAAATTCTTAAAGTGAAATAAATTAAAAGATAATTGCTAGTATCTCAGGAAAAAGTGGTAACCTTCTGTTACTCCTAGTGCCAAATCTTGCATTTCATCTAAACTGTCACTTTCAGAAAGTTTTAAAAATCAAAGGACCAGCAAGCTTTGTTTTCTACCTCTGTAGAGATGAAATTCAACAGAAAATATTTGGTTAATACAATGATATGATAATAAGGAAACATGTAAGGTGTGTTTTCTATCATAAAGTTAAAAATATTTTGATTTTAGTTTAAACATTTACTTAGATACATCTGCATGAGACAAATGTTTTCACCAAACCTTGAAAGTATTTTCTTACTATTGCCATAGCATTTTTCTCATTATGGCATTCAAACATATTTTGAAAAAGAATTAATTACTAAAGTATTTGATGTTTCTCTTATAAGTGAAAAAGTAGGTTGTAAATCTGTAATAGAATTCCTCTTGGACTAGTATAAACTTTCTTAGTTTAATAATGTCAGCCTAAATCTAGGATACCTTCTTACCTTTTCTTACATCTCAATTATCTATCCATTCTGTTACCTTTATTCCTTGGTCATTTTCACATTGGTTCAAAAAGGAAGAAAAAAAACACTGCACTGAGTTAAATTTTCATTTCTGCACTTGATTTTTCAAATATCTGCCAGAAAATGCAAAATATTCCAAGTCAACCACAAGATATTTTTCTTTGTGACATTTCAAACTTTCCTGTCTTGTTTGGTCAGTGAGGCACCTTCCAGTTTGGAAAGGTGAATCTCATTAGCATGGTCTTTATACTTTTTTTTCAGATCATTAATGAGAAATTTAATTAAAGCATGACCTAGCACTCATCACAGCAGCATGCAAGAGACATGCCCTTTTGACATGATACATTGCTGGTTTCCATATTTTAAACATTAGCCAGTTTTCAAAGCAGTGGTGAGCAGAGGTGGCATACCCTGTTATTAGGGACAAGTTATTGAATCCTAAAAATAATAAAAATTAAAAAGATCTTTAGGAAGAAAATTCTAACTTTCTTTGAGCCATAGCCTTCTTAATAAATTTTCTTAATAACTCAGGTTCAAAACAATGACATTTGATTTACTGTATTAGGGAGGAAAAAAAATAAAGATAAATACTAATTGACAGGCACTTGTCATATACTTCAAATTATTATGTCATCAAGGCTTAAATTTACAGCTCTTCAGTCTGAAAAATATTATGTGATATCAGTGTTGGAAAACTTGTGTAGAAGTGTTAAAAAATTGTTTCACTAGTTTGATCAGGTTCTTTAGTAATCTGACTACACTGGGTAATGTAAAACTACTGCTTCAGGAGTTGTTATTATGCAAGGAATTCCCTCTCTCTCTCTCTTTTTTTTTTTTTTTTTTTTTTTTTTGCTGGGGTCCNTTTTTTTTTTTTTTACATTTGCTGGTGTCCAAATCTCTTGAGTTACTATAAAACACAGAAAGGATGAGGAGGAGAAAAATGTGTAGTAGAAAGTGTAGAGCTGTGTTGAACTAAGTCAGATTTGTCTGGGGCTGTGTCTACTCAGCTTCTGAATATCTCCAAGGATATTGAAATTTTTCAGAATCTGTAACAGTGTTTAAAAACCTCCATAGTGATTTTTTTTGTTATTTCTTTAAATATATCTTATTGTAATTTAATCTGTGCCCATTATCTCCTGGCCTGTCACTGGGCACCAAAGAGATGAGCCAGGTTCTGTCTTCTTCACTGCCCTCTTCACCAGTATTTAAGTGCATTGACCACTTGTGATTCCATTCAGCTACTGACATGTGTCGTTCAGGGCACCCTTGATTGTCCACCTCCACAAAAGGGAGGGAGATACTAAAACACCAAGAGTTCAAAGTGTGATTGTGCCCCTGTTGGAACAGCTGCTCCAGGACTGCATAGCTCAAATGGTGATAACCCCTGTGTTTGCAAAATTTAACTAATCCTGAAATACTGGTGTGAAAGATTCCATTAAATATTCAGAAACTTAGTGCATAAAATTGATCAGTGTGCTTATACTCTGATTATTACATCTAAACATATTTGTATACTAAAGCATGAGTTACATCAGAACATGTCTCAGGGGTTTATTTTTTAATCTTCTGGAGAAGCTGTCTTCATCACGTGGTCTATTCTGTTACATTCCGGGAGATTTTGGGGAATTTTAAAATTGACTTTCAGTGATCCTAATGAATGGGTGGACCTCTTTTACCATGTCTCATTAAAGCTGTACCTACTATGTGTTTCCAGTGACTTCAGTCCCTTGTCTTAAGCATAAAGGATGTAAATAAGGGTGATTTTAAGCATTTATATTTGGACAACAAACTGTTAACAAGCATTACCTTGGATAAAAGATTGTAACATGCAGGACTCCTGGAATGATAAATTGTCACTAACTACTGAGGCACACTGCAGAAATAGGAGATACAAAGTTAAATATCAAGAAATGCTTCCCCAAAACAGGGGTTGCTATTGTGTGAGATAGTTGAATCCTTTTTACTTGGGAAATAGAACAATTGGACAGATAATTTGTTTTATGGCACATTTGAAGCTCTTCAGTATGTTTTCAGGACTTAAATTTTATGCTATTCTAAAAACCTATATTATTAGCAGTCTCTACCTAAATACACATACAAAAAAGTGAAGATGATAAAGTGAGAAGAGGAAGACATTGGAACCTTTACACAAATGTGAATGATAATGCTGAATGAATCTCGTTTTAAAGGTGCACTTGAACATCCGCTAGAGCTCTAATTTGCTTTACTTTAGTGAATAAAATTGTGTAATAGGAGAGTAGTTTAAATACATCACTGTGAAAAATATCTATCTCTTTCCTCCTTTTGTTACAGCCTATATTTTGGAGCTTCTAGTATATTTCATTTTAATATAAAAGTTGAATCACTTTTTCCCCCCTTAATATCTTGCTTAAGGTTTTGTGATTCACATTTCTGTCTTTTCATTAAAAACATACCTTTCAAGAAGATGCTGTTCTGATACCATTATTCAGGAAATGTGCTGTGATGAGGCTAGAATTAAGTTTGGATTCTCCACTTGTAGATAAACAAATTTCGTGAGATTATAGAAGCTAGACCAGTTTCATAGTTGCACAATATGAAGATTAGGCAGTATGAGTAGAAATTCTTTGCATTTAGTTCAATTATATTTATTGGAGACAAAAAAATAGTGTTCTCAAGTATAGTTAGAAATGCTCTGGTTTCTCCTTCTTCATCCTGTTTCTAAAATAAGTAGGTCATTATCTTAATTACAAGGTCTAAACAGCAATTTCCTTATGATATACAAAGTTAATGATAGCAACTGTAATATACTGTTTCTATATATATTCAACGACATAACCCACCAGTCTGGGTTGAAGATATTTCAAGTCAGCAGCAGTGCTGGCCTTAGTGTTTATGTTTTCTATTTCCTCTGCCATGAATATTTGAAATATTTAATTGCCCAGAATTTTATTTCTTTTTTTTTTCCCCAGATGTTCTTCCAATAATCACCATATTTGTTCTAATTGTATGTGTGTTTGTTCTGAGAACTAATTTGATCTCAAGCATTTCACTTATGTGTGTCACACTGTGCCATCTTTGCACATGCTGTGTAGTGAATGGTAGCTGAGGAGAATGGAAATACTGGTTCAGTTATGTTTATCATCTGCAATGTCTAAGCTTTGTTGCATGTCATTAGAATCTCCTTAAAATGCCAGCTCCAATGTGCCATAGTAGTGGCTGATAATTGTGTTATCAAAACACAAAGGAAAAGGGGAAATCAGGTTCACATACATATTCTTCAGCATTTTGAAAGATATTTATGTGGAAAACTGGCTAATGGAAATAAGAGGAGTTTGATATTATCATAAACACAGTGTTGTCCTGTTCACCAAAACGTAGTGGACTACTTGAGGTGAGTGTTCTTTACGAAGGCTTGAAGGTCCAGAAATCCCAATGACTGATAATTCTTCAAGTGGGTATTTATTTGTCCTGTTCACTTGACTTTCACACATTTAGTCTTAATTGATAAGTAATTGATCATTATTCCTGAGGGAAAATATTAAATGAAAGAGCTGCAAATTTGAAGGCTGAACTTTCATCGAAATCAGAATATCTCTGTTGGTTTTCTTAGAATTTTGTTCTGTTTTGTTTGGAATGGTTGGTTGGTTGGTTGTTTTGGGTACCTCTGTAGGCAGATTATTACTGTCTGTACAACTTTTCCTAACTCAAGCACAGTTGTACTACTGGTATTATAGCAATGATTATTGGGAACCATTTCTGAGAACAGAACTATCTAATACTGGACTCTCTATGTTATTTTTTGCACTGGGGCAGCCTCACACTGAGTTCTGTGTGCAGTTTTGGGTGTCAGAATGTAAAAATGATTTTAAGCTGTTAAGGCGCTTCCAGAGAAGGGAAATGAGGATGAGAATGAAGAGAAAGACATCCTTCTTACTACAAGTTATTTCCAAGTTGCCTGGATTTCCAGGCCATCATCAGGTTTTGAAAGATGGGAAATAAATCTGAAGAAAAGTAAAGAAATAATCAGCAATGTTTTAAAACTTTTTAAATCAACTTTGACATCCTAGACAAAATTGATCTTTTTGTGAATATTAGACAGATATGTGAATGATTTACCTAGGAATTTCTAATAAGTCACCCTTCATAATGCAAGTACATACAAATTCTTCTAACTGCAAAATTAATTTATGTGGTCAGAAGTCTTTACTGCATGATCCACAAACACAAAAGGAAAAGAATACAATTATAAAATAAAAGAATACAATTATAAAACCAGTTCTTAAGCTTCCCAATAGTCCTAGGACATAAATTTTGAAAGTTTTACTTATTTTAGGATGACACCTGTCACTACAAATAACCCAGGTACACAACCATCAGTTTGAATATGATCTATGCAAATATTAGAATATCATGCTTTAAGGTCCTAACTTGCATGCTTCTTAAAGCTTAAAATACAGGCTACTGCTTATTATTGTGATGGGATCTTATTTTGTAGCTGGTGCAGAAAACACTGTATGTTATAATCACAGCATGGAGCTCTCACTTTCATGTGAGCTTGATTGAAATCTGAATACAGTCACTAAATGCTTATGGAGTAGCACCTATTTTCTTTCTAATGTATGCTTGATGTATGCCAAGTTAGTCATCACAGATAATCAGATAATTGAATTACTCTTATTTCTGCAACGTCCAAACAGTAGCATGCAAACTACTCAAGCATATTTTAATTGTGTATTTAAAATACAACTTTATGTTGAACTTATATACACAAGCAAAGTGGTTTTTTAATATTGAGTGACTGGAAAATTTAGCTGGTATTTTTTTCCTTTTTATTCTGTGTAAAGAAGCTAAAGTAAATTAGCACCTAGTGAACTCTACTACGTGCAGTACAGCTAGAAAAAACTGTATTGTTTACCTAGTTGGCTTTTCATCCTTAAAGATTTGTTTTTGCATTTTAACAACAAAATGACCTTTGCGGAAATTGTTGAAATTTAAAAGCAAAATCAAACCTAGAGGTGTGCTTTGACTTTCTTTTAATTGATATTTTTCAGTGACCACTTTTTGCCTAATGACAGGCAAAGCAACTTTTAATAATTCATCTTTTTAAAGTATAAACTTTATATGGACTTAAAAACCTATTTGTACATTAAAAAAATAGAAGCACAGTAGGACAGGGGTGTGGTAAAGTACTGAACAAGTTGTTCAAAACACTTTGGACATCGAGATCCATGGCTTTCTGTCTAAACCTCTGCTTGCAAGCAAAGTCTTTAAGTTGTAACATTTCTATGTTATGACTTAATATGCATACATGTTTTAAGTATATACAGAAGACACATGTATACTTACGTGAGTGCACGTATGTTCATTTCCATATGTAGAAATATATAGTGGATATGTCAATTGTAGTAATAGAAATTTGGCAAAACTGAGAATTAAACCCATGGGTCTTAAGTTTTCACCTAGAGACACTTGCTCTCATCATCTCCTCCCTGCAAAGCAGTTTTGTTTACCTACAGCAAGCACCTTCCCCCTTTAACTGCAACTGCTGTTCATTTCAGTGTTACTCTATTTCATTACCTTTTTGCCTTTGTATCAACCTATGCCCAGAGAAGATTAAATTATTTGATGTAATATTTGAACTCCCATCTCTGTTTCAGGGCTCTTCTGTATTTCTGGGGCTTGGGATTCCTATCACCAGAATTGCTTCTAGGAGCTGAATGACATATTTAGTATTTTGAAATGTGTCAATATCTGAATCTTTTGAGAGTTTACTCTCCTTAGTGAGATCCTAGATTTCTTGCCTGATAATTTATAATATCTTGAGGGTTGTGATTTGCAAGTAAAGTGTGAGCAGCAAATCAGTCTTGATTGCTATAGTTTCACTGGTTTAGAGATGTGTATATTACTTGGTGCATGGGAAATAGAGAGAAGACATAAAGGTTTCCATTCTTGATTCCTTAATCTCAGTAAAACTCCTTGATACGTGTCAAATTACATTTGGTCTTTGAATACAAATTTTTCTAGAATTATATTTCTAGCAGTTTCAGTGCAGAAAGATGAAAGTGTCACATAAAGTACTCCTGAGATTATGCCTGTGATAGACAGGGTTTTGATTTCCTAATCTAAACATGATTCAGTTCATAATTACCTTTAGGGTGCATATCAACTCATGACATTCAATCTTGCCATTTGTCTAGTGTTTTATTCCCCAGAAATCTTCCTTTCAGACAATAGTTGTTTTTATTTGAAATATGTGGCTGGATTATGCAGCATGTTTATCTGTGATTACAAAACTCTATGTTTTGAAAGTTTTCTAATATTCGTGCCATATTACAAGAAGTTTAAGAAATACTGAAATTTCAAAATTATAGAAATAGGTGATGTATTTAGCTCCATTTTTAAAGTATATTCATTTTATCATTATTGCTGAATTTCTTGTACTATTTACAGCTTCAGCTTGCTTTTATGAGCAAGTTGTGAGTTATTAAGCAAGAATTAATTTTATGGATACAAAAAGCATTGAATTGTCAACTGTTAAGAAAACTACCCAAATTATAGACAGTACATGTCACCACACAATTTTAAAATTATGAAAGCACTCATCAAGAGCTGCTCTAGAGTTATTAATTATTCTGAATTCACATCAGCATTTGTTAAACAGAGTTTTCTTAATGGGCTTGTTTGTAAGGTTTAAGGTTTTTTGACATTCAAAGGAATGTAAATGTGAACCATTAAATAAAATTATTACTTGCTCATTTTTATATGATATAGGAATGCTATAGTACCAATTTAATATTTCCAGTTGTCCACAAAAATAACAGCTTATAATAGTATCTATCAACTGAAAATAAGATTTGTTTTGGCTATGTTTTTCATTTCAATGATGGTCAATACTTTTGAAATTGTATGATAAGAAGTTACATAGGGACATCAACTAAATGGAGATCCATCCTATAAAAATTAAAGCTAAAACCATTTCATCAAAACTGAATCAAAACGATTACGCAGAGGCACTGCGGTCTAAGAAATTACAAAATTAAAATGTGTTTGTGAAGAACTGAATCTAACTTCCCTATAGTGTTTAATTTGAAAACTCGTTTTCATTTTTCTTCTTCAATGGAAGGTATGATTTCAATGTGGCTTACTGATCAACTTGAACAACTGTTTCATCAGAAAATTTCAAACTTTAACTATGGGTCTTGGTATCATTCTCTGGGGAAAAAATATGAATGTCCCTTGGGAAAAATATTTCTTTGACAAGTGAAAAAGTCCATAATACACAAGATGGCACTGTTTCACCTGTGAAAATGCCTATTTTTCACAAATAACTGAGAAAAACCTGATATGAGAGTGGATAAGGTTTTATATTTTTGTATAATTGCAGTGCAAACAAGTTTGGATAGTTGGATATTTTTGTTGGGTTTTTATTATTATTATTATTACTGAGCAACTAAAATATACAGATGCAAGACTGCATAACTGTGGCAAGTGAAAATGTCTCTGAAATTACTATTGACAAAACTGAATTATTCAAGAACTGGAAACCAGAGATGAAATTCTCTGTGACTTATTCTTCTCCTTCTGAAAATTCTGGAGAATTTGGAATTTAGCTTTCAAATGGTTGTCTTCCCCTGGATCTTCTTTGAACTCCTCTGACATGCATAATAAGCATATCATCTCAGTTTCTGCATTCTTGTTTTAAGGTTAGCTTATAAAGAGCAAAAGGCATGTGTTAAGTAAATGAGAATTCTTCTGTGTAGGGGAGTTAATTTTTTTATTGAGTATTGAATTCTAATATGGTTTTAAACTTTTAACTGGAAAAAATCTCCATAAAATTATATAGAATAGTTAAAAAAAATCTTTTCCTACTGTGAACGTTTTTGATCTTAGGCAACAGTTGCATGTTCAGTTTTTGTGAAAAGATGCAACTATCAATGTGCCTAAGCACAATACAGGAAGGCAATTCTTAATATTTCATAATCTTTCTCCAGGATTTATTAAACAAATTGACAACGTTTACTTATTATACTATTCTTCTCAGGGACAGAGTAGAAAATCTGCAAATCTTCAACCAGGTTAGATGAAATAACATTTCATCATTTCAGTGTCAAATGTTTAAATTTAAGTAGATGTATACTGATACGTTGGTAACCCTTGATCTGTTCTTAGAGAGGAATGCTTTTGTTCTTAAGTAAATATGAGAAAACAGTTCTCTAATTTTAGATAAATTTTTCAAGGTAGACATCAGTTTATTTTCAGAGATTTGCACTCTATTTGAAGACATTCAGAGGTCAGTCAATGAAGGCACCGTTCTTCTCCCCCTATACATTTTTATAAGGGTTAAAGAAGTTCACTCTGAAATTTAAGAGGATTGCATATGTTCAATCTGAATTTCACCTGGTTTTTATTTGTAAAATATCTGTGGGAGTGTGTTTGGAGCAGGTCTGTCTTTAACAACTGTCACTTTTTGCTTTCTGTCACTGAGCAATTTCAAGATTATTCCATTTTAGAGAAGAATAAACTGGAAGATGTTCTCTGGAAGCACATAGCCCCATATTTTCTGGCTGTTATGTGGTGCTTCATTACAGGATGAAATTAGAAGTAGATGCCAAGAAAAATGTGGTTATAGAGTCCACAACACTGTTAGCTTCTCCCTGTTATCTGTTTCTATTATACTTTCTAATGTGGCCAGTATTTGTAGTTGTTGCTAGTGTATCCTGCAAGCAATAGGGCTTAGAACTTAAGAATGTAGCATGCAGTCTGTAAATAAAGCTGCAAACTCTCAAAAGCTTACTATTTCCATCAATGAAAATCTTGTGGATTTTCATTGGCCTGAACATTCACATTGTTTCCTTGACATAACCACCCTATTTCAAAATTGCAGTAGAAAACGGTTCTGAGTTATAGACCTCAAAGTGCTCTATAATCACAATGTATGTATAATTTGAGATAGTTTTATTCCTGTTTCCTGGATACAGGAATCTGAGCATGATAAGGCATTATACTTCAAGCAACAGGACAGAAATATAGTTTCGTAAAAAGACCATCTGTGGTAACTACGTTTTGTAGACCTTTACCATCTCCTTATAATAAGGGACATTGTGCAATTACATCATAATAAATTGGTATGGACCAAGTTTCTCTGGTTTTGCTTATTTATTTAACCATTTCATATAAAAATATAAAAAAATTGTCTACTTCTTCATCTAAATGCCTTTGGAGTGATTAACTGTATTTTGATACTTTTGCTTGATAAAAAAAATAGTTGTGATCTTAGGATTTTATTATTGTCCATTAGTGAGGAATATATATCCCTTAATAACCTATCCAATTAATTGTTCCAATGTGTTAAGTTAAGCTAAACAGCAATAGATATTATATCAGAAAGCAAAAGCAGCCTGGTCGGGGAATAATGCATAAACATCAACAGTAGAACAAGAACCTAATTTCCAGTGGGATTATCTTTCTCTGTTTAGCTGGTTCTGGGACTCCAAGGAAGAGTCAGACCCACTCTCTGTGTTTAGTTCTGAGGATGAAGAGTGCAGTGCACTCTCTGCTTTTACACTCAGGGTTAACAAGTTAATGAGATAAAAATAGGAGTTTCATTTCCTGACTCAATAAGCAAGATGAATTTTACATTTCTATTATTTTACTTTAGTGGAACATAGCATTTTCAAGGTGGAAGTTTAAATGATGTGTTTTAGCCATTTCTCTTAACAAATGTGATCGTTTTATGTTCCTTTGAGCTGGGGTGGGGATGTTGGATTTTATGAGGTCCCTTCCAACCTGTCTTGTTTTATGATTATCTGTACCTAGTGTTTGTTTGAAAATCCTGTCTTGCTTTCCAATTGGTAGAATGCTTAACTGATTTGTCCTGTAGCTTTTCCATTAATGTGTGATAAAGATACTGTTTGTGGTAATGACTGCATGACTGCACAACTTGCTTCTGACACTGGTCAGCTTGACTTCGGAACATTAAGTTTTCTTACTGATCATTTACTGCTTCACTACAGTGTCATTTTGATGTTTGAAGCTATGGAGATGAAAAATTGAAAGAACCTCTTAGGGTTTTTTAGTATTGTGAGTAAGTTAAGGACTTAGAGAATTCAGAACTTTGCAGAACAAGTCATACTTTGATTCTTGGCCACCTGGCCACATGTGGCTCATGTTCAGCTGGCTGTTGACCAGCACCCCAAGGTGCTTTTCCACTCAGCTGTTCTTCCCCAATCTTCTTCCCCAATCTATAGCACTGCCTGGACTTGTGTTCCAAGTTAAAGACTCAGGATTTGGCCTTGTTGAATTCATACAAGAAGCTTCAGCCTGTCAATCCAGCCTGTGTAGAGCCTTCCTGTTGTGTGTGTCAACACATTGGCACTCCTGCCCAACTTGGTGTTATCTGCAAACTGACTTAGGATTAACTCAATTCCCTCATCCAGGTCATTGGTAAAGATATTAAAAATATTTATTCCTTTACCTGAACCCCAGGAAAAACCAATTTTGACCAGTTGCCAACTGGACTTAATTACAGTTACCACCACCCTTTAGACCCAGCCATCCAGTATTTTTTTTTTTCCTAGTTAATGGTCTACCTATAAAAGCCATGAGAACCTAGTTTCTCCAGAACATTTCAGGAAACAGTGTCAGAAGTTTTGCTTAAGTTCAGTTAAAGAACATCCATGGCCTTTCCATCATCCACTAATCCAGTCACTGTCATAGAAAGAGAGCAGGTTGCACAAGCATGACCTGCTTTTCATAAACCCATGCTGGCTAGCCCTTATTCCTTGGCTGTCCTGCATATACCATGTGCTGACACTCTAGATGATCTTGTTCATAATCTTTCCAGGCACTGAGGTCAGGCTCACAGGCCTGTAGCTCTGCAGACCCTCCTTTTGACACTTCTTATGGAAGGGCATCACACTGGCCAATCTCCAGTCAACTGGAACCTCCCCATTTAGACAAGACTGAGGGTAAATTATGGGAAGCAGCACTGCACTGCAAACACTTCTGCCAGCTTCCTGAGTACCCTTGGGTGGATTCCACCCAGCTCTTCACACTTCTGAGTGGTGTAGCTGATCATTTCCCCTAGTATTATGGAGGCTTCATTTTGCTCCTTGTTCCTGTCTTTCAGCTCAGAGGACCAGGCACTTCAAGAACAACTGTTTTTACATTTAAAGACTGAGGGAAAGAAGGCAGTCTTTTTCCTTATTATTTGTCATTATGTTTCCCTCTGCATTCATTAAAGAATGAAAATTGTCCTTAACTCTCCTTTTATTGCTGATGTATTTACAGAATTTACATTAAAAAAATGTTTAGGGCCTTTAGGTATTATGTATTTCGTTTTATCCATGCATAACTTCCTGACATCCTTGTAGTTCCCATTTTTCCAGTCCTTCTTCCAAAGCTCACCAGCTCTTATTTTTGACCTGAGTTCCAGTAAAAGCTTTCTATTCAAAGGTTCAGTTACCTGTGGTGCCTTCATGCAGAATTATGGTTTGAGTTTTTAAGCATGAAACTATGTCATGAGCTGAGGAAGGATAATCTGTTTACTCAGGCACTTTTGACCATCTCCATTTCTCTCATTCTCAGTTGAGATGCCAAACAAATTATTACTGAAATTCTGATTGAAGAGCAATAAAGCTAGTAGAGTGTGATAGGATGGTTATAGATATCACTTAATTTGAATTTTTTCAGCCTTGCAGGGTGATGTTCTTTTTTTTAGTTCCCTAGAATACTCTATACCTACAAAGGCAATAAATAGGAACTAGGTACCTAGTTGCTGAATATGCTTTCAGAGGTGTCCTTTACCATTACTGCAAAATATGGTTCAAATATTTGTCTGGATGTTTTCAAATGCTAAATAAATCTTACCAAATTTTCACAGCTCCTGGCATAATAAGCAAGCATGTTTATAAAAAAGCCCTAAGGTATTTAGAGCATCTGTGAAAACATAAGTAGACCACAAAACATCCTGTTTTCCTAGAGTCTTAGATGTATTCCTTCATTAGTTGATAGAAAGAGAGACTACGCTTCACTGTCAAGTTTTCGGGGCATCTTTGTTGAAGACTATGGTGATGGGTAGTTGTAAAAGCAAAGTTCTTTATTGCATGGCTAAATCAGCCTCATGAAGGCAAAGTTGTTACAATCCAAGCCAGTATGCAGAAAGCCTCTAACACCTAAGTCCCAAGCAGAAGCTGCAGCCAGCGGCAGCGCCCGCAGTCTGTGTCCCGTGAGCATCTTTATCAGCAGCAGTGGCAGCAATAGCAACAATAGCAGCATTTGTGGTGTTCTGTGGGCCTCTGTGTGTGTTCTAACATTCTCAGTGCATTTTATTCTATTTTTAGCCAATCAGGATTAAACATGAATTTTCTTAGAATAGTGTTAGACGTATCCTAAGCCAAATTTTATGTACAAAGGCAAACACAAATTCTTACACAATTTCTACATATATAATTCTGTATGTTCCATCTAGGAATGTTTAGCAAGGTTACATTGTTTTCATTATGTCCAGACTTTATCTATCTTTCCAAAAGGCAAAGCTACTGAGTTTTAAACTAGGTTTTAGGTCCTGTTTTTACTAGCTACTTCAGTCTCTAATTAAATCTAAACTTGCGTTTCTACCTCATATCTGTGTGGATCTATTTATTTTAGTTTTTCTGAAGATTCTAACTCAATCCTCACATTTCTGAGCACTCCTGGGCCTCTGTGGATTTTGCCCAGGGGCATTCATACTCCAGCACTTCACTTCTGTCCTACCAAGAAATGTAAGCATCAAAGGGCATTCATTTTTTCATATGATTTTTCTTTTGCCTAGTTAGTCCATCCATGCTCTTTTTTCTGCAGATGTGAGAACTTTACTATGCTGTATTGTCTATTTGTCCCCAGTCACAGCCAGAAGTTTACTGCAATTCTGATGGCATGTTAAAATTGCCCCGTTAAGTTGAAGACTGTCTTCTAAAGATTGATCCCAGCCTTCTGCTTCTAACTAAAATACCCAGATATCCATACACGGGTTTTAGGAGTATTTGTACAGAGTACAATGACATCAAGCTTCAGTAATTTTATCCATATTTTCCCTTATCTTTCAGTTTCTGGTAAACTGTATAAAATTAGTGGGGGTTTTTTAAGAGCTAAACTTGATTTATTCTATATCTTTACATGGACTGTATTGTCTTTCTTAGTTTTGGCTAAAGGCAACATTAAATATTTGCAATAAGGGAAAGTAGGACATGAACAGTTTTCGAGTTTAACAAATATTAATAGCATATTCTTTCTTTCACTAGAACTCTATTCATCAAAAATTAGTTTGGAAGGTAGAATATAGATGTTCTTAAGCTATCTATAAACATGCCCACATAAAAAAGTTCAAAGATGATATTATTCTTTGTAATACCTATGCTGTTCACATGAAAATCTTTTAAAGCACATTTGCACAAGGTCACTAACAACTTACAATACCTTTTCATTTTAGATTTATGTGAAAATAACTTAAAATATCTTTTGTAATTTCAAAGGATCTAAATATGATATTTTGCTGTCATATACTGTCATCAGTATTTTATGTAAAGTGAGGATGAAAAGCATATTTTACAAATTAAAGACTTCAAAAATAATGTCTATTTTGTTTTTTTTACATTCATTGAAAGGTGAATAGGATGTGAAAATCAAGAAAGGTCTCATTGACAGTGAAATGGGTGATAAGACTATATTTACTGCAGGGACAGCTACCTTCATGTTGCTCCAATGTGGGTTTTGGGGCTGGTCCACAACAGTGGGAAATCTAGGAGTGAATTCCCACTGGTGGACAGGCAAGACCATCCAGCAGTCAGCAATCCAAAAAAAGCTGAGTTAGCAAGCCAGGCCTGAAATATAGTCTGGAAAATCCTAATGACAGTGAAGGCACAGCTAGGAGCAGGACTGGGAAAAGTTGTACCTCTGAGAAGAGCATCTGTCTCAGTCCTGGTCTCGATGCCCCCAGACCCATGTGCACGAACGAGGGTCCCTGGTGGGGCAGGTCTGGGCAGTTGAGCTCTGTTGGTGCCTGCAGGTATCTGCCCTGATTGTAATGGAGTGTTTCAGTCCTCTGATGGAGAGTGTAGTTTCATAGAGTTCCCCATGGCAAGATAAAGATGGGGAAATGTAAACCAATCAGACAGACCATGTCACATATTCAGCCATAGATTTACAGGTGAAATTAAATCACAGGATGTGAACTGACAGGGCTTTGTAAATCAGAAGATGGCAGTGAAGGCATGGATTGCTCCTGGCGTCAAACTACTTTACATCCAAGCATGCAGGATGCTGTTTTCTGGCATATTCATATAATTTCATGGGAGAAAGACTATCATTGCAGGAGACTGTATTTTAGCAATCATCTCTTAGAAATCAGATTTGTGATTTGGACAGGAGAGGTGGAAGAAAATGGACAGTAATGGACACTTCAATCCTCTCAGATGGTATTAGATTCATGCCTATTGCCTTGTGTAGGATAATTTTTTGTGAGATGGTTGGTGTGATCATATCCCCAAGGATATATTAATCCTGTTACATCAATACAAGTCTAAAGAAATGCCATTGACAGTAGTTTTTCTGATCTCCTTTAGAGTGGTTTAAATTTCTTTGATACTCAGAATCACTACATTGATGGAAATCAAATACTTGCCTTTAGAGCTCAGCAAGAACAGACTTTGGCTGGTACATCAGAAGTTAGTACTCTTAGTTTTATTGAGATGTTTAGAAAAATGTTATAAAATTTTGAACATATTTATTTTTAGACCATAAACTATGTCAGATTATTAGCATGTATTTTATTAATAATTTAGAAGGAACCAGAAGTCTGCATGGGTTTGATGCAATTTTGTTGGTAATTTGTTGATAAAAAGCCCTTCTTTATTTTGGTGTTAATATTTTAATCTTTTTGGACATCTTTAAGCATAGTTATTAAACAGTGAGAGTGATGGCAATAAACCTATTTTCTGTAATGTCTTTTAACATGTGGGATTACAATTAAGTATGTTTTGGCAATTTTGTTATTTATTTTTGTTTAAATTGAGTGCAGTCAAATCAGCGCATCTGCTGTATAGTCAATCAAGATGCTGAACTTGTTAGTAAATTTTTGTTTCATTGTTTTTTTCTTTATAATGTGGTGTACTGTGTATTGATTCCTCTGTTCCCTTGCCACTTTACCCCTCTCCTGCAGATTAAGGAGGTGCAATACAGATACGAATGCCTCCATTTTTACTGTGCAGCTATTGTTGTTGTTGTTGTGGGACACAGAGCAAGAGAGATTGATTTTTCTGTATGGGTTAACCTTATGTAGAAGAATATGGTGTGTTTCAATTATATTTCCTAGACTTAATCTTTGGGCTTCATGGTTTCCCAGCTTATCTTCTTGAGTACTACAATTCACTGCAGAACAAAGACAGGGGAAAAGAAAATATGTACAGAAAGGAGGTTCAAATGTTCAGCTATCATTTATGGTGATGACATCCATCTCATGAGTTCTATTTATTCACAGTTTGATTGTCATAGTTTCTATGGTTTCATAAAAATTTGCATGTTGCAACTCACGCAAGTGTACTCTCTAAAACAGTGTCAAGGATTAGCTACAGAAATAATTCTTAACCTATAGCAGAGTCCTTGAGTTATGCAGATTTGGAAATAGATATTCCTTATAAATATCACTGAGGAATAAGGAAGGGGGAAAACAAAGCTTTCAGTGGGCATACTGTATAGATACTTCAGAAAGCACAGACACTACATTCTTGTAGTTTCTTCTCTTCTATTGGAGTTCCTCTTCTTCTACTGATTATTCTGTCTGGTCTACATTCAGATTGCTGAGCCAAATGCTCCTTATGAAATTGCATTAAATATTTCAATTATTGTCAAAGGAGTCAATTATGGCACAAACCCACAATCATTCTGTTGTTGCAATGAATATAAATCACGTTTCAGAATTTTTACTTTTATAATATATTTTAAATTGAAAAGGATACAGACAATCCATATGCAGTACTCCTTTTAAGAAACAGAAATTTAACCATGTTCTCCTTGGCCAGGTATTTTAGGCACTAGGACTTAGAAGAAAAACATGATTAAACAAACTCTTTCACCTTTCCTTGTCTTTTTTGTCAGAATTAAACACATTGGTTTGTGTGACTTCTACAGTACAGCACCCTGTTTCAATATCTATGGTCAGGTCCTGTAGATGCTAAGAATTTCATAGATAAACTAAGTGGTAAAAATGTATTAGAATCCTTCTAAGAAGATTTCCAAGTCCTTTTTTCTAACACTTTAAACTTTTCGTATTCTGTTTACCTTTGACAAATACCTGGCTTAAAAAAAAGAAATCAGTTATTCTAACTAAGAAAAATAACCAACATGCCTATAGAAACAGTATTCACTTTTCTGAGTATTTGTGGAAGACCGAGGAAAGTATCCTATGGAAAGATTTGACACCTCCATGTTTGTAGATGGAAGGAATTTGGAAGAATGTGTTTGGATCAGAATGGGATCTTACACATTATCTTTGTATGCGTTTTGAATCACTCCTAGGACAAAATTTAGAAGGAGAAAATACTTCTTTTTTAACAACTAAAATTGCCTACCAATTCATCAGGGAGTTTTACCAAATCAATTGCTTCAAAGGCATTTTAAATTTTGTAGTGAACAGCTATCTGTAATTTTAAAGTACCCCACTCTGGAATGTAACAGCCTATGCTGTCCCACAAAACAAATACAGCCAATTTTCCATTAAAAAGTCCCACATATATAAATAGACAGATCAATTCTGTAAACCCATAAATATTTTCCATCTTATAATGGTCTAAGAGAAAACTAGTGAATGAATAGTCCTGTACAAGAATATGTATCAACTTTGAAAGATAAGTAAATTATATCTGTCTCAAAACAGTAATTCTGGATTTATATTTTAGAAGGAGCTATCTTTTCTTAAAGCAATGGAAGACAATATCAGTTCAGAGCATAGCACTGCAGTGAAAAACACAAAGGTATAACAGTCCGTAATTTATCAGTCTGTATAATTGTCTTATCACTGAATGAAAGTAGGGAATTATTTAAATTAATGCAAATAGGAAACATATCATGCAGATGTGTTCTGAACTTCGCAATGAAGTTTAAATTTATTCTTTGATTTAAAAATAAGTGAAGCCATCTTCGCATTTGCTCGGTCACATGTAAAAAAAATCAAGCATTATGGAAAACTAACAATTAAAGAGTAATTCAGTGCAGTGGCAAGAATTGCAGGACAGGATGAGAAGGCAGGATTTCTGTTATTTATCGGAGCAGTGCTCCTTTTAACCCAGAGCTTTGTCTCTTGAGGATGGGACCCTGACTGGCTGGAAGTGCTGAAATGCTCTCCTGCACCACTGCTCTCCTAGTGGTGGTAGGAGAAGATATTTAAAAGGGGGAGGAGGAAGGCAGGTGAACTTGGCCACCTCCTGTGGCCAGTCCCCTCCCAGCGCTAACACTTGTTGACTTCATCTGCCGCTTCTGTCAGATTCTTTTCTGAGCACACCAATACAGCTGGCTATCAGCCTTCCACAGCTCCACAGTTCAGTCATTCTGTGTTTGCTCTGTAGAGTGGCACATTCTTCCCTTTCTTTAAGCAATCTCCAAGCAGCTTGTCAGGCACCATGTACTTTGGTTTTGTCAGGACAGGATAAATAAGAGCTGTATGTTCAGCTCATCACTGTAAGTGTTAGTAAACCTTGGTTAGTAAAGCCCCTCTCAAGTCCCTGTAAGCTAAAGAGTCATAGCTTGTTAACTCTTTTCTTACAAGGCAGTTCCTTCATCTTATTCACTATGAAATTTTTCTTCTTTGAATGTCATATCAATCAATTAACAGGGAAAATGAAGTATTGACATATCTAGCTTCATATAAAGCATTGTAATACAAGATCTTCAAGACAGTTATACTTGTGTCTTGATACTTAGAGTATTTAAAACTTACTTAGCAGGAAGTAATTAAACAGTAATATAGATAATTTTATGTTTTTAATACTTTGATTATTTGAAATTAAATTACCAATGCAAAGATATGGCACTCTGGTGATTAAAAATTAAAGAAATATGCAACATAATATGGCAAAATGAAATACTGAAAGCAGGGGAATTAAGATGAAAGATTTCTTCACACTTACTCTTTATGTGCCTCTTGAACATTGAACATTCTCTCTCAGTAGAACTGAGAGCAAAATGTGGGATATTGCTGAAAAAGAGTGGTTTATTATTCTCCTTGTCTCATTCTTGTGTTGCTTTCCTCATTGCTGGCATTGGTATTCCTCTGGTACCACAATGGGATAGTTTAAAAAGCTGAACTGAAAACAGATAAAAAATAATCACCCTTCCCTCACCCTTCTCCACACCTCTTTGTTCTTTTTTCCATGATTATTTCTGCAAACTAGGTCACAATGGTTCAGATAGTGTCTGTTGGGTGTTACACAAAAATAGAGAGAGAATTGGATAGCAGGAACCACCCAACAGCAGCAGAAACAGCCCAAGGATAAGAATTTCCTCGCCAGCAAAAAAATTCCTCTGTGCGATTATGGACTGCCAGCAAAGGACTTTATTAAGTCTTGACCATTTATGTTAAGCTGCCAAATGACATCTTAGAATGAAAATCTCAATTACAAAATTGCTGCTTTGAATTTATTTTTTTTTTTACACACATATATATATATTGGAGCAGACATTTACTTTTCAGAGTTGAAAATTGATAGTTGAAAATTGATAGACTGTGGTCCTGCCTTAGAGCTCTAAGCAATTGAAAGGGATCAACTCTTATTTGAAGCTCAAATTTCACTGGGCACAGCTTCATAGTCTGATATCTCTGAAGAGCATTCCATAGATTTAATATGTGGAAATTTAAAAGTGTGTTTCACTTCTACTGCTTAATTTTGTAGTGCTGTATCCAGAATACAGAATGCTGCTGTTTATTGAATCAATGTCTTTGAAAATTCATGCCAGTATTTATATTATATAATATATATTATATTTACTTGATATTGGAAATTATTGCTGTATCTTAAAGGATATACGCTGTTCTTTTAGCATTTTTTAAATTATTATTATTATTAATAACTTTTAAACATCATAAGTGTTTTTATTGGGTTAAATAAGCACACAAGCAAGAAAAATGTAAAGTACAATTAATTAATTGTGTAATATCTTCATTATCCTATACGGATTTTTTATTAGAAGATAGCCACTCCACACTCTAAAAATAGATGGTTTGCAAAATTGTGCTTTTGAAATACATAATTGCCTGAATTTTGTTGTTTCTTTCTGACTCTTTTTATGGAAACACTTACTCATGGTCAAAATCTCAGTTTATTTAAATGGGATTAAAAGAGCTAAACTGGTTCATTGGATGGAGATTCTGTTACTCTGTAATTTTATCGTGTGACATGGCAACTTTTTCATCCTGATTTAATATGATTTTTCAGATTCTCAGTATATATCATATGCTAACAATTAGAGAATCATTTGTGTTACTTTGTTGTTGTTAATAATTCCTTCACTTCCAATTGCTGATGACTAATTTTAAGATTTTCCACTATCTGGCAATTGAGTGGACTAATTAATTTTTAATCCATCATACAGATTGCGTGGTAAAGTACTATTTCTTTTTTGGAGAGCTTCTTGAGCAGATTTCTTAGGATAATGCTTGGTATTACAAATTTCATTTTCTACAGATGTCTGACATGAGTAATACAAATTTTTGTTATTTATGCTGTAGACATATCTTTCTTAGGTAAAGAATTGTAGTTGTCACAGCAATGCAGTATAAATGCAGTCCTGCAAATGGGCAGGGAGCTAGCAATAATTAAATCTTTCCATTAAGCTTAAAATATTTAAAAATTCAAAAAGTCATAGTCAAAGGCAACTGCCATGGTGTCATTTTTCTCAGTGGTTTCAACAGCACTGCACTCAAACTGGGAGTTTGACTTGTACAATGGGCAGTGCAGGGCTGAGAATGTAAAGTGGAGAGAGCAGACGTGTGTCCGGCGTGGAAGTGGATGGACTGGTGGTACCTGTAATGACACATCTACAAGTACTAAAGAACCAGTAAATGCAGCTGAATCATTTTGTTTTGGGTTATATAAAGGACCTGATATCAGAGCATGGTGTGGTATAGTGCAGACAATACCACTGAAGCAGTGACATTCAGACTATGTGAGGATAGCTGCTGGTGGTGAAATTAAGCAAGACAACCCTGCTCTCCTCTGAAGTGGAGAATAAAACCAGCAAGCATAATTTGCTTAATTAGGCTGGTAGATAGGGTTCATTTTTAATTTCATATTCTCATTAATCTTGGAAGTAGACTGCTGAATTTAAACCCTATTGTGAATCCGTACTCCTTTTCCAAACTGAAAACTACCTGTAAAGTTACTCATGTTCAGCAGGATGCTCTTAGCAGCAATGAATAACAGCATTTGCATTTTTATAATGATATCAGAAGAGTATCATAGTAACACTGTGTCTGAAATGATTGTTGAACTTGTTTAAACAAAACCACAATATGTTTAGTGTTTTAGAAACCTACACGACTGCAGGGCATAGAAGAAAGGAATTTTGGGACAGGATAAATGAGCAAAAGAGACATGCAAAGATGTGATTCCTGATGCAGTCAGCTTCTCACCAAAAAAAAAAAAGAAAAAAAAAAAGGCAGAATGTGGGTAATCAGAAGCTTCATTAACAGCTACTGTGTCTGGATGCAAATTTTACGGACTACAGTAGCCCCTAGGTCTAACAGTAATTGTATTTTTGGATAGTCCATCACTTTACAGCTGTGGTTCTAATTAAGCACTGCAACAGCGTTTGCCTGCGTCTAGAGCATAAATGTGAAAATGGTGGTAGAGATGTATGCCTAATGACATAAATGTGCTTATCACAAAAAAAAATAAAAAAAAATATATATATATAAAAGGAAGCATCTTTTGCACTCTTGTAAAATAGGACTGGGTCCTGTGTAAACATTACATTTTGTATGGCTATTTATTTGTAGGAGCTATTACATATACTTTGTTGGTCAAGTGTTATTTATTTGTCTGTTGAAAATAAATTTCTTTAATTTGATCTACAGGATCAAATATGAAATATGACAGAAAATATGATGCTGTCCTCTGTAGAGGAATTAAACAGGATTTAAATAGTTACTATTTGCCTAAATGAAAAATACTTCATATCAATCATTTTTGTGTTTATTTACTATTTATGCACACATACTAGATGTTAGCCAATTAAATCTAACCTCGTGATATTGTTTTACTCTTTCTATATAATTGGCAAGCTGTCATTAAGCTGAGATGCTTTCATCTTCAAGTGAGAAAGTTGTTGGGTTTTTCCAAAGCTCTCTATATTTCTGGTTTTAACAACATGAAAAGAAATCCCACAACTCTGCTTTCCTCCTACCCTCAGGAGAAAGAAAAGCTCCCTCACAGCAAAATGACAGATAATGTCTTGGTGTTTATAAGGGGGCAGAAGTGTAGGAGAAGACAGCTGCATCTCTTTGGGGAAAGAAATTAAATACAGGAAATTTTAATTCTTTCGCCTCCTCTTAATCATTAATTCTAGTAGACAGTTTTTGAATCCGATAACAATATCATAAGAAATGTAAATTTTTTTTGCATCATTTTATTTGCATCATATCTAGAAGAACAAAAATCAAATCTTGCAACAAGAGCAGAATATGTGGCTCTCCTAAACGGCAAAGCATTGGGGCTTCAGTCACAAAAATTTTGCACCTTCAATAATAATGTCTTCATCTGTGAAGCTGGGGATGGGGAGTTGGCCTTAGAGAGATTTATACAGCTTCAGAGGAACAGGTAGATGTTATAAGGTATGTTTTACCCACTCTATAGAACTGAGTCTGTGCCACTAATAAGGATGGTTAGAAGTGTTGCAGATGATGAAAGAAGGCCATAAAGAAGCCCAAAGAAAGAAAGACACAGCCTCTGAAGGCACCATCCTCAGCCCCTGGTCTTCCTTCCTCTGCTTCTTATTCTTTCAGCCTTTAAGACCTTTTCTTCAAAATGTGCTGAGGAAAACAGAGCTGTATAAGCTGTCAACTTTACACCAGTTATTAAGTTCATATTTATGCTCTTCATGTGAATTTTTCACATATAAAATAATTTTATCTTGAAATGTGTATGGGAGCTTCCTGTTCTTTAAAAAGAAAAGATGTATACCCTTTAAATTGAGAACTTGCTCTTAAGAATCTTAAAACTTGATTTCAAACCAGCTGCCCTTTTTCACCATCCACATTAAACATCAGAAATCTATTTCTTCCTTTAAGACATTAGAAAACAGATGAATGATCTGTGGTAATTATTTTGCTTTCCAATAGATGAGGTGGCAAAAGGCCAACAGGAGAAAAACAGATTTCAGCAAAGGAAGACAATGTCAGCCCTCCTGGGTGCCCCCACTAATTGAATTAGTGTGCTTCCTCTCTTTCTTTTTCTCTTGCCAGCTGATCCTAGCATGCCAACTCTGCAGGGAGTTCTCTCTGGGAAAACAAGTCTACCTACATGACAGCAAGATGAAAGTATTCTCAGAGATGTTAAAACCAGTAATAAACATTTATCTTAATTTTCTTACTCACAGTAAGAGCAGTCCTTGTCTCGTGGTGGGTTGTTTACAGCAAAGCAATTTGTGTCTCAGTGCATTGTACCATCCTCACATTTTCTTGAATGTTGTCACTGTCAGTGTCAGTAGTGTTTAGTGTGAAACCTATTGCTTTGCAAGAATTGTTCCACCAAAGTTTCCTTTTTTGTCTTGGAGTAGTACTATCCTTTGATTTGGAGAATTGGATAAAACAAGGATTTGGGATAAATTCTGAAACTCATCCTTTGGCACATATCCATTTATCAATGAGACAATGAATACATTATCCCCACAAAGTGTTTGAGAGCTCTTGCCTCAAGTGTTTATGAGGCAGGACTTGTAAAACCTGGATCTTGTGTCCTGGTAATAAAACACATTGAAGTTTCCACTGCTAAAAGAGCAGTTGAAGAATGTCTGTAAAAATTATCCTGTGGAAAGCATTAAATAAAAAAAGGAAGAAAATAATTGAAATTATCCTCTCCTTATGATATGATGATGGCAAAGTGAATCTGTTTAAATTCTGACAGATTTCAGTGCTCAGAGAGACCATTTAATAAATTATGCATTTAATTCACTTAACACTGACAGTGACCCAGTCATGCAGGAAGAAAAAGATCATTGCTTCTGGTTTGATTCAGTTTGCATCTTAAAATGTATTTGATGTTCACCTTAAAAAAAAACTAAAGTAGTCCTCTCCAGTACTTGGCATTGGTAAAATTTCAGCTCTCCCAAGGGACAGCAGGAATAGGCTCAGTGAAGAAGTTTCTTTGCAAGCAGACATCACATCTTGCACATACTGTTCTTTATTATTTGATACGTATCTTCTGGCAGTGGTAATTCTGAGTATTAGCTGTACCCCAGTGTACTGAGTGTGAGCTTCACAATGAATACATCAAGTGGGTTGTTTCTACCAACTTCAGGACTACAAAAATAGCAAGAAAATAGCAAGAGGGTGGAAAAATATTCTTGTAATTTTTCAGATTCAGATTCTCAGAAAATTCTATTAAATTTTTGGAACTCTTACTAAAATTAAATTGTTGGGCATAGTTTATGGCTTTTAGTCACTTTGAGAAAAAAATTGTGGGAAGGGAACTGATATTTAAGTTGTACATGATTTGCTGAAGTCTGCTACTCTTTTGGGAAATGATATGGCATTTGTCTGGTGTTGATCCCAGGCATGTTTAGGAGCAAACCTCGGTAATATAATGTTAATTTATTCTTCATTTTCTCATGTTTGAGGTCTTGTATGCAGATTTTACCTTTACTGGACAAGACAATTTAGGAGGGAGTAATAGGGATTTTAGCCTTCTGCTTCTACTTCCAAGCTAAACATTATCAGTCCATTTATTCCCAACAGAGTTCAGCAGCCTTCTCTAAATTCCTCAATCCCAAATGTCATATGCAGCCGGTCTCCTCAGCTGCACTGTATCAAGGCATAGGGGTTGCATCTATGCCATGTGAAGGGGACAATTTTGTGCTCAACATTTACATCACTGACAGGCACAGATCAGCATGCACTGATATTTCATTTACTAAATGTGCTGTGCATATTGCAACTTGTCATCCTTGTATTTTAATACAATAAACTCATTAGGATTAAAAGTCACATGCTAACTTAGTGGTATGAAATGACCTATATAATTATCAATCACTCTATCACATTTAGTTTCTTTTCTTTTTTTTTTTTTTTCTTTTTTCTTTTTTTTTTACTCCTCAAATAAAAATCAAAATTTATCATTCAAACAGAGCAAGGGAGGCTTAAGGTTAAATCAATTCTTGATGGTAGCTGAGGAACACTAAAGCCCTGGCTTTTCTTCAGGAGCAGAAAAACATTTGCTTGCAGAATTCTGTTCTTTATCAGGAACCTGGCTTTTTTGAAACATGGAGGAAAACCATTTCCCCAGGGGAATGTAACAGAGGACATTTACCAAACCACACAGAAAGTTAGTGCTTGGGATGGTTGAACTGTAAAGAAAACTTGAAGTCTAAGCTAACCTTTCTGTAGCCATCTGCCTTAGGAGGTGCTACGGAGTCTCTGCTGAAAACTTGTCAGCTGGTGACTCGTGGGCTTGCTAGGGGATTGATAGAACAGTCTCTCCTTAGGTTTTATTTTTGACCTTTGGGCTTTGCTGTCCTTCAGTCCTCTGTCATCTAGTTCCCTCCACAATAAATTAAAAAGGCAAAGCTTTGTAGGCTGAAGGAGTTGTACTAATGAGGGTACATAGAGCACTCTAAAGATAGTAGACAGCACATTTAAATAGGGATCATGTGCACATAAATGTGTTTGACATGGTTGGGGATCTGACACACCTGGAAATCAAATTGTAGTTAATCAGTTATGGTAGTGATATCAAGGAATGGAATCTCCGTTCCACTGGAGTTTGTGTCAGAAAATACATCAACTTGAATAACACTTGAATATTTTGTCTGTAATGTGTTGGCAACCCTCTTGCTTTCCCAAACTCTCTTATTTCCTGACCTCTTCAAATTCTTAATCTCCAGGATGTTATGAATCTGTACAAAGAAAATTGTGTCTTCATAGTTTAGTCCAGAACATAAGAGAGGACTAGTCAGACACAACCACAGAGGAGTTTGAGCTCGAGTCATTAAATCCAAATTTGATCCTCCTTACAAGGCATGTACTCCAAAACCAAATGCGACTTCCTCCACTGAGCCTTGGCAACCAAGCAGGAGAAGGCTGTTAGAAAGTTTGAACTCTGTGTTTGGGATCAGGGAATTTATAAGCCTGCCAGCAGACTTCTCCAATTATCTAAAGTTTTTCTTATGCCTTTCCAGATGTCTGGATAATTTGGGTTATATGCTGAATTGTTTTATTTAATTGTGAACCAGTGCTGATTAGCTGAGCTGTAGTGCTTGGAAAGTCTTTGTTTTTAGTTTTTACTTTTTGATGTCTCCAGCAGTGCAGTGTCTCTCTAGCCAGAATGAGGACAAATTGTACAGTTTCTCTGCCTATAAGTAGTGTGAACATTGGTTTTTGATTAAATGAATGTCTAAAAAAATTTTCTGTTTGGATTTATATCTAAACTCATATTCACTTTGGCTGTGCTTTGATTTTGAGTGTTTCCAAGGGAGTATCTGCTGAGATGTTGGAAATTAGAGAAATCTTTCTTATAATAAGAAAGTGGGAGTAACAATTGTAATGTGTTATCAAAACCCTTTTTAAAAAAGCCCTTCCTTTGTCAGTTTAGTAACTAACTGATCAAATCCAAAGAACCTATGCTCCATTGTTCAGCATTTTTTTTGACATAGAACACAATCCAAATCAATCCAGAGTACCATAATCAAAAAACAGCAGAAGCCAGTCTTTTCCAAACTACCATATGTTTACTGCTGCTATATTAGCAGCAATTCTTGCTTTGAGATGATGTTTTATACCCTTTCCTCACTTCTTCCTACATTTCCAAGATAATAGAAGGAAGAGCATCCAGGAATTTGGGAGAAAAAGAGAAGAAATAAACTTATATTAAGAATGTTAGGAAGCCTGTTTGGTTTATAGTGTAGAGGTTGATGTGCGAGGTATGATGGATGCTCATTGGTATTATGACAGCTCTGCAATGTGTGCAGTATTTCAATATTTGGATCCTCGTCCTTTTACGATATATTTCTCTTTGGCAAGTTACAAAAAATGACAAAGTGGTGGCAGCCATATTTTTAAATGGGAAATGTACAACTTGAAATACTGTGTTACACTGGTAAGAAGTTAATCTTTCTCCATTATTTTTTTTCTTAATCCCAATGTTACTATCCCAGCAAGATATCTCTTTCTGCTTGGGGTCAGAACAGCTTAGTAAAAACTTTCCGCAGTCTTTATGGAAATTTCATCATACCTTTTCTCTTTTTCACTTAAATGGGAAAGTTGGAATCAAAGTGTTATTTTTTGTCCAAAGGTAGACACTGCAGTGATAGACAGTCCTTGTGCTGCCTAGCCCAGTCCATCTAATACCTTCTCACTTGGCTACAAACATAAAAGTGATCTACCATCTGGTGCTTAACAATATATAACAATCACCCCTACCTGTGTGGAGAGGTAATTAGCCTGTCCTCAATTGCTTTTCACATTAATAATAATCATAAACATTCAGCCACTAGATTGGCACAGTGAAAATTAAAGGGTTTAAAGAGCTCTAAAAAGTCATCCAGTATAGCTGTGTTTTCTGTTCTTGAATAGAAATAAAAATGCTGGCACCAAAGAGGTATTAAAGGCAAAGACGTTTCAGATCACAAAATTCAAAGCGGAATCTACCGAAAAAACCCTCACAAGATCACAACCATACTAAGCTGAACACTTAGTATTAGGAACCTATCAGGAGCTTCTTGCATCTAATGGTATATCTTACCAAATGGAATAAACTGAATGAAACCAATTAGCCTGAAAGTATTTATTTCATTACAAGACAAAGAATATCAAAATTACTCTGAAACTAAAATATGATGCTGTCAAAAAATAAATTATGGGAAGAGACTAATAGGTTTTAAGAATTGCTGCCATAAAATAGAGCTGTAGTTAAAATCCAAGTTCATGCATATGGTTTTTTTGAGTTTCTTTAAGAACTGAGCCTGTACTTAGGAATATGTAAGGCAACATTCTTCTCTGCCATGTATCACTATTTGGATTTGGTTGCTTTTTATTTTGCAGGCAGAAATTGGCCTATAGGAATTGAACAGGGAGAAGAGAAACCCTGAGAGTTTGGTCTGTGACATTCAATTTTTGGAGTATTTTAGCAGCCATAGGACAAATATCAATACTTCATTTCTTCCAAAATTGGTACATATAATCTTTGTTATGTAGAACTTAATTATAATTTCAAAAATACTGCATATCCTGCCTTTAAATATAATTTGGTTGACTGAAGACTAAATTAAATTTTACTTCAAAAAATAACATTTAATCTTAAAAGAACATTTAATCTTAAAAATATTTTGTTTTCTTTTACTGGCATGGGGGGAAGACTTTTGACTTCAGCAAATTTCATTTCAGCTTCTTGCATCTTATGCATTCAGGACCCAATGAAAGAAACTCTTCATACAGTGAATTCTGTATTGAAGTATATTTTACCTAAATGTAACTTTTATACATATGGATAATTCAATTTTGTAATTTGTGCATGCAAAGTGTCAACATATTTTGAAAACAAATGTAACACTCATAACATTTATCTTAAATGTATATGCTAATTACATTACTTTGTTGCCTACTTAAAATTTGTATAAAACTCTGTTCTCAATTTGATATGATGGCTCTTTTTTAAAATTTATACCATATATTTTTGGAACAGAAATATATTTCACAGGATATTTTTATAGCAGTCTTCTTCAAGCAGAAGAGGAACTGATTCCCACTTAGAAATGCTTATTCCATCTCTGTACTGACAGCTGGTCTTCTTCCCTGCCTTAAGGCCAGAATTAATTTTTGCTTTACTACACTGACACTGGACAGACCTAAAAAACTCAGTCTGCTCTGATTTTGCAATTGTTATGTAGACTCTGTAGTCAGATGTAGACTACTCCCCATGCTCACCCTTTTAGGCAGAAACCTGTGTGAACAGAAGAACAGATGCCCTCTTTCTTGAATGACTGAAGAGTTTCATCTGTAGTGAAGAAGGACGTAACATCAGCTGGAGTCAAAGTTGAGATGAGAAAGATGAGATGAGATGAGATGACACATCTTTCACATCTTTCAAGAGTGTTTTGAATGATTTTAGACTGCTAGGACTATTTTTTTCAACAAGATAAATACTTAGTAGATGGGGCAGTATAGACAAAGATAAAGCTTTGGGGTCTGTATAGACTAGTTAGTCTGATGCAGTTCCCTGGAAATCATTTAAGTGTCAAAATACTATTTTGGAAATACTGTATATCATCAACATGAACCCACCAAATTATGTGTTTATAAACAAAATATTCTTATATCTATGTCAAATATCTAATTGATACATGTGTTTGAATTCATACAGCATGCTCAAATTCTCTAAATTATCTGCTTTATCAACAGTATTTTGATTTAAGAAAACTTGTTTTATGTATCATCTCATATTACACAGATTCAAAAATGAAATCGCAAAATAGTTCATTAGAGATGGGACTTCAGGATTACCTGAGGGGAAAGAAAAATATCTCCTAGGAATCAAGGCAACTTGATAATGTTTAGAAGAAGTCAGAGTAATTAAGGTTTGTCCATAATCTTGTATTGGTAAATTGTATACCAAATAAATACTAGGAGAGCATGAAGGTAAAATATATATTGGTTATATAGTGAATTGTGAGAAAGGCAATACACAGCTAGTAGAATGATCCTCTACTTTATCTCCAAATGAAAGTAGAGCAACAGAAGGAAATTTATTACTGCAAAATTAGGTTCTTTCATGATCCAGTCTTCTTTTATGATGGCACACTTTTTTCTAAAAATTACTCTCTCTGGAAACTGCTAATGAATTGTCACAGAAAATTACCTCAAAAATAAGTTTCAATACTCTAATATGACAAAGGAAAAAAAAACCTGAATTGGCCCTTAAATGTGCAGGAATGGGAAAAAAAAAAAAAAAAAAAAAAAAAAAGAGAAAACGATATTATTTCTGCACACACAAAGAAAGGCCACTGTTAAAATCTAGTGTATCTCTCAGGTCATTTTAGTGGTAAAAAGATGTGAAGAGAGCTATGCAATACTTCTAAAAATAAGGTACAAGAATTATCCAAGATGAGAAAAATAAGTCACCTGAAATGAGAGTTGAAGAGTTCAATTTAGTCCAGCATAATCTTCAGATATAGGAACAATGTCAATAGACAAGATAGCTGAAAATGACAGGTTTTATCAGCCTTGGTGACAAAGTGTAACAATGTGCTTGATTGAAAGTTGTCCAAAATTACCATTGTACTAATATCTGCATTTTAGCTATCAAGATAATTAATGAAACTGAATTAATAAAGGTAAGGAAAACAGAAAGCATATCACTACTGTAAAGATAAAATAGGTTTTAAAGAAAGAAATTTTCTTCATTTTCTTGGTGTATTTTGTTGGTTTGGGGCATTAGGGGAGAGGTCTGGGTAGTTTTTTGTTTGTTTGTTTGTTTGTTATGTTTTTCCCTTGACATACTTTTCTCATTAGCTTGTCCTACACTCACAGGCCTGTAGTTTATAGCAGAGAAGGAGATCTAATGATTCCTACTGGGTTGTGATAATGCAGATCTACAGAGCAGCCATAGCATGCTCAGAGCCTGCATATCTATGTGCACTTCCCTGTCTGCACTAGTCACCATTTGTTTATTTTTTTCCTACTATGCTTTCCTTTACTGTCTTGAGCCCATTGGTTGCAGCTTTTGCACTTTATAGTCATTACATCAGCATCACTAAAATACAGAATACTGATGACTGTTCTAGTGCAGAAACTACAGTGTTTTTTAAATTTTTTCTATGCTTTCTCCACTCTAAGGGGGTTTTGCTTGGTAAAGTATTTTAACCATCAGAAGACAGGGTAGCTTTCCTAAAGAACCATTTCTGTGTTTCAGATTTCCTTTCAGACTGTGAGAACTCCACAAAATTTGAATTGTTCAAGAGCTGGGTGAGAGGGAAAATTTGCAATTGAATATTTTGTGAATAAGCAATCCTTTTTAAATTTTCTGTCATAAATCTTATTGTTTGTATAGTATGTTTGTTCTATCATAGTGTAGAAGATATAGAATTATATTTAAAATATATATAGAACTATGTTTAAAATACCTGAAATTTTAGAAAATGGATACATAAAGTATGGAAAAGGTCATGTATTTAATTATTGAAAGGTAATTGACAACTTCAATTGTCATAGAAATCCTGAGAAATGAGACTGGAAAACATCTCTATCTTGAAACAAAACTTCAAGAACACATCTTTCTCAGAAACATTTATCAGAGTTTCTTAACATCAGGACAGGAGGACAGAATGCGAGGAATAAGCTCAAAATTAGGGTTTCACCTCTAACATTTGAGTTCAAACTTTTGCTTGATTTGCTCAGACTTAAAATGAGGAGCCTTGTTTGTTTATGCCTTCCTTGCCTTAATGCAGTAACTAGTGCTCTGTTTGATAGAGTCTCTCTGTAAAATAATTTCTTTATTGGCATTTCAATTGGAGTATAAGAACAGATACATGGATTTGATTTTGGGTTTTCCTATTATTTTTAAATGACTTGAGAAGAAAAAGAGAGGGCAGTGGTATTTTACAAGGAAACTGACGAGTAATTACTGCTGGAAATGGAGGAAGAAAAAACAGAAAAGATTAAATACTGAAAAAATAGCAGTGGTGTACAAACGTGGTGAAAAACTCAAGACTTGAGGACTGTCAGGAAGTAGTAGAAGTTACCAGTTTCTGGTGGAATACTTTCTGAAGGTTTTGCTTCACACTTTGGGAAGGGAGATAATATCATAACAAAGAGGGGAATCAGGCAGAGACCACACACCACAGACACTAGAATTGTCCAAGGTGAGAATAGCCTTTTGTGTGCTAATGGATGAAATTAGATAAACTAACATGAAATTAGATTGGCTCTGCTTGGTGACAAACAGAAATAACTTTAGATCAAAAGAACACCAGAATCATAGCAGGGCTGAAGTTTGCAGATATCTCTGGAGGTCACCCAATCTAAACTCCGTGCTCAGGCAGGAACACCTAGATAGTGTTCTCCAAGACCATGTCCAGACAACTTTTGCATATTTGCAAGGATGGATACTCCACCATCTCTCTGGGCAACCTTTGCCACTGATTGGCCAACCTTTGTCACTTTCACAGCTGACACACTGTTTCCCAATGTTCAAAGGGAACCTCCTGCATTTCAGTTTGTGACCATTGCCTCTGGTCCTGCCACCAGCCACCACTGGACTCCCTCCTCTTTGCACCCTCCCTTCAAAACTGTATATGTATACTGATGAGAAACACTTGGGCTCCAGTATTTTGGAAGCATAGAAAATGGGATCTACTCACAAAAGTACAACTGCATCATCTTAATGATCACTGTACCATTTCACTCTTTCACCAGCTCCTATTGTGTCTAACTAGTTGTGAAAAGGAACTTCTTGTAGGTTTTCCTTCTCTGCTTTTTTCCTCCTTAAGGTTTGGGGTTTTTTTTAAAGAAGATATATAAATGTATTTTCATCGAAGAATTTAAAGAAATAATGAAATCCCATTTATTTCAAGCAATGAGCTTTAGTATTATATCCAGAGATAAGAGATAATAAATATCCCAAAGATCTGATTTGCATAATATCATCTGAAGAACATGGTATACCACAGTATTAAAGGTCAGACTTCTCAGTAATTCAATTTAAATTAGAATAGTTTGTTATATGGTAAACTTTTTATCCTTTTTGTTGCATCTCTCTGTAAAGTGGGCAGCAATACTCAAGTCTGAGGGGTCAGTCAGGCTCTGTAAAAATGTATACAATAAAAAAAAAATATTTGTGGAGGCTGAGATCTTTGTTTCTCTAGGGTTTTTTTTTAGAAAATGTTTCATATGGGATAACTTCATCTGTTTTTGTATCTTCAGATCATCCCAGAAAAACTTTCTTTCCTTCTTGTGAAACGAAGACATATCATTCTTTCTTCATCAGTCAATTATTTCCCTTGAAAATTTTTATCTAATGTGTCTTGAATTCAAGGAAATCTTCTATGCCATTCTGATAGGTTGTTTTCCAAAGACCAGTCACCCTAAACCAATTTCAGAAGCATTTATGTTTGTATTAGCCTGCACTTATGCCAAAAAGAGCCCTCATTCTTGCTGTTTTGTCACTCATTATCTTGCAAGCATTTGTGTGATGTACTACTTTGTGTAGAAATGCACAAGTAAATTTAGGTTTGTATTTATATCAGAGAAGATGCAGCTGGAGAAATACATCTTGCATTTGAAGTGCAATGTAATGAAAGCAGTAGCTCACTTTATGGTCCCCATCAATTCTCAGGAAAGCTCTCTGCACAGACCACAAAGAGCTTGCTGTACTTTGGCAATAGAATGGGCCATTGTGTTTGGGGATTAAAGTTGTCAATCTCATTCTCCTCCTCTTCAGTATAGCCAACTTTAAAGAATCTTGGTATTCAGCAACAATTGTTTGAAGCGACAATTGCAAAGAGCAAAAAGGGATAGAACTTTTTTCTTTTAAGTTTTTAATCTACCCATTCCTTTGAAAAGGAAGAGCATAGGTAAGGAGCCCAAAATATGAATTTTATTCCAACAGAGCTCTTATAGCTAAAAGAGGTCTTTTCTTGGTCTTCAAGGAATAACATAATGCTGTAGCAACCTTACTCAGAAAAAAAAAAAAAAAAGAAAAAAAGGTAAAAAATATGTCAGGAATACAAATGCATGTAAGAAGTTATGTGAATTTCGGACTGTGAGAGCAAACAAAACAAATCTCCACAGGAAAAAAAAAAAAAAAAAAAAAAAAAAACCCCAAACCAATAAATATTTTCAAGTTCACATTTCCTGTACTGAGAACAAAGGGAAAAATGCAAACAGGAAAGAATGAAAAATAGTGATTTAGAAGAAAAATCAAATAACTTTACATTGACACTAAAAGAGGATATAGTATGAATAAAAATAATACCTGAAAGTTCTGAACCTAACTTTATTTAACACCTATTAAAAACATCAGTACTGAAAGATAAAGATGAAATTTTAATACTGAGGGCAAATAAAGTTCACTGAAATTCTGCAAGAGCTAGTGGCAGACAAAAAGGCTTAGAAATAAGGTTTTACTATTTCTTTCAAAAAGTAGCATGTGTAAGAAAGGCTAGGGAATTGAATGGTATAATTTTTCAAGGGAATAAAATACAAATATATCTCTGTTCCAACCCTAGAAATAAGACAGAAATAATAATAATTAAAAATAAACCCAAAAAAACCCCAAAAACAAAAAAAAACAAAAAAACCCCACACCCTAAATATTGTATATTGCATAAGATCCTTTGACAGATATATAGAGAAGTTACCTTGAATCACTTCATTGAGTCAGTTTTTTGAGTACATCTCAATATCCTCGCTTTAGCATGGTGTACCTTTTCCTTCATTTGGCAGTCAGATGTATACACATGTATCCTTGTAGAGCTACGTTGTCTGACAGTTGTTTACTCCTAGAACTTGCAGAACACTGTAATACTTTTCACATACAGAAAATAAATTTCCACAGAAGGACTATTTTACCTCCAATTTGTATGTTGAAGATGTAAGTGTTATTTTGTCTGTCTTAAATCTGCTGACACATTTCCATCTTTCTACAGTGATCCAACTGCTAGATGGCCACCAACTATAATGTATATTTGTAAATGGCATGTGGAAACAACTGTGAAAATTGTTAACAGTAGCAGAATTTAATTCCCAATTCTCAATCCATTAATCTCTGTATTTTTAAGAGGTCCCACTAATGAGTTTTTTCTGTAATTAATCATGTTGACACAGCTCAAAGTAGATGATTTAAATCTTGGTTTAGAAGTAAAGAGTTAGCAAACTCTCACATATTGTAGATTCAGTGGAGCTAATAGTGAATTGAATGTGCTATGGAGTTCCTCTGTGTAAGACCATACTGGACTCGATCTTGAGTTTGTAAAATATTTAACATTAATTATTTTAATGTATCTCTAGTGTTCATAACAAAATTATCTCCAGTTTGTTGCTGGAGATTTTTTTTTCCTAGCGTAGAAAATACACAGATTACAACAAAAGGTTGTGGTGTTTTTTTTTTTTTTTTTTTTTTTTTGTTTGTTTGTTTGTTTGTTTGTTTGTTTTTCTTTTTGTCACAAGTGATTCCTGCTAAATATGAAAGTATTATTTTAACTATCTAACAAATAGTAGTATGTGTATGAAAGTTGAAGTTGGTGATAACATTTGTAAAATCTAAACTATTTAAATGTTCTAAAAGCATACTATTGCAAACAGATCAGCAGAAACCTTTTAGAGATCCTGCAAGTGCATGGAAAGTCACTGCAATCATGGAAGCTGCTCATTCTAAAATAATTAGGCCACGCATATGAACCTTTTTAGAATCCAGAGGCTAATCTGGTATTATGATGACAAAAACTAAAATTGTATAAAGCACCAGTGTCTCTTTTAGAGTATATGATAGCACTGAAATCAGTGGAATGTAAAGAAAGAAAATAAAAAATTCTACAAAGTGATAGAAATAATGACCACATGTTCCACTGAAAAAAAAAATGATATTGAAGCTCTCATTTGCTATTAGGCAACACAGCACAAGATACTGTGTCATGTGAAAAGGGATTTGCTCAAACTTTCTGTTGATAAAGAGAGTCAGCATCCCAAGAAAGCTGAGATCCTGTGTCCAACCAGTCTGTCAGCATCCAGTTATGGGGATCCTTCACTGAACAGTCTTCTGGATCAGAGAGTGATTGGACTGACTTGATCAGGGTCACAAGCCAACAGAGAGAACCCCCCCCAGGCCTCCACATCTGTATTTGAGTATGTTACCTGCTGACAGCGACTGCCAGCACCCGTGGAGGACACACACTAACAGTTCACAGAACACTCTTTATTAATACGATTGTGACAGGTTAAGGTTTACGGATTTTCAGTGATAGTATCAGACTGAAAAATGTATTCAAAGCAATGCACTGACAAGCTCTAATCCCTAACACTAGCTGGCTTCAGATAATCATTCCGCACACATAATAGTACAGTTCTACCTGATAGGAATCCCTATGGGGAAGAAGACAGGTTCAGCCCATTGACTGATTCCAAAAATTACAAGGGAGTCTTCTGTAACTTTCTTCCATTCTTAACTTACTTTTATACTATTTCTTTATGTCTAGGTGGAGCTGGAGTAGCTCCAGTAGCACATAAGTTTGCACTGATTGGTCAGTGACTTACTGACTAAGATACAGTCAATAAAATATAGAATGCTTCTCAGTGAGGGGTGGTGGTAGCCTTGGAGATGGGTAGCTTTGGGATGGAGGTGTGCATCAGTATGACATCTGTGATCTCCCCATGGTTGCTGGTTCAACAGAAAGACATCTTCTTTTTTCTCCCTTGATTAAAACCTGATATGGGGATTGTCAGCTACAAGGTACCACCATCAAGATCCCTCCCTTGCAAGGATTTTAACAAAGCCTGGCTGCAGTGTTTCCACTCTACTCCACACTTCATTTCATTTCCCTTAGCATGTCTTGTGGGGGGAAATCGGGCATGATGACTGAAACCTATCCAGGGATGCATTTCACCCTAACATTTCTGTACTGATTCCTGTTAGAGTGTGAATATAACTTCTCCCTTTTCTCTGATTTTACCCCCAGCCACTTTCCCACATTCTGATGCACTGAGAAACCAAATGGTGGAAAAGGGCAACAGAAGGAGAGGGTCATAATGAAGCTAAAGATACTACAGAAATAAGAATTTCATAACTGGAGGCTTTACAGTCCGTTTTGCCTGCTTCTTTAATCAGAGGAAAGAAATAAACTGATTTCAGAATTTGTCTGAAGATTATCTCAATAGGAAAAAAACAAAAGTCTGTTGTTGACAATTGTGCATCTTTCATCTGGCAGCTATGAAACATGGGGGAGAGTGTCTTCAGTTTTGAGGATATCATCTTTGACATCTGACTATACTTTATTATACTGGCAGTTACATCCAATGTATCAGGCAAGCCAGGAGTGCAAACTCTATAATTCCAGTTTTGTCCTTTAAAAGATTGTGAATGAAGACCATTTTGTTCATTTTGTCTCTAGAGCCTCTCATTCAAACTATCAGTTCAACATGTTAGTCTTCAAGAAAATGTGCTAGCTGAAAAGACAGACTAGTGCTTAAAGCATATTGATACCTGCAACATGTTATAAAGACACTATTTACTTTAAGGTAAGCCAGAAATGTCTTTCAGAAAATGTTTTGGGTTTACCTAAGAACTAAATGGGAGGAAACTTCAATGTGCACAAAACCAGTGGTATCTCTGAGGCACTAATAAGATTTGAATTTCTAAAAATAATCAGTCATGACTGGTTCTTGGTATTTCCTTGACATTATGAAATAGTATCTATTTTACAAGTCAATTAACATTTTTTAGTCACAGTAGACTGACATGATTCATCAGTTTAACAGTCCTAAATTTTGGCATGTTATGCATCAATAAACATAACTTCTTGCTCATTCTTTTCATAGTTAGGCCTATTCAATCTTTTCTTTTTTTGAAAACTCACAAGATCACATCAATAGGGAAGACATGTGATCCTATTTTGATAAACTGTATAATATACAAGACATTCAAAACCAGAACCAATTTCAGTATACAGATGGTTGACTTTCTTTCCATTGCAGAATGCAACTAAGATTTGTTTTAAGTATAGCTAACAAATACTGGTGTTCAGATATTACTGTGAATTTTTGTTAAAAAACAAATATATTTTTAAATTATTCAGTGGGAGTTTTTATTTGCAGATTTTCCTGTCTATGTGTGATTATTGTACAGTTATTACTTTGCTTTAGTTACATTTAAGATGTTTTAAATGCTTCAATGATGGTAGCTTTAATAATAAAATAGTTCCTTTTTCTGCATCAGGTACTTGTGTTTGATTTGATTTTAAAAGCTTTTGAATTATATTTAATTATTTTTGTTTGAGGGAAAAGTGTAATGAAAGAAATAAGACATTTTTTTTTTAAAAAATAACCCTTTTCCTAACTCTTGTCAAAATTCTACCAAAGCTTTTTAAGTTGACTGTAGAATTTTATAATTCATCCATTTATATGAATGCTTCTCCCTGCTATCAGCAGTTTAAAGCTATCATATCTATCAGTTCTGGAGCTGGCTTTTGCTGGTCTGAAAGCCAGATGGCTTTGCCTTCTGATGTGTTCTCCCTTCCAGAGCTGTCCCCAGTGTTTGCTCACCCTTTAAAGACGCTAAGGCCTGTGTGTTTCCCGAACTCACCGAATAAATCTAACTCAGCAAGAGGTTTTTAAGAGTTCTTTTCCATTGTAAAAATGAGGAGCAAACTCTGCTCATGGGAAATAGGAGTGTGATAAGGTTAAAGAAGAGAAAAAAAAAAGTAGAAGAAAATTTTTGTGTATCAATCATTTTCTTGCAAGTATAAACCTGTGACATGGGCTGTAGGTATTCAAGCATCTTTCCCTTGTGTGTATTTACTCCTGGGTTAGCTTGTGGTGGTTGGTGTAATGCATGCAGTGCCAGCAGTTTGTGTGATTGCTGCATGCCTTGCTGCCCTCAGGTGTGCAGTTCCCCTTGGGATCACATCAGTGCAGATGGCTGATGCACTTCATACATCATCTGCCTTCCCCCTCTGGGCTTGGGAAAGGTTTTGGACAACCTTGAAAGGCAGCTGCTCTCATGCAGTGTTTATGCTTCTGGATCCTTCTTCTTTCCCCTTAGCAATATGAGGACTTTGGAGAAATTTTACACTGTCCAGACAGAAAAGTCTGAGTTGTCCCCTAACTAGTTTTGAAAGTGTATGTTCTGTAACAGGCTCTTTGAACTTAGGTTCCAGAAAATTAAGAGAAGCACATTATTAACCAACATTAGATAACAGGTGGTTTATCTTCCAACTTTGGTGATACTCATGAATCTTTTTACAGTACACAGACTTAAAAAAACACACTACAGCATAAGCAAAGAAATTAAAAAATACATTATTAATTAAAAGGCATATTAAAGGACTTAGGTCTTGGACATGGAAATAAAACCTTAAATTTAATAATGTCTATGTTGGAATTTAATAATGTGTGTTTATTAATACTGATATTGCATTGGGATAAAAAAGAACAGTGCTGGAGATTGATTTCTGCCTATTCATTTAGGTCATGGTGATGTACTGATTCCATTAAATGCCACTGATAAAAATATTTTTAGATGTGGTACAACACAGCATGTAAGGTCAAAATCAAATTAATATTAAATGAAATTAATATTACCTAGTATAACCTTAAAACATCTGAATATACAATAGTCTGTACACTGTAACTGTTAAAATACAGGCAGTGAAATGTTATATGCATGAATTTATGCATAGTGTACACTGAGTTTTCATTTACAGCAATGAAGCTCCACTTCTATTGAATCATTTAGAAGAATTATAAAAAACCAGTAATCTATAGCCCTATATTAAAAAGGACTAGAAAGAAAAAGTAAATAAATTTTTAGCTTTGAAAAACTTGTTAAATATTTTTATCCTAAAAATTCTTTAAGGGACAACAGGTTAACTCTTCCTTATCAATCCTAATTTTAAATAGTATTATCGGTTTAGATCACGCTTTTCTGCTGCACTAAAAATGAATATTGTGAAACCAGTAGTTTTTTTACTGTGTAATCTGTTATTTGCATCCGTATAGGTACGTCCAGCCCTTTTAGTAATACATGAAAATTTCTGCAATTTTTTTTTTCTCATCGCAGATCCTATAAATCTAAGAATTTGACTTGCTGGTCTTTAGCACAGCCAACTGAGAATAGAATTTCTTACCATGTGAGAAATGAGACTGGCTGTTTCATTGGGTGACTGGCATACAAAGCTATTATAGGTGAGCAAGCAAAAAAAAATGCTATTGCCAATACAGGAAGAGAAAAAGGAAGTACTGATCTGTTTTTTAAGATATTTAGCTTAGTTTTGCAGTTTCAAAGAAAGCTCCTGTGCAGTTTCATCTGCCAACTTGCATGCCGTCCTATTGTTCATGTTGTTGACAAAGATGCTAGATAGTGTCTAGACCAATACTGACTCTTGATACATGTGATTCTCAAGGTCTTGCAGTCCAGCCAGACTTTCACTACTTTATGTTCTATCCAACCAATAAAATCCTTAGTATGACTGTGGGGATATTGGGAGAGAAAGTATCAAAACTTTACTCAGGTCGAGGGAAGGTATTTTCCTTGCTTTCTACGTCCAGCTGTTTCATAAGAGAGGACAAGTTCATTTCTCTTGGTATATCCATACTTGTCAATCTAAGTCAGGCTGCTGTCCTGAAAAGCTTTTTGGGGACAACTTGCACTATAAATTATATAGGGATGCAAGTAAGGTTGACCAGCCCTGTGGTTCTGTGGATCTTCCTTCTTAATTTTTTGGAAGATGGACATCTTTTGCCATTTTTCAGCTGCTGTAGAATTTCTCTGTTTGTTTAGTAGATAGCAATGTACACTTGCAGCCCAGACAGCCAACTGCATCCTGAACTGCATCAAAGGAAACACGACAAGCAGGTTCAGGAAGGTGATTCTCCCCCTCTACTCTGCCCTCGTGAGATCCTGCCAGGAATACTGAGTCCAACTCTGGGCACGCCAGCATAATAAGGACATAGGCCTGGTGGAGTGAGGCCAGAGGCCAGAGGAAGGCAACAAAGATGATCAAAGGGCTGAAGCCCCTCTCTTGTAAAGACAGGCTGAGAGAGTTGGGATTGTTCAGCCAGAAGAAGATGAGTCCCTTGAGAGGCTTTACAGCAATCTTCCAGTATGTAAAGATGCCTACAAATTATGACAAGGGGATGTAGTACTAAGACAAGGGACAATGGCTTTAAGATAAAAGAGGGTACTTTTAGATGTGACTTATTCTTCACTGGGAGGGTAGTGAGGCGCTGGTACAGGTTCCTCAGAGAAGTTGTGGATGCTCACTACTGGAAGTGTTCAAGTCCATCTGGGATGGTGATTTGAGGAACATGATCTAGCAGAAGGTGTGCCTGCCCATGGCAGGGACATGGGCAAAGACCTTTGAAGAACTAAAAGACCTTTAAAGACTTTTAAAGACCTAAAAGACCTTTAAAGGTTCTTTTCAACCCAAACCTTTCAGTTATTCTGTAGCAGGCAGGATCTCCCTAATGATGATAGTCTCTCTGCTTGACACTGATGAATGTATCCTGTTCTGTTTTGTATTTCTCCCATTTACCTAAATACCTCTAAAATGACTGAAAAAAGAGGCATTTTTGGAAAATATTTTCTTCAAAACTCCTGAAAGCCAGTAAACTGAGTTACCAAATACAGGAGCCATTAACCATTAACCATTAGAAAAGAAAAATACCAAGGGAAGTGTCTCATAATTCAGTTCTTAATTTTCTTAAAGCATTCTTCCTGGACTATATGCATCAATCACACCTCAGTTTTTAGGCTTCCTACCAAAGGAAGTAAGTGGAGTCTTTTGTCTTGTCTTCCACATGACTGTTTACTTAATGGTTCCTTCTTGCCTAGTATCTATAGAATTGCCATTGCAATGATTTCCTCAAGGGGAGCCACTCTCCAGGAGCTTTTATTTAATGGTGGAAAGAATCAGAAGAATAAAACAAAAATAAAATAATAAAACAGCTTATCTAATGTTATACCAAAAAATAACTGAAAAAAATTCTACTTTTTGAATTTTTTTTTCATTTTGGAAGATATGGGATCAAAACCAAAGTATTTTTGCAAGCCTTTTTAAGGGAATGAGGCTTTAGATGATGTGCCTTTCCTACACCTTTAGTGAACAGATGGGTAGTAATCGGTTGCGAGTGCAGTTGGAGCACTGAAGAAAATATTGTCATTTTTTTCTCCTGCTAGCCATTTATCTATTTAATTCTTTGACAGAACGGAGGAAATGTAACTAAATGTTCTGCTTTAATTAAAATGAAAGTAAATTTATTATTCAGGGAAACTCTGTGTTCTGTTTATACTTGGGGAACAAAACAAACATATGTATTTTCTTCATTGCTTGCCACCATCTAACACAAGGTTATTTCTTGTTGCTTATTTGGCCTATTAAACAGATTATGCTAATAATAAACTTATTTTATTACTTCTAACTAATTACAGTGAGAACTAATAAGTAAATGGCAAAAGAAAAGCACATCCTGAGAAACATTCCAGTAGATGGTGGTTTTATTAAATAAATGGCAGCCATGTCATTACCTACATGGAAGCAGGTACTTGGCTTGTGGAACTGCAGTATTTCTTTACATAAAAATAAGGAGAGTAAGAATCAACTTGTTTCTTGACTCTCATTTCCATTTCTTCAGTTGTCTTATTGCCTGGCTAGAGGAATGAAACAGAGGGGCAGCAGTGAGAGGCTTTTACCTTGGTGATACCACAGACTTATCTCCACTGGAATTTTTAAACCTTCAATAAAATCTATCATCTACCACTTGTGCTAAGCACACTGGAGGGGAATAGACACTCAAGGCTAGGCACTTCAGTATAGGAAGGATGTAGTGCCTACACATTAGCTTTTATGGGGGAGAACCCCTATCAGGTACAGTGCTGAGGGCTGCCCCTGTGGGCAGCATTATATGGCTTTTAACCTTGTTTTCTCATTTGACACTTCTAAATAAAAATGCTGTCAATCTAAGATTTCAGGATTTGGAAGCTACCAAGTTCATCCTTTGTTTCTCCTCCCCTCATTTTCTTCCTCTTTCAGAAACACAGGTGTATTCTTTTTCCTACTCTAATTGGAAATTATATTAGTCCAGTTAAGAGAACCACTGGGATTAGACATAGACTGACTCTACAGTCCTGTACTAAACACTGTTGTCCCACAAATTACAGGTGATTCAGCAACTAGGACCTCTACTACAAAGCTCAGCAAATTTCAAAATTCAACTTGATCCTACATGAGCGCTGGATATAATTACAAGACACGACTACTAAAATATAGTGCACATTTTTCCCCTTGTGACAAAGGCAAAACAGAATCCCGGGCTGCATCAGGAGAGCATGATCAGCAGCTTAAGGGAAGTTGTCCATTGCCTCGGTCCTGGTGAGACCCATCTGGAGTGCCGAGTCCCATTCCTTACCCCCCAGTACCCAAGACATGAGCACAAACCAGAGAAAGTGCAGCAAACAATCATGTACCCCATTCATGGATCAGAACATCCATCAGAATCAGGTGAAGCACAGAGCTGGTGCTGTTTGGCCAGGAGACAAGGCGGTTCTGGAGAGGTCTTAGCAAAATATAAAAATACCTGATGAAGCAGGGGAGGTAAGGAAGAGGAAACCAGACTCCTCTCAGTGGTGCCCACTGACTGGTCATGAAACTATAGGCTTATATTGCTATATTTAAATATGTTGTTGGTCATGCACCTTTTTGGAAGGAGAAAACCAATATCTGTACATGTCTTTATATTAGAAGAAGTGCTAAAAAAGAATACAGCTATATATAAATGCAGCTATAGTACAGGGAGTACAGGAGGACTGCTAAGTTTCAGTGAAGATTCCGTATTAAAAATTACTCAATTTTTCTTTCACATATCTTCGCCATCATTCAGTATTATGGTTTCAATGGAAAGGATATTCCAACTTCAGTAGAAGTTGCATCATCATCATCTTGAAACATTTTACATTCGTCCTTTGTTTGATCTGCCGTTAGTGTACTGAATGCTGAGTCTGAGAGAAGCAATTTCTTTATCTTAGTAAAGATTAAAAACACATATTATGCCCCCAGAAATAATATTGTTTTGGATGGTAATATGAAAATCTGTCTTTATATTGTCCCAGGAGCCCTTGCTCGTTAGTATTTTCCTACCTCTAAGCAAAAATTTGTTAAAGCTCTTGTTACAGTGGGAAAGAAAGTTGTATCTCACAACCAGCTGTAAGAGCCAAACTTCTCCAAATAAAATGTTCATAATTTGAAATAGCACATATTTGTACCTGAGATTTTACATGGAGTATCTGAATAACCATTTGCAACAATTCAGAGAGAATCTTGACCTGTGAGGATTTAATACAGTCTGTGTATGAAAAAAGTTCATTTTTGCCTACATTAATTTCAAAAACATCAAGATAATTTCACTGACAGATTCAAATTTACAAAAATGCCACCTATTACACATGAACATTATACAGTTACCAGGATGTATCGCACTGTACACTGGTCAGTGCATGATCTATAATTACACAACTGTATTAGTTTCCTAGGAAACACCCCGATTAAGCAGGTTTCTTGATTGAATGGTGTCCATCATAAACATTAGTGTGAAATTCCACAGGATGGGCAGAAAGATCTACTATTGTCTAAGTTAATTACTTCACTACCATCAGCTAAGTCTTCTTCCTTGTCTGTTTCCATGCAGAGACTGAGAGATAGGCACATCATGCTATTCTTTTGTGACCCTTTGTATTTTTTCCCCTCTTTCCTTCATTCAGGAAAGGACTGATTAGCTCAGAGTTTTACGGTAACAGGTAGCAAAATGCCAGGCACTATGTTGTTTTCTCCAAGTCCTGTCAGTATATTTTGCCTGCTGTTTCATGGAACTCTAAAGGCAAGTGACTATATTATCACAAGTTTTTGTGACTGGCAACTGTTATTGGCATCATATATCTAGGAACAGCTGTTGTTGTTTTATTAGAAAATACTCCAGTGATGCTTAGTGTAGAAGGAGCCAAGGCAGTATCAGCAGTGCCATTCCCTCTGCAATTAGTATAGTGTGGAATTTGCTAACCTGGACTAAAAATTTACTTTTTCTAATCAACTATTTAAATTTTCTAGAGGAAATGCATGCCTTACAGAATATTCAGAGAGACCATATGCAAAATAAATTGTCTTAATCCTATTTCCTCTGAATATTTGTGCACATTTCCAAATTAAAAATAAAAATCTAGAGGCATGATAGAAACCTCCAGAGAGTCTTCATTAGGAACATGGAGATAGCTCACTTGTACATTAATTTACTAGACAAATTAAAAACTTCTGTTCCACTGTTACATATCATAAAATGAAAATTTTGACTGCCGTGATCTCTTTTGGTATGATTTTCTGTTGGTTATGTAAAGATAGAAATGTATCAATATTGTAAGTGCATTTGATGTCAAAATTATTTTTGCAGCTTTACATTTTACTATATTTCAGTCCTCTTTGAAATAGAAATAGCAGTAGTGTGGTGAGCCAATTATGTCACATTGTGATACATCATCAAACTATATACATTACTTTTATATTTAATTTGACATGTTGTTTTTAGTTGTTTTTAAACTCAAGGCCCAATTGTTAATTCCACTTATTGATGTATTTTTGGGTGATCATTTCTAAAGAAAAGTTATTAATAAATCATATGTAAACTTTCCAGAAAAGAATTTCTTCATAAATTAGTAGCTGTTAGAATATTTATTAATAACTCAGCAAACAAAAATGTTCATCTTCTAAGACAAGAAACAGAGATTGATGGGGAGTGTCAAATATGTTCTCAGACATATGCCTGGGACTAGTTCTTATGCACTGCAGCTGAGAAGAAAAATAATGATTTGAGAATGTGAAATTTGTGGCAGGAAATAGTAGAATGTTATGTTTTCACTCTTTCAAAACTGGGAAAAAGGGAAGGGGTCTGTAAATTTTTGTAGACCAAGAAGTTGCTGCTGGAGGTAGGGATTACTATGTTATTCCCCAGTGTTTTTTAACAAGAACACGAAAATTCCCAGTGCAATTGCTCTCAGTGTGTGAGCAGAGGTTCTTGGCAACGACTGAGCTAATTTTCTTCGGCTGCAGCTATTAGAGTACGTGTGTTTAAGATAAAGAAAGGGTTGGACTTAAACCTGGCAAAGTCTTTATCCCAATATGATCTTAGCCATTCCTCATCTATATATCTTGTGTACAAGAACATTGTAATCTATAAATGACTTAGAATTTTCATTACTTTTTGTATTAATGAACCACTTAGTGTTGTTCTAATTGGTTGAACGTTAGCTGGATGAATAATTCTCTAGCAGTTACCTGCAAGATAATCAATTCATGTTTAGCATATTAAGCACCCCCAAAGAGAGACTGATTTTGTGAGCATGTTCTATAACTTATTAACTGGAGCAGCAAAGAAATGTTGTTTATTTTTTTTTTTATCTGTAGAAGCTAGTTTCCTTTTGGTATAGCTATATATTTCCTTCATAACTGGTCTATGTCCTTTTCTTTACTGCTTTTAAACATAGCAAGTCCACAAGTTAGAAGGGACAAAAAGAGCCCCTTGTCTTCTTCTGCCCCTGTAATTCTTGTCTCAAGCTCTTGAGTCAAGGGAGGGAACTTATTCAATGTGATTTACAAAGTTCTGTATTTTGATATACTGCTAGAATTGTTAGAATTGTGTAAGTCTGCTGGATTCCTTTGGCAAGACCCATGCATACAATGACTTCAAGGGTAATATCCAATTTTCCCTGTAATTCCTTTGGGAATACTGCTGCAGTCCCAAACAGTAACTTCATTTTGAGGTTCTTTTCATCAGACTTTATTTCCCCACGACAAATTCAAACTCTTTTAGCATTCAGACTGATGAAAGGATTGACCTAACATCAGTAACACCAAATCTCAGTATTTAGTCTTAAAATGTAGGCTTAAAAGAAAAGTCAAGAGTTCATTGAAGCTAGTTTTTTCAAACTGTCAGCTTTTTCCTTGAAATGGCATAATTTTGAATTCTTAAGAAAACTTCGATCATTGTATATCAAATTAGCCTGCAGTACTGGATATAATCTCTTTTAACAGATATTCTTTACTCCTGGTTGTGAGAAGTCTCTGAAATATGTCAATACAAATGCATGTGCATGAATTTATGTTATATATATATGAAGAAAGAATTGCAGATTTTCACCTTCTTTCTGAAACATCAAGACTTCCCTCTGCTTGTCAAACATCTTATTGCAGAAACAAATGAGTTGATGACATATGCTCTGAGTATCTGGTGAATATTCATAACTCTGTTGTATTCACTGGAAATTACTGAGAAAAGACCTTAAAATAAAATGTTTTGTTTTCAGCCATATCCTTGGGTTCTTACACCTAAGCAGGATTTCATCCAAGGGTAGGTAGGCTGAAAGGTAAACCTATATTTTATCCCTTTCACTTTATGCACTGAGGTGGGAATCTTTGGAGGATGGTTTGACATGAATTCCTTTTCATGTTAAGCTGTATGGACCTTAAGAAAATGAAAGGAAATGTGTCTTTTCACTTTTTTTTTTTCCTCCTTTCCTCCCCCTGCCAGTTACTACTACAACTACTTCCCTGGCAAGGAGATTAAAATTTTGCTTTTGCCATAGTGCAGTAAAATAGTGAAAGCACCTGGATAGAAGCAGCCCATCCCCCAGATCATGAGATCTGTCTGAATCTGGAGCTATGCACAACCTAACAGAAGTTGCATGAGAGAGAACACTCTGAAGGCTGTGTATTAAAGCATTGATTCATATGTGCTGCAGCTGCAAGCCAGAGCACGTATAAATAGCAAATTGAAACAGCTTCTATTTCATTCCCACCAAGAGCTTACAACCCCCAAATTCAAACAACTAGCTGCTTCTTGCCATCAATTCCCTATCCTGCTAGCAAAATCATTTTTAATGTATATTGCTGAGCAGCTCAGAGCAATTTTGTTTGAAAAGTTCTCAAAATCCAGCAGTCCAAGTGATCTCAGTGAGCAGTGTTGTTCTTTCCATCTAATCTGGTGTAACAGCTTCCCTTCTGGTTATGTTAAATTGTAGAATTACTCTTTTCAGCTCTGCTTTTCAAATCTAGATCATTTGTACATGTGGTACCTATCATTTAGACTTCAGATGCTGCTTCTGACCCATAGTACCTTAAAAAAAAAAAAAAAAAAAAGAAAAAAGAAAAAAAGGCAATAGCTTTCTTTTCTTTTTCTTTCATCCTGTCGTTTCCTGCCGGAGCTTTGGGACTCAAGCACACTCTGGTTTCATGGCTCACTCCAGGGTACACGTCGTGCTGGCTGGAAGCAAGGTTCCTTTGCACCAGCAGGGAATGTGCCAGGGCTTTCACTTATATGTTAATTACATTTTTAATATGCTGCTTTAGCAGGTTGAGTAAGCAGAGTCTGACAGGGTTGCCCCATTCCTGAAACCCTGAATCAGGAGAATGCCATTAATCTGAATTCCGAATAAGGTGTGTTTGGAGTAAAGATGCTATAGAGGGTCTAGATTTTTGAATTACTTTTGCATCAGCCAGCCTGTCTTGATCCAGACCAGACTGAAAGGGCACAAATTATCCACCAACTTACAGTCACTGGTGTAGTGATATGAATATAAGGGTCTTAGACAGCAGGAAATCTTTAAAGGAGTGGGGCTGATCTGGTAGGGGATGGGTTTGCTAATGTGACACCTCCTGTGCCCCACCAGGATTGGAAGGAGGCATTAAAGGGCATCGTTCAGTCTGAATCTTACAGCCGGACCATGTGGACGGCTGATGAACGTGCCGGCAGTGGAATGTTTAGCAGGCTGTGACGACTTTGCACAGAAATAGGAAAATTTATCGCCGGCTTGCCTCAGCAGTGCCGTACTGCCCGCTTTCGGTGGTGCGCCCCTTCTGTGCACTCCCGCCCCGCTCGGCAGTCCAGCCCTCCCGGCTCCCGGCCCCCTTCCCGGCCCCGAATTGGAGGGCTCGCTGTCACCAAGCTGGAGCCGTCCTTCTTCTGCACCTCAAGCACGAACGGCGGGGTTCGTAGCCGCCGCGCAGTTGCCGGACAAAGATATCCCTGTGCCCGAACGCAGCGGTCATGTCGGTACGGGAGGACCGAGGGACGGACGGATAGATGGATGGCTGGCTGGCTGGATGGATGGCTGGCTGGATGGATGGATGAATCGCGCATCTGTCCGAGAGCCGGGGCTAGCCCGGGTCTGCCATTGCGCGCAGGAGGCTGCTTGCGTCCCCGAAGTGCCGGGAACGGGGAANCTGCAGGAGCGGCGGCGCGGGGCTCGGGCTCCGAGGGATGCGGAGCCGGGGCCGGGTACCTCTCTGAGGACAGCGAGCAGCTGTGCCGCCAGCACTGCGAAAAGTCCCCATTTGCTTCTTATAAATTAAAGTGCCTTGTCACCAGTTAGGGCAAGTCAGCCAAGGTAAGGCTTAAATAAAATGACACTTTAATGTGTGGCAACATGGATATTTCTGGACAGCGGTGCCGCTAACACAGCCTTCTAAGTAGCGCAAAATATTTTGTGCAATAATGCTGTCGTAGTGGGTGCACAACCTGTAATTTATCTGTGTTAAAGTTGCCGCTGGTACGTAAGCCTTACCCTTGTGGTGCTGTAGAAACGTGTTTGCGTTTCCGAGGCAGTTGCAAAGGGACCTGCAAAATCCAGGCATAGAAAGGTAGCGGCGCTCTGTGTATGTGTTTGTGTGTGACCGTGGTGGTAATACCTACAGTTCTGCTCCTTAACTTATGGGGATAATGGGCAGATGCATTCTAATGGTGACGGCAGGCAGATCTCTTTAGCTCCGCACACATGTGTGAGCCTTTTTATACAATAAAACCGCATGCCATGTTGAACTATATGTGAAGCTCGGTATTTGAATAGCAGTTTCAGGGTTTGGGTTTTTTTTCCTCTCCCCCCCCCCTCCCCCATGCTTGTAACATTATATGTGATAGCTGAGGATTAAAATTGCAGCAGCAGATCTGCAGATTTACCTTTAGCTGCTTGTTAAAGCTTAAGCAGTCACCTAACTTTACTTTGTGTAAAGGGCACTGTAAATAATGCACAGACAGAAATAAATCCTCTCTACATTTCCCCTTAGCCCACCCCAATAGTACCCTTCCTCAGGAACAAAAACTACTATGAGCCTTTAGTTCACACCACATTTTGACTGATGGAACTGTCAGTGGTCTGGAGAAGTGAGTGTTTTGGAAAGCAAGGAGTTCCTTAGGATGACTTTGCTAATGTGTGTCTTTGAAAACAACACAGTACTGAACCGGTGTGTGTATGCATCTGTGTGTGCCTGTGAGAGTCTGTTTTTGTACATGAGTGACAAGATACAAGGAGGACGGGGTACAGAAACCAATGGAATGTGGCAAACGTAGATGCCTGCATTTATTTCTCTTACTGGATCTCTGTAAAGCAGTATGAGCATTGCTTATATTTTAATATAGTTTATCATTCGTATTAGGGGTTGGGATAAATTTAATTTCATGTGCATCAATGCCCCATTACTTTTTCATGATCGAAAGAAATACAATGGAAAACTGAGGTAAAATTATGACTTCAGTTAGCTTAGGTGATAAAATCACTGCCTATGTTCAAGGTACAGAATGCATTTTTCATTCCGAGACACTAGGCATAGCTCCTTCCTATCTAAATCTTTACTTCTGTGCTGCAGTCAACCTTACACAGTTGTGTGAAAACACTGAAACCTTTCTTTTGCATAAATTGTTCTTCTACTGAATAATAGTAAATGTTTGTCTTCAGGGCAAATATAGAATTAATTTAAAAGTTTGGCGCATGTTTGACATTTTGCCTAAGTGTAAAGGTAAGAAAATTTAGAGAAATAACCAAAAGGCTTCCCTAATCACTGCCTTTGACAGAATATTTCATTTCATTTTATTTCACTTCACTTTTCTGAAGACAGAGTATGGTATAATTACTTAATGCGAATTAGGTGTGGCTCTTTTTTATTTTTACATCGGTAAAGTATACCTATGTAAACAATGTAATAATTATCCTTTGTGGTTAAAGTTACTAATCATCCTACTTAAGGACTACAATAAATAACTTTTTCATTTCTGCTTAGAAAATGTCAACCAAAGAAACCGAACAAACAATCCAACACAAAACCTACCAAACAAATCAAGAAAACAACCAAACCAACACATTCATTGTTACCTGCTTTTTCTAAAAATTGACTGGAGAAATAGTGTGTGTCAGACAGCACTTTCCTTTAAATAGGAGCAAATCCAGTGCACAAGCATGTCTTAGGGGGCACTGTGCTGCTGACTGGACCATTTACAGATGAGATTCAAAAATAAATGCCTTCCACTTGCAGGTACTGAAGAGCCTGTAAGACTTTCTGGGATAGGATTGTTGACTCCACTATTAGGACAAAATGCCAGTCAAAGTTTGTATACTTTGTCTAGTTTAATTCCTCAATTAGCTTAATTTGAAAGCATTGTTCTTTACTACCTACATTAAAAATGTTGTTTAGTGGTTTTGTCCTGCAATGCAGAGACTGTAACTCAGCCACTTCACTGGTGCATGCTGTGTTAATTCATGGTAGTAGTTCTGGTGAGCATATGCAAAGTTATAAAACAACTGGGGATAAATGTCTTGAACATCCAAAACTAGTGTATGAGGGTGCATGTGTGCATGCCAGAGAGGCACAGTTGTTACAGCACCAGAACTGACATTCCTGTGTGCGCAAAATTTACATAATATTCTTCAGGGAATAATCGGTATTTTAAAGTGACTATTTTTTTTTTAATACTTTTTGTCTCTGGGTACTGAAACATTTAACGTGTGAGCTCTAAACGTGAAGAATATGAGGAATTGAATTACTATTTCTCAGTATGGTTGTATGGAAGAGTTCAACTTTTATCTCTAGCTGATAAATGAAACTTGAAAGGTATGAAAAATTCTGTTAACTATAGCTCCTGCTCCTGGTTAAGAGCTGCATTTCTGTTAATACAATTAGTGCTAGAAATTATCAGTCTTATCAGATTGAATAAAACCAGCTAAATACCAGTGAGTCATCTGTTCCATGCAGATGAACATGAGCTCCTGTTTGGACAGCTAACAGCTAGTGAGCCCTGGCAGACCTGTCCTGCAAAGGGGCCTAAATCAACCATCATGACACCATGGGGCATAGTTTCATTGATTATAGGAAAGGCAAAATAAAGGTGGCAACTGACAGGGCAGGAAGAGGACAAAACACATAGCAAAAGCTCCCCAGAACCATAAAGTGATTGCACTCATAGAGGAGATTCTTCACGTCTTCTCTTAGAGGAAGATGAAACATGTGAGAAGGTCATAAGAAGAAACTCCGTATGAAAACCCCAGCACAGCCTACAAAGGTCTATGTAATCCAGCACGTGTATCTCCCTAGCATTAATTATAGTGGAAAACTTATTTTCCATGATCAGTAGAGCTGGAGTTTAAATAGTATGTGTATAGTTTGGTGATAAATCAGGGGAAAGTGCTTAAACTTCATCATATACTTGATGGGCAGACTTGGACAAGTCCCTAAAACACTCTCTAACTTCATATATGACATGTGCATGGCAAAATAATTACAGAATGAAGAATGAATATTGCATAATACTGTTTTAGAAAAATATCACAGAAGCTAATACTGAAGTGTTATTGTCACCATTACTCTATTACTCCAGTTTTGAATTATACACAATTTTGCTATTCCTTTCCAGCAAATGAAGCTATGTGGAATTTGGAAATTCAGAAAATGGAAGTGGAATTTTTTAGAAGCTTCTGAATTGAGGACTTAACAAATCATGTATCACGTAAGGGAGAACAAAGATTGGCAGGATAAGATTTTTTTTCTTCCAAAGCCAGGTTTTATCAGAAAAACAGTTAATACTGAAATGTTTTTAAAGATAGTTTTAATAATGTACCATTACTTTTCTTTTTTTTTAACTGGTGTTAATATGCACAAAGAGAAGCAAGAGAATTTAAAATAAACTGGTTTGAGATTTGAAAGGAATGAATAAGGCTGATCTCCTGTTCAGGGGTTGTGTTTAGGTGGAAGAAGTTGTTTCAGGGGTTTGGTTTGGGGTTTGGGTTTTTTTAAAATAGTGTCTTTGTAGATTGAATACAACCAGAATAACACAGTTGTGTAGCTCTATAAGTAAGTGACAAGCAACTTGGTAGCATTTGCACATCTGCAGTCCTTATATAATGAAAATACATTCAGCAGTTGCTTGAGGCCTGTAAGAAATATAGTTTTGCTTGATGGCAATTGTCATTTATATTTTTGTTCAAACCTGAGTAGAGTTAAAGCTGGGTTTGTTATCATAGAAAAGACAAAGCATTACTTTACTACCCTCTCCTTGTGAAATTGCTTGCTTCTTTTAAGCAGATCTTTTTGCAAAAGGGAGTCTATTTAGGTCACAGACAAATTATTCCATTCTCACTTCACCTTACCTAGGTTTCAGTACAATTTATCCAGTGCTTACAAGGACAAATTTTCAAGGCTGTGAAGGATGGTGTAAAAATATCCAAGCTAGCTGAGGTACCAGCTGCATTTCTACCACAGGATTGTAGTGAGGATCTGTGAGATTTTTGCTCTTTCCAGAGTCTACTGTAATATTATACCCTGAAATTACCTTACAAGAGGGATCAGCCACATTATCTTGACTTAGCAGATGGGATGAGTGAGGTGATAAGACCAGCAGGTTTTTCCTTAGGACAGTCTGATGGATGGAGAAGTAGCAACTGCCATTTCCTCATTCAGGTCCTCTCAGATGGGGACAGTGAATTGGGCTTTTGCAAATCAGATATTTTCATGTACTTCATTTGATTTGAACCATTCTTTGGAGAAATCTGCCTCTCCCTGCTAGTGATGTAGAAGTGCATGCTTCAGTATAGGTGATCTAAATACTTCCCAGCACGTCTTCTCCCTGTGCAGTATTCCTGTTGAAAACAACCAACTCTTTATTTGATTGATTCCTTGTGTTGGTCTTTGCTGGTGTATCATAGAATCATGAAACCAGGTTTGGGTTGAAAGGGGCCTTTGAAGAACATTTAATCCAATCTGCTTTGCCCTGCCATGAGCGTAGCCATCTTTCACTAGTCCAGGTTACTCAAAGCCTTGAACTCTGTCACAGATGGGACACTGACATCTTCCTTGGGCAGTCTGTTCCAGTGTCTCCATCACGTGCTGTGTTGTTTTGTAATTAATTGCCATTAAGCTCTTACAGCACAGTTAGGGGTGTATATGTGGTACGTATACACACACATATTCTTTGAGAAGGTACAAAGAAATGAATATTTACTTTTTAAAAATACAGTGTTTGGTACTCTAAAAGCATGTAAAAATTGCTGGTAACATTGTGTGGCATCAGACTGAACAATTTTTTGGCCCAAGTTGTGTTATATTCACAGATGGGAATATGCATTTTTGTTAGTATATGAAGTGATTTTTTGAATTCTACAATTAGTTAACCAAATCAGTAGTATATTGTTCTACAAAAGTCATACATTTAGATTTGAATTCTGTTTATTTTACATCTCCTTCTTGCTGGGTGGTACAAAAGCTGAGAAGGAAAATCTTTTGGTTCAAGAAACTGTGGTTGCTTTCATTTTCAGTAATTATACCAAAGAAAATAATCTTGTAAACATTTATGTATTGGGCAGCTGTTTGGAGGAGGCTTAAGATGACACTTCATTTGGGGTGAAATTTCTCAGGCTTATATTCACTTAAACTTTCAATCGTGTTCTGCTACTGATGATATGACGATAGAACAAATAATTTAAAAAAAAACAGCAACATGAATACAAGCTCTATAATTGCAGAGCAAGCATTTGAGATATTCAGAGGCAGGTTTGAGATTGTCTCAATGAGTCCTGTTCTATATGTAACATACAAGTGCCCCTTCAGTAGAAAACCTTCCTATAATTAGTGAAAAAAATTAGTGGTTTAGCAATGGTGTCAGGCCAATAATGAGCTATTAATTTCAGGCTGTTGGATTGTGTATGCATGTGTTTCTGCTTATTTGAAGAAAACAGTAGTTGTTAAAAGGGAGGCAGCTCCTTTAGTTCATTCAATAGTGAGAAAGATTTAATTTGACTGTAAAAAGGTATTTTTAACATTGATGTATTGTATTAGCACCTGGGAAGTGCTGACTGTTCTAAATGTAAAATCTTGGCTTTCAGGATAAATGAAATAAAACTGGGGCATATGAGCATTGTAGCATGTTAGCCATTAACTGCTCATGGCAACACCCAATATTTAAAAATACTGGGAGAGCAATTTATGTCTGCCTTACAATCCTCAATCACTATTTCTTGTATGTTTTACATTTGGTCTTTCAATAAATAATAGGCTTTCTTACTGGAGTAATAAAATCAAGAAAAAAGCTACGCATCATTTATTACATGCAATATCCACACACTTTGCTGATGAAGAAAATTTGTTATATATTTGCTGTTCATTAAAGCATGAATTCTTGCATTCATATTAGTGAATTTGAGCTTAGAGTTATTATCTTGACTAGTCAGGCTAGAGACATCTTAAATATTTTTCTATTTGCAGGAGGGAAGGTGTAAAATAATCCATTCATTGAACGTTTAGCTTTTGTTGTTGTTGGGTTGGTGTTGGTTTTTTTGTTTGTTTGTTTGTTTTTTAAGTTAGGAACCACTTAAGAAACTTCTAGAGAACTGGTGTTCTCTAGTATAATGTATAATATAAGTATAATGTTTGTTCTTATACTCATTCATTTTCAATGGATGAACAACTAACACTTTGAAATCCTGTGTAGCTTTGTACTAGAAACCTTTCTAAGTGGCTTTGGAAAATGCCAAGACAAGCAGCACGTTAATGTTTTTCAAGTGGAGCTCAACATTTCTAGCTGGTTAAGTTTCTTCCAGTGCCAGGTACAGACTGCCAGAGTATTCACAGTAACAACTGATTCATACAAGGTCTAGTGTTTCCTAAACTGGGTTTATTTGTTATCTTGTGTACTCTCGAGGCAACTATCCAAGGCATACAGTTCCTGTGCATTAAAAGAACAGGTGTACCAGAACTGTCCCAAGTGGCAGCAGAGTGGGAAGACAGTTACTGACCCTGGCACACATGATGTGACCTGCTGCCACAAGTCCCTTCAAGCAGCAGGTACCTCTTTCCAGGTGTTTAGCAGGCACATTTTGAGCATGCAGCTTTTGGACAGGGAGTGCGTCCCCAGAGCTGACCAAGTGCTGTGGTTGAGACCCCAACTTGCTGCTGAGACATAAATGCATTGGCTTGACGGTGCATGCCACTTGTGTGCTATAAATTGGACAGTAGGTTTAGAGGACTTAGGGGGAGTGATCATGTTAAATGAATATTTTCCTGGAGGAGGACTTTATGTTTCTCAGATCCCACTCAAACAACTGCATAATTCTAATACCAGCCATGTTTTAAACTATATGAGAGTAACATAATCTTGGATACATCTTGATCTGTGAAGGACGAGTTCATAGATAGGTATGTGTTACCAAATTGATCATCAGAGCTTATGGAGAATGTATGCAAAATTATTCAGCAAATAAATTGCTGCCTTTTTTTTTTTTAGAACTTTTTTTTTTCCCCCTGGGTTAATTTTCTACTGGATTAGAGAGCTGTGTCATTTCATAGGAAGGTTTGTCACGTTCCAGCTCTAAAGTGGAGAAAGTTAGGGGAGCAACAGGCTGGATGCAGGGAAAGAAAAATAGGGCACCATTATTTTGCTAATCTTTCTTCAGCCATGAGGCAGATGAATGGAAAAGATGACCAGAGGGATGTTCCTTTGTAAGAACCTCTGAGAAGTAGACTCCTGGATGAAAACCTATTCAAGAGGTTTATAAATACCTCTCAAGGTTGTAGCCTTGCATTGTGATTTGAATGAACTTGAGCTCTTTCAGACTATATAGGTCAGGTGATGACTGATTTTCTAAAGCTGTTAGTGCCTACTGTGCTGCTGAAGCCAGTTGGGCTCATGTTCTTACATCATGGTAGTGTGTTGACTATGCTATGTCATGTCAACATACCTGTAAGTTTTCTAGTGCTGAACTGAAACAGGACATGTCCCCATTTATGTTTGTTTGGAGTTTTTTTTTTTTTTTTTTTTTTTTTTTTAAGAAAAAGAGGTATAACATTCGTGAACTGCGGTGAGTTTCCTCCACAGGACAACTGTGTGATAATTTACTCATTATGTTATAATGAGCACTTGCTCTATTTATTGTGAAGCTTAATATATTTTAATGACTGTTGTGACTCCCCTGCAGAGCAAAACTCAAGAGTGTTTCCGTGCACATGATTCATTTAAATGGATTTGTTACAAGTTTTGGGACTTGTGAGGACATACATTTTTTGCGACATATAGCTACAACTTTGCTTTAAAAGCAGAACATTACATAACTTTGGAAGAATCCCAAAACATAGATGGTTGTCTATTTAACACTCATATTTTATACCAGGTGAAAGATGAGTGGTTTCACTCTTGTATTAAAGGGCAACTTGCAAAGTTTTTGTTTGGGACTTCGATGAATTCATTAAAATTAAGGCTCATGAATTAATGTCATTTGGTACTTGACCTCTCCCCCCTCTAAATCAGCATTATTTAGATTCAGATTTATGTTTTTTGAAAATATTAGTCAATATTAAAGTAGGTTTATAGCATCTGCAAGCTAATTAGAGGCACATCAATACAGCATTTTTTTTAAATCTTCTGAAGATTGTCAACATTCTGGCAACAACACTGTATTCAGGAAAATGAGAACAGGAAAAAGAATGTCATAGAAATTGACTTGTAGACAAGGTCTTTAGCCTGTCAGTATGTCTGGTCAATCTTTGTAGATTGCTGGTGATCTTGCTTTGACATCAAAGCTTTTTGTAATGACATTTCTGTAATATCCACATACAGTGTTACCTCTAAAGGAAACACTTTGCTCTTCTCTATGCTTTCACAAGCCAGATTCAAAATTAAGCAGGTGCTTGAAAAATACTGTTTTATCAACATTGAGACTTAGAAATATGAACTGCTTTTCTGAATTGGCAATGTTGTTTATCTTTTGCAAAACCTGAAGGTCAACTTCATTTTCTTATTCTAAAAACTGCAGTTTTAGTAAATCTAAACTGATAGATAACTCTTTAATCACACCATTCTTTTCTTTTCTATGCTCTTTCTCTACTGTGTCATTTTTATGTGAACAACTCTTACCATCCCCAGAGACTTGCAAGCAGAAGTTTACTGAATTTATGAGTACACAGCAATTTATTTTCTGATAGAAACATTAGGTAGGTAACCTTCTCGCAGGCAGAATGCTATAATGCCTGATTACTTCAATGTGAGGTCCTGCTGAGTCCCTGAACATCAGACAGCTACCACTCAGGCAGGTAATTGTGGACCTCCATGACATCTGAGGATGGGGCAGTGGTTATTCCTGCTGAGTTCTTGTCTTCCCAGTTCCCCAGTTTTTCCCTTATGTCTTTACACTTTTTAATGACTTTTTCATTACTGCCCACTCCATATTTTCACTTCTGTCTTTATTTTAGCTATAGCTACATTAAAGGTCCAAGTTCTTTGCTCCATTTTTGTAGGGTCCTGACGTTAGAGAACATTATATTTGGAACAAAGACAGACTTTAAATAATTGCAGAAACAAGGAACTTCAAATGGATAGTTTAGATCAAATTTGGCCTCATTCCTGCATTAGCTGTGAACATACATTGTCTGCAGGAAATGATAGCTTATGGACTGCACATAATGAATGGCCTTTGAGCTCCTGTCTCCCATGTATCTCACGACAATAAAAGGAAGCGTTGTGTACCTGATGTGCAGTTCTGCTGACCAATTTTAGCAATTGATTAAAAAGTGTAAAAAGTAAAGGATAAAAGAGATGATATAAAGAATTCAATAAGGAAATAAATGTATGGCATTTAAGAAAGACTGAAACCCTTTTTTGGCATATGATACAAGAAAAGAAGAGCATGACTAAACCTTTTTTTTTTGCCCTGCTTGAAGTATTATTCCAGATTATTGTAGGAAAGGTGTCAATTAGAGTCAGCTCCTTTATGCCTTCTTATCTCTTTCTTTTCACAAGAAGATGTAGTAAGTTTTACAGGTTGCCATATAAAGAAGTTGATTTTTTCCCCCTCAAGAAGATATTTATGCAGTAGATATCTTATTCCTAAAGAGGATTACAGGCTTAGACCAAACAATCAGGGTTTGTAAATACTTTTTATGATATCATAAGCAATATAGCAGATATTGAAAATTATACCTATATTCTGCCTAATTTTGGCTCACCAGGGCAAAATATATTTGCATATTGAGTCGGATCTCAATCTTGAGATATCTTGAGATCCTCAGCCAAGGGCCTTAGCTTTTTATTGATGCTTCTGCTTAACAGCACAGAAAGAATTTCTGTAATAGAGGTGGATTCTGTTGTTATTAACCTTCCCATCATCGAGACAAAAGGGCTTCTGCACAGCTGCCACCATTTTTGTAGCCTGAATGAAGTGCACAAAAATTTGTCTTCAGGAAGGCACGTCTTTGCAACAAGGTCAACATGAGGACTTATTTTAAAAGCTTTCTTCAGACATATGTATATATATATATATATATGCATTTCATTTTTGGATGTAGGATACAACTCTTGTCCTATCTGCAACTCTGCAACAGCTGTAGCAGTAGTGCTGCAAAAACCTTTACAGATTTAAGAAACTGCTCCTCATCCAGTTGCTAGAGTCTGCCTTTTCTATGATAAGGTGATTTATTCTTGGTATAAGGACTAAATGAATTCTGGATGTCAAATCTTTACATAAACTGGGGGAAAGACCCCTACTCATCAGAACAACTTTTCAACATTTGAAACAGATTAATGTTTTTCCACTTAGTATTTCTTATAGCATAGCCCAGTTGAAAGTTATCAGTTTGATGTGGGGGTTTTATTTGGTGGTTTTTGTCTTTTTCTTTGCTTGTTTGTTTTACCTTCTTTCTTTACAATTTACCTTAAAATGATGGGTCTTTTTATATGTGTTACATGTTCCCATGCAAATATTTCTTTTGTCTTTGACTCTATTCCTTGTTGCATACACATCCTTTCATATTTATTTGGTTACTCTGCAAGTTGTATATAACTACAACAAATACACCATTCCTGTGTGTGACATCTCAAAAATAGTGTTATTGAGTAGATTCTCAAAGGCCCTGTGAGACTGGTATCTTAACACTTTTTCAGTCTGATCCTCTACAGTTTTCACTTTTTCAGTTCAAAAGACCACATAATTCTGTACTGCCTAAAGGCACGAGAGATTGGTTTTTCTCACAAGCAAAATGAATAGGTATTTTCAGCTCTCTCCATTTTGTTTAAAGTTTGTCTTTGAAAGCTTAGGATGATGAATTTGAGATTTCTTTTCAGACACATGCTTATTTCTTTCCATCACTCATATTTTAAGGTTATACTTTTCACTCCTCATTGTTCAAGTGCGGGAGAGGTGTATTGAACTCTTCCTTGTCAGACAGTACAGACACACTGCAGTACTACTTCTCCTTTTGAAGACCTTTTTGTACCTAAAGTGGCTTGTAGTATCTTTGATGTTGCCTAATTGGAATCTCAGAAGTGAAAAATGAATAGCTGAATGAAGACATGAGTGGTAGGCCTAAGGTTATACATAATTTTATTTTGCTTTCAATATATATTTTTTGTTCTTATACCTTACAGTCAGGTAGTCCTCTAAGACTACTGCTTTATTTATTTCTCTCATTCATTTCTGCATTTGAGTCTCTCAATTATCTGTCTTCCACACTGTGAACGGAAGCTCCTGAATTTGCATTTGTCCTCATGGTCCCTCTGAATCTGTCCCAAAACTTTTAACTGGCCTTCTTTTTAATGACTTGTCTGTCTTGAACAGGTTTGGGTTTTTTCTTGGGTTTTTCTTTTGCTTGTGTTTTTGGTTTGTTTGTGGTTTGATATTTTGTTTGTTTGGGTTTGTTTGTTTGTTTATTTGTTTTTATTCCTGTCTCATCTACTTGTCTCACCTAGTTTAGACTTAAGTTTCTTAGGACAGGAGTATGTCTTAAAACTCTGATAAATCTCTTTCATACAGCTCAGCAGAAATAATTTTGGATTACCCAGTGCAGTGGCAGCCTGGCTGCCAAGAGTCACATGGAGAGGGGCATGGGGATATGGTGGACCATGAATTACAGGTGGAAAGTATCCTTACAGCAAGGAAGGGCAGGCACAGCAGCAGGGCTGGAGCACAGAATTCTACTCTTCATGGCAGTGGAACAGCTGTGCCAAACTTACAGTGCTCCAAAACAGGAAGGAGGTCAAGCAAATATAGTGATGAGTGGGAGGCCTTGAGGTTCTGGAGGTTGCATTGCCAGGAGACAAGAGAAAGGGCACTGCAGGGAGCTCCTTGCAGCAGTAGAGGAGTCAGTGCCAGGCTCCCCTGGGAGGTGCACAGCAGCAGGGCAGGGGACAGTGGCCGCAAGTGTCAATGGAGGGGACTCCTGATGGATTTGAAGAGGCAGCTTTCCACAGGGAGCAAGGTTAAGCACTGGGACAAGTTTCTTAGAGAGAGACCTCCAGAGAGAGATGTTTTTAAAATTCATCTGGACATGGCCCAAAAAGCAACCCAATAAAACTTAGAACGTCACCATGCCTTGGGGAGGAATCTGAACCTTTTGGATCTTCAAAAGTCCTTCTAACCTACATTTTTTGCTCTTATTGCTCGCTCTGCAGTCCTATTTGCATTAAGTGTTGACTTTATCATTTGCAATTTTTTTAGAAATAGCTATCTGTGGATTCTGGGGAGCTGTTGGTGATTTCACAGGGATAAATTCAGTTCTACATCTTCAGCACTATATTTTGCTGACTTGGGAATGTATTGCATCTATTAAGTGCTCATTTCTAGTCACTTTGGATGTGAATGTCCACTTCAAACTTCAGTAATTGGAGAAACCAAGTTAGAGGGATAGACCCATTTTTAAAGGATACTTTTGTTACTTGCAATGATTACTGAATCAAATACCCTTCTTCAAAAATATATATAATTTTGAGAGAGGTAAGAGTATTTATGAAGAGGCAAGAGCACAAGTGAATGGAAAAAATCAAGACTTGGAACACAAGAAGGGTAAGTAACTAGTTTGTCATAATGGTGAGAGCAGAATTGATTTATAGAGTTTTAAATCTTTAAGACCAAAGGAAAAATGAGCCTGTTAAGGTGAAACAAAATATTTATGTCATCTTGGAGTAAGATACAGAAAAAAGTGGTGATCAGGAGGACCAAAGACTTGTTTGCTATCAGAGTACTGTCTGAAGGAAAGAAGTTTAAGCTTGTGAAACAAAAATGCTCAGAATGACAACAGATCATTCTAGAAAATAATGATGACAGAAACATTATTTGTGGGCTTAAAATATTTCCTTAATTTCTGAGATAACCCTCTTGCTTAGTAGAGCAGAATTAAAGTCTTTCTTCTGATTTCTCTAAGTTTAGAATTAGTTTTTCCCCTCGAGCCCCGTGCCAGTACAATTAGGAGCGTTAATTTATAGCATGGCCTGGCAGAAAATACTAATCTGTAGTGCTTTTCTTAGTGGGTTGGGGCCTAGCTGGCATTAAGCATAAGGAAGAATCAACTGCCCTAAAGGACCAATTCTACTGCTCCATTTCTGTATATGTTTATTAATTTTCTAATTTTCACTGCAGCTTTTGATAATCCTAAACAAATGTTACATGTGTAGTGCATTGTGCAACCTTTGGAGAAATCTCAAAAAACCTTATTGTTATCTGTTCCTGGCATATGTTAAATAGTGTAGAGAAAATAGGTCTCTTGCAGATGGACACAGAAAACAATGCAGACATTACATTAATATAACCTTTTTAATTATTTGTGACCTTTTACAAAGAGAACAATACTGTGTTATATGTTTTTCCGCATTAAGTTCTGCAGGAGTCTATTTTTGAAAAGTACTTTTATATTATTCTGCTAAGTTGACTTTATCCTTTAGTTTTAATGCATCAGGTTTTTTATCTTGAATGCGCGACCTATTCATGGGCAAGGTGCAGCTCAGTATCAGCCTAGTGAGAGGCCTTTCCATTCTGATTTGCATGGTCTACTGTATTTCATCTTCTTTCAAGTAATATTTAATGTATTAGCTGGCACCAGATAGAATCATAATTGAGTTCAACTGCCAGCTCTGGCCAGCTACTTCAAAATAATCAAATGTTTCTCTTTCTTGGAAGCGGCACATACAGTATATAATTTTTGCTGTTGTAGTGCCTCTTAGAAATACCTAACTTCTTTTCTACTTTTTTGAATGAGAAAGGTGATTTAGATTTTTGTTTTCTTCCCAGCATAGAAATCAGAGTGTATTCTATCCAGACAGAGATTATAAAAGCTTCACTCATACCTTTTTCTTCTTTTCCATTAAAGCAGTGTGTTATCTTTTTGAACTTATTACAGACTGCAGACCATGGAGAAAGGAAATATGGCATCTCTCTGGTTTTGATTAATAACAGCTTGTCTTTTATCTAACTTGAAGGGTTAAAACTGCTGCATTAACATCGGTAACATTGCTTTGCAAATGCCTTTGATAATCCCATCTGAAATTTATGATCTCTTGTACAGAAACAGAACTACAAACAACTCCTAATCCAGTCTCTGGAAAGTGACTATGTTAAATGAATATTTCCAATGCTATCTCAGTGAGATCTCCTTTCTTATTTCTAGATGTTGTGAAATGAGCAGAGAATAAATTTTATTTGAAGCAAGCAGAGAGGAAGTGCATACTTTTGGCTAGACCATGGGTCTGGAGCCCAAGAAGCTGAATTTGCTGTTTCCTTACTTGTAAGAAAGCAATTTTTAGCGTGTGTAGCAGTCAACATTTATGTGTGTTTAATGATTGGTCTTGGTTAGAAAAATATAAAGGGGCTGAACCACTGCTTAACTTTTACCCAGGGTCTGTGGGACCTGGCAACAACTGTGTTCCTAGAGGCAGGGTTTACATCTGTCCAACACATAAGCTCTGGAGTCAGCTTTTGTAACCATAAGAGGACCGAGGAAGGGGAAGAATCGCATAGTGAATTTTATATGCTGCTGTGTTCAATAGATGCTTCACTACTTCAGCTACTTCCTATAGAATTGTATTAATGTAGCCAGTCCTGGAAAAAATTATCTTCTAAGGATATAGTTTTATTACATGCTGTCACATGACTGTGAGAACTCTCATGGTTTCATATTTTTACTGGCATGGTTATTCCATAAATGCAAGGTAGATTAGAAATCTGAGGAGTTTTGATCTTATTTTTTTAGTTCCATAAGACATAGATTTTTTTTTTTCTTAAAAACCCAGCCAATCTCTTAAAGAGTATTATAGCCACCTGTCTGACAGTAGATTGCATTTGTAGGATCTCCTTACCACGTGTTTGTAAAATATCTTGCACTTAAAAACAAAGTTTATTTTAAACACTAAACATTTTGGTCAGCACCAGCTCTGACTTTTCATGAAGTTAAGCTGGTGGACCAGCAACACCATGAGAAGGACGGTGCTAAGTAGCAACTGGGGCATGTTGTGAATGGCAACTTTTTGCTTTTTGAGTTAACTTGCTGTCAGCCAAAAAGAAAGCTAGTAACAACTGTGTAGTTCTAGAAGTGTGAAAAGATGGGTGGAAAACTAGCAAAATATGTCATAGATTTGATGATAAAAATATTTCTTTCTAGATTTCCTTTTTTGCTTTTTGTCTCACTGTGATTGGATCCAAATGAAAATTTTCTTCCTTGTAACATTATATTTTTATCCCATGAGCAAGTGGGTAGTGATGCCTCAATATGAGATTAGTTTTTATTTTAAATAAATTTAGAGAACTGAGGAAAGAACCCTGCTTAATGAACAGGTCTCCCAAAAATTAACTCTGAAGATAATGAGCCAGAAATTCTGCTGATTAATTCCTGATGCAGCATCAATGAAGTCAAAGCAGCTTCATAGAATGTAACTACAAAAAAGCTTGAGAACATAGGCAAAAATCTCTCTTCAGATTTTTTTTTTTTCATTCTTTCCAGTAATTCCTGGTGTTACCTGAAATTGTGCATCATTGCTTTCAAAAGTCATTGTTGTGTCTGCAGGCAATGGTGCAGCTGAAATAATTTTGTTTAAATCTAAGGATTTACTTCTTTTTCTCCTCAAAAAAATATCTAGTCAGATATTACCCAGGAAGTTATGAGGCATTGGTTATGGTTGCCTCCACTACTCTTGTGGTGAAAATATGGTTAAATGTTCTTTGGCATGTCTTTCAGAAATGCACGCTTACTTTGGAAGATAAAAGGGGGTACATACCTAGGTGGATATATGCTTTTATATGCCTATATGAAGGCTGGTTTTCTGATAAACTCTCAAAAAAATTAGTGGAAAGACACAGGTGCTGTAGTGTCTTCATCTCATCATATTATTGTTATTTTTTAATAATTATAAGAATCCTTTAAATTACATTCACTAAATTTGTATGCATAGTTCCCATGTTCTAGTGGGTCTAGAGCTTACCCATTATATAATGAAAAAGTTTTTGTGGCTAGATGTAGCAGTCTAGTTATTAAAGAAAAGGAAAAAATGGGTTATAGCTTCAAAAAGTGCACTTTTGAGAGACTGTTACACTTCCATTTATTTTAACAGTAGATACAGGTAACTGGTTGAAGCTGATAAAATCATAGGAGATTTCTTTCCTGGCTCAGATCTGTTTTATGCTTTAGCTGGCTACAGCAATTTAACGCTTGCTCCTAGGTTACAGTTTTTCAGAACACAAATTTTAACAAACACTGTAATCACAGAAAGTTTACTATACAGATCAAGTTTGGTTTCCTTACAGAGATGTGAGAGATTTCCTTTGTAAAAATGATTACTGATCATACCTGTATAGTGTTACAGACTTACTGAGAATCATAAAGAGAGAAAGATCTAGGCATTGATCTCTACTTTCACGGATTCTTAACTTTATGTAGTGTGTCTAATTCTGTTGCAGTGCTGGAATAAGTCAGTCTGTAATGCTGGACACCCAGATAAACCTGTAGAGAATCAGAATTGGGTAACCTGCTGACAAGTAGGTGACAAAGGCTAAAAGAGCATCTAAGACTCAATGTTGTAGCTTCTTTCCTTTCAATATATGTGACACAGTTGACACAAAACTGAAAGGTTCAGTTGTTAGATCTATAAAAATATCCACAAAGCACAACCAAGATAAAAGGCACAGAGTGGAAGGTCATATTTTCTTCTCAAATGGATGGTTCCTTGACTATAGGTGGTTTAGCAACTAAAACTTGTGGAAAAAAAAAAATATTTTTTTAATCTTGCTTTTTTTTTTCCCTCCATGGGATTTCTTTTTGTTCTTATATCTTTTAGAAGAAAGGCTTTTCTTTTCCTTTTCTATTATCACAAATCCTGAAGTAGCTGATTATTATTGTAGGATAACCTTGTCTAACAAAGTCACATCTGAAGAGGTGAAACAATGCTTAAAGGAGTGCCAAAGAATGAAGGATGTCAAGATGTCAAGCATGTCTTCTGGATAGGTTAGAAGCTAACTTCAAGAGTACTGAAAGGGAAAGAAATTAGCCCTGTTGGACCTAAGTCCAAAATACAGGTAGGCTGTCAAAGCTAGCAGTGCTTATGCAGCAACAGGGTTTTGTCTGAGAAATACAACCAGCGATGTAAGAAGAGCCTAAAGCAAGTCAGCTGTAATTCAGATTTAACCTTGTCATAAAGGGGTTAAAATCTTTTATTTTGCAAGTACTATGATTATAACAAGTTTTATTGTTACTAGATTTTGTTAGTTTTGTTGTGGTTTGGTTTTATTTGAAAACATAAAACCAAACAAGAAGAAACTGGGTTTGTCCAGTGTGTTGCCCTGGCTCAGGATTGCAGGTTACCACAAAAAAGGATCTCTCTAGAGTTTTCAAAGGTAAAAGACTTCACACAGACTGCTTTCAGAACTTGTATGAAAATATTAACAGGGGAAAAAAGTCTTAGAGTGATTGTTAAGAGGATACCTAAGCATGTGCAAAACATGCAACCACTTGTGTGAGTATTCAGGACATAGGAAGAATTTTTTACACATCTGTAGAATCTTTGGATGTTTAAACAAATATCCACTTCCATTGTCTTAAATTTTGGTCAAAGTGGACAAGAATAAGGAATGTGACTTACATTAGGATATAAGTTGTCTTGGCTACACTTCACTTGTCTTGTGATATTGGATAATTAGAAGAAAAATAAATGTCTTGATTAAGGTTAGCATTGAAGGAAATGCAAACTCCCCGAATTCTTTAAACTTAATGCTGTGGAAAGAGCAAAAAAGGAGAAGTATGTCTCAAAATCTGAAAGTAACTAATAATCTAGAATTTTTTTCTCTGTTAGGTCATTAATATAGTATGTATTATACTGTGTCAGTAAGAGCAGCAAAGTAATCAGAAAAAGAAAGGGAGAAAAATGAACCTTGTTATATTCTCACACTGTTGCATAAAAGCAATTTAGTTCATGGAACAATTCTTGTCATAGCATTTTAAAATCAGTAATTATTTCAGGGTTTGGCTGCAGTATATTTCTGTTTTAGTTTTGTTTTATCATAAATATCCCATGTCAGATGTTATATCAGAGGGAATAAAATTTTGGTATGCCACTGTAGGATTTTACTTACAGTCTTAGAGTAGGTCTTAGGACTTGCTGTTCAAGGCACTTCCAGGGGAAATAGCAATGCATGATTTATTTTCTCGTAACTCTGTAAAATGTTTCTTGTGTTTAACAAAAGTAAAACCACAAAAATATCCCCCAAACAACTCTTAATGGTTTTTAAAAATATGACATTTTTATTAATGATAAATCGTGATTATACATTTCACTATTACAAGGCTAATTCTTCATTAAAATATCTCCTACTTTATTGTGCTGGTTAGTCAAAGTATTGCACTGTTCTAAATGTGTTAGAAATAATCTAGAACAGGGAGGTTTAGCCCAAACATTTGATTAATTTTTTCTAAAGTCTTCAAACTGTATTTTTGAGTAACTAGCACCCATTGCTGTTTTAAAAATTTAGAAAATTTCTCATTAGGATAATAAAGAAGGCTAATTTAATACTAAATGTGTTAGATACATCTAAATAATGGATTTAACCTTTTAATATAGAATGCAGCATTCTAATTTGGAAATCAGAGGTGCATTTTATGGCATAGATATATTGTCAGCAGATCTTAACTTATGGGTTAATAAAGACTGATTATGAATTATGTTGGATGTGGACATTCTTACAGACTTCTTATTTCATATGGATTTTTTCCCATTGTATGAAAGGAAGGGTAAATCTGATGAGATATATATATATTTCAGATGAGCCTGAAATACAGGAGGCAAGCACCTAGCTTAGCACTCTAAGGTGTTAGTGTCATGCAGCTGTGATGCAATTCAGTAGAATATGTCAACACTTCTGTAATCTTACGTGGTGTTTACTTATTGTATGGATTTACTCCATCATGTAAATGAACAGAATATTGAAAGAAAAACAGTCAGAATTGCTGTAATGAAGTTCATCAGATGTCTGATATGTACTACTGTGAATTGTGATGATTTATGATGATTTCTGCCTCTCAGCTTGAGCATAGGTCATAAATACTGTTCTTTTGAATTACATGCTCTTCAGCCCAAGACAGACATTTTACAAGTGCACCTTGCTTTTATTTTCTGAGTGAAAACTATATTATATCCTGAGGTGATTTACTAGTTGATATTTGGAAAGGATGTCTATCTAAAGTCAAACTGCTGCCTTTTAACTGCTTATGTGGTTTGTTATTATGTTCATACGTAACTTGTAGAACACATTAAGAGTTTCACAATTGATTATGTCTACTGAATATATATCTGAAACATACTTTTTTTTTTGTATTTTAAAGTTGCAAACAGTATGGTTTTGAGTTTAGATAAACAATAAGATTTAAAAAAATGTGTATTTCAATGTACAAACTAAATTTAGAACTTTGTGCTTTGAGGTCAGTTGGTGCAAAATAATGCATTCTATACCAAATGTTCAGTGTCACCTCTGTTAAACACTCTACCTTTGTTTACAGGTTTTGCCTTTTGAAGCACATTTTATTGTTCCTTAATTTTTTCTTTTTAAATACAATTTGCATTCTTCTCATTGCCCAATTATCTCCTATGTTGTCAGCAAGGTCTTTTATTTACTACTGATTAGGATGTCATGCACGTATTAAGTGCATAGATTTTCTCAGCCCCATTGATTGCTGGTGCTGAAGAATAATCTAGTCTGTGCATATGTGATATATTTTGCATATATATATATATATATATTTTTTTTTTTTGTAAATACCATATGGAAAGGTGTTGACACTTCATGTCATCCTTTATCTGTTTTTGTCACAAAATGGTGTCTGACATACAGTGTTTGTGTACACATTAAAAGACAGAAAATAAGCACATAACTTGCACTACTCTGATAATTCAGCAAGTGACCTTTGTGTAAGTGTGGGTAGAAGTGGTAACCTAAGTAAGTTCTCTGTTTTACTTGATTAATTCTTTTTCCTCGCTAAAGAGAAAAAACCTGCTCATGTTTGAAATAGCTTTATAAAAAACTGCATAAACATACAGCTTTAATTATAGATTCCCATGACTGAAAGGGTAGTTATGGCAATTATATCTAGTAAAACTGTAATTGAAAAACAATGGGTATGTTGATGATCAGAAATGTCTGAGATGATTAGATTTATCCAGTTCAAGAGTAAAAATATTTGCATAGAAGCTTGAGTCAACTTCTGACCTCTTGTCTGTTTTGATTGTTACCACAAAAAGAGTTTAAATTATGTCAACGACTGCATGGAATTTCATATATGGAAATGTCAGTGTACAGAGACACATTTAAGCTAAAAGAAGTTTGTTTAGTCACAGAAGATCTCAGACATATCTAGCCACAATTCTCATCTTCACTGTTCGCCCACTTTATTTTAAATGTTGTTTTCTTCTGTTGTATCACTTACTGCCCAAATTATAGATCAGATTTTATAGTCACCTAATCAAAATGAAATCTAGGTCTTCCTCTAGAGAAGTAGGAGTAGAGCTGCAAGTGTGACCTAGAAGTCTATGATATTATACTGGAGGAATTCTACATCAAACCTTCACATGTACGGATTCCTTGGGGCTGTAGGCTTTGTTTTACCTCAGGAATGTTTTTTGTCCGAAGAGTCAGGTTTATCAAAATGATTATTCCTTTTCTGTTAGGCTGGGATTGTATACATCAGTCTTAGTGCAACTGCTCTGTAATGTCTAACAGGCTAATTATACCAAAGGTACAAGCTAATTAATTGCCTGGAGCTCACAGTAAGGAGCTGTTGATGCTTTATCTATGGTACAGTTAAGTATTGTGCAGAAGTGTAATTCTAAACCTCGTCTGTGTGGCTTGAAAGGCTTATGACATATGCCAACCAAACTGAGAGAAATCTCACTTGGATTCTGATTATGTTGAAGTAATTTTAAAACTTTTTTTTTTTTACTATACTTCATGTTCATAATCATTGGATCGTTATTCCTTAGGGATTTATAGAGATGTTCTTAAAAAATTATAAAACTCAAACAATGTAATATCTTACATTCATACACATTTGCCTTTATATTCACAGGAAGATGGCAAACTGAGCAAAACTTTTTTTTTTTTTTAATTTTGCCTTATGGCCATTAGTATTTTCTTTCATACATTGTTTGCACTATGATATCTCTTACAGGCCCTTGTTAGTATAATGCACGGAGAGGGATAATGTACTGATGAAATTAAAATTAAAAAAAACTTTTGTTGGATTTGCTGTTTCTGATAATTCTTTAGAGCATTTGTTATTTATATATAATTCCTAGTGTGGTGTTGTGTGTATAACCATGTATATGTACATGTATATGTATATACCCTTGATAGAAGACCTTTTAAATGTAGGGAGTCAAAGAATCATGTGGGTTGGAAAGGACCTCTTGAGATCATCTAGTCTGCTCCCCCAGCTGAAGTGTGATGAGCTGCAGCATCTTGCCTCGGAATTTATCCTATTGGATATTCATCATTGGATGATGAATATTTGCACAGAAGAAGACTTTACGACCTCAGTGGACAGCCTGCCTTACTGCAGTGAAGAAGTGTTTCCTTGTGTTCATTTGGAATTTCATATTTTTCAGTTTGTGCCTGCTGCCTCTTGCCCTGTCACTGGGCAGCACTCAGAATAGTCTGTTTCCCTCTCATTCATTCTTTTCCTTCAGATAAAATCCAATGTGAGCATTTTTTTCTCTAAGCTGAACAGTTCCAGTTCTCTGATCTTTTCTTGTAGGAGAGATGCTCCAGATCCTTCACCATCTTCTTCGTCAATTGTTGAACTCTATGTTGACATAGCTGTAACAGGGATGTGATATTAGAAGGTTTTGTCTTTCCTTTTCCAGGGCTACTTTAAAAATTGTCAAGCTGGAAATGTCTGCCCACAGATGTCATCATGTTTTCAAAGTCAAGAGAAATCAATAATTAGTAACTTGAACTCACTCAATCAGTTAAATTTTTCATGCTGTGGAGTCCATAATTCAGTAAAAATATGTTTTAATGGAGCTAAGAAAGAAGATAATGTCTTTTATAAAGCTGTGAAAAAAACTACTTAAAATTAATTCATGCAAAATTCTAAGCCAAATTTTGCAGTCTAAGTAAATTTATAGGTAATTTGATCCCACATCCTCCTAGTACTGAGACTAATGAATGGCTTATAATGTCAATATCCATAAACAGCCACTTACTTCTAATAAGAACGCTGAAAGTTTCCAACATATCCTTTGTAAAATGACTTACAGAAAGCCAAATATTGGCTTCTTGATAATTTCTGTGTGTCACATTGCATCATTTGCTAATTTTCCTTTTAAAAAATAAAAAATTAAAATGCAATTCAAAACTTTAAATTCCATTGATTTCCTCTTGTTAATGCTTTCTTTTGGCCTTGGTACTATTGTCATAATTACAGCACAGAGATGAAATGGATCAAAATTGTAATTCTTCTGAGTTTGAAAGAAAATTTATGAGACCAGATCGCCTGCATAGTTGGTGAGGAAAACAAATGTTTGCCAATGGAATCAGGAGTAACAGAAAATAAAATTTATCTGTCAGCATGTTGCCTTTGGGTGCCATTCTTAGTATGGCAGTAAAATGAAAATTTAAGGGAAAGGAAAGGAACAGACTACTTTTTACTGATTTGAGGATAGAAGTATCTCTGGAAGGGTTGGCCACTTCAGACAGACCTTACAGAATTTTTTAATACCAATGGGAGAATTAGCCGAGATGATGGTGCAAAATTGTTTGCTTTTTTTTTTTAATTTAACTGAAAATATTTCTTCATTGTGTTGCCTCCGATGTCGCAGATGATACATGTCTAACTTGTAAGAGAAAAGCTTGAAAGGTCAAAGTGTCATTTATGTTGGAAAAGACCTTCAAGATAAAATTGAGTCCAACCATTAGCCTAACACTGCCAAGTCCACCATCAAAGCATCTCCCTGAACGTCACATCTGTGGGTCTGTTTAACGCCTCTGGGGATGATGATTCCAGCATCTCCCTGGGCAGTCTGTTACAATGTCTGACTGCCCTTGCCGTGCGCTGCCGCGGTGCCTCTTGAGAAGAGGTCCCAGCCTAGCTCAGCCACCGCGGCAGCCCAAGGTGCGGCGAGCAAGGCGCGCAAGCTCGGCCGAGCCCTGCGGGCCTTGGCTCCTTGAGCCATCGTCAGAGGCACTGCCGGAGAGGTGCAGCTGCGGTGGAGAAATGAAGGAAAGAGTCTGCGGAGGAGCTCCAGGATGCTTATTGGAGGGTCATGGAAGACTGCCACACCCCTGGGAGACTGCTCAGGCAGAGCCGTGTCTGGGTGTGTGACAGCCTTTTTTCTTTGGGGGTGCTACAGTGGGTGGTGAGAGGAGATCAACAAATCAGCAATAACCTGGGAGTTGTTACGGGGGTGAGTGGCCCTTTCAGGAACCATCCACAGGGGAAAAGGAGGGACTTCCTTTGGATCTGGCCTATCACTCACATGCCCCTGCTCTGCGACAGAGCCCCAAGATTACTGGCAGGGCTCCAGGGAAGGGGGAGAAAGGGATTGACAGCTAGCTGTCAGCTAGGGGATTTTCAGGAATGAGCCATTGGGGAACAGAACAGCGGTGCATAAAATGAACCATTTGTACAATCAGCTTAAGTAAAACATACAGAACAAAACTGAACAAATCACACACTACTACAGTGAAGAACTTTTTCCTTCAGTCTAAACTACCCCTGGTGCGACCTGAGCCTACCCTCATGTCCTATCATTGTCCTATCATTGGTTACCTTAAACAAAATACCAGTGAGTTATGAAGAGTCAGTGAGTATGTATTGGATGATATGCAGAATCTATGCTACTATTTAGTACTGTGCTACTTCTGATGAGCAGATCTTGATGAAAACACTTAATTTGCACCTTTTCAAAGTTGCTGTTCTCTATTTGCCGTGTCCCTTGTGCTTGGGAAAAGGGTTTTGTGTTGTGTCCTGTGAGTCATCAGATCTAGGAAGGAAGTGATTTGCAAAACATTTTTCACATGAAATATCCTATTTGTCTCAGAGACTGGAGTTTGTTTTTGTTGGTGGGGATTTGTATGCCTGAAAAGCTTGTGATTGTGACAAATGCTGCTATATGAAAAGAGTTGCACCACATGCTCTCTGGCAGATGAAGTTTGCAAATGATGTCAGTTTTCAGAGGTGGAAAATGAAAGTATAAACTTAAAATTATTTACAGTGTGAGGAATATCCAATTCATTAACTGAGCTCTGCTGTAGTTGCTATTTCTGCAAATTCTTTATATATGACCCTGTACGGTGTTTATTTCAAAGAATATTTTCTCACTAAAAGTAGATAGAAAATATTGTTGAAATGGCATTTGAGAGGGAAGTTTAATGCCTTTTCCAAATACTAGTTGAAGTCAGTGTTCCTGACCCTTACAGAATCTTGGGATTCAACATATCTTTGTATTGAGAAATACTGAAGGCTAGGCATATCCTGACACCCTTTAAAAATCTATTTTCTTTTATAACACTGCTTTTCCTTTTCCATAGCTCATAAAAAGTTTATTAGACTAAAGCTGTGTGTGTAAATCTGTATTGGGGTTATGCACCTGAACTGTTGCACTAACCATACAGCGTGGATTGTCTTTCTTCCTCTTTTTCTTACTCTCTGGGTGCTAACTTCTGTTAGGAGTACCAAGTCACTCAGTTGTACATCATTTATAGACTTGAATTATGAGGAGTACGTTACATACTTAACCCTCCCTTTTTCTTAATAAATTTTAAATTATTCTGTTTATACTTTTATGATTTCTTTCTTAATGAAAAAAAATTGCTGTCAGTAATATGGTGTACATATATGTACAATATTTGTCTATATGTTACTCCCAAGAAACAGAAAAATGGCAATACCCTTATACGACATTCTTACATTTTGTCCTGGAAATTAAAGAACAGAGGTTGTTTTAGTATATTTTGGTGAAATTTCTTGCACAGAAATCCTCACTGTGCAAGACAGCCAATATTATTCAACCAACTAAATTGCCTGGAACAGAGAAACTTTTAATATTTAGTGGATAATTATAACTTGAGATAGTGTGTGCTGATTGCTCAAATAACTGTATAAAATTTATGAGGTTTGTACCGGCTAATGAACAACGTGAGGCAGATAAGTATTATCAGTTGTTTGACTCTTTTGCAGTATTAAAATATTATTTCAGATGATGTTTCTTTTACCAGCAGAACCAGTTTCTTGGCAAGGACCTGAATATATATTTCCTGGGTAATCCCACGTGCAAATGTCACTTATTAGAAGCAGCTAGTGCATAATAAAGATCTTAATTAGGTCCTTTACCAGATAGGTAATGGAGTGCTTTAAGTACCAGACATCCTTGGTGCTCATTCAGTATTGGAATACTCTGATTATTTTGCACTTGTAATGATCAGACAGTAGTTAGTTCTACACAGGGGGTGTTTTATCAGTAAAGGGAATGCATCCAAAAGACCTAACCTCAGTTTTGATTCAGATCTGGCAGCATGTTCCATATGTTTGGTTGATACCTGAGTTGAGATAATTTAATACGATTAGATTCCTTTTACAGCTTTTATTTTGAGCTTCTTCTGTAAGGAGGGGAACCACATACACAATGACACTCAGATGCAAGAAATGCAATCTGTATTTTAGTTAAAATTACTTTTAACTGGCATGTGGAGATGATTCCTAACAGACATGGAAAAGTATCAGGAAATTAAACCATTGCTAACACACGTGGTCTAATTCAGGTATGGTCTAACACCTAATCTAATAATACATACTGTCTATATGTCTTGTCTGTTATCCTGCCCTCCTCCATTGCTAACAACTTTTTAAACCATTGGCCAGTTCTTGCCAAGTTTCACAGATGGCTAGAAGGCTCAAAGATGTAAAATATCCTATCTATTTTACAAAAATAAGTACTGCTTCTAGGAGAAAGGATTGCTGTGTGATAACACCTTCTACTAAATATCCCACAATCGGGAAAATACTCGAGTTCTTTTGATTTAGCTATATATTATGATATAGCTATGTAGTTGTGATCTTTCCAGGGCTGCTGTGAAACAAGGTGCTAATTGCATCACAAAGGGACAGGCTTCAAAGTTAAGATGGTTGGCAATTAAAAAGGGTTTCAAATGATGCATTTTTTTTTTTGCTATTCCCGCTGTAAAAATATGATTTTATAAATATCTTGTATGTTTGGGGTTTTTTATTTGTTAATATGCCAGTGAAAAATAGTGCAAGCAATTTTCTTTCTTATTTATTGCTGGACTAGAAGCCGTTCAGAGTTATACCAAAGTGCTTCCACAAAATGATAAAGTTATTCCTCAGTTACACTAGTATGTATGGAAGGAGGTTGTGTCATTTCCTGTATTGGACTTGGTTGAAACTTTTGGAGTATAATTGTAATTATTTTCTTCTTCTCTTGCATTATGTTTATACATTGAAAGTAGCTGAAAAGCTATGTAGGAACTTTTAGAATTGCAATTTGAATGAATTAGAAAATATCATCCAGAAGCTGAAGCAAAACATAATTCTGAATGGAATACTGATAACTGAAGTCAAATTCTAGATATGTAAAGTGTTTAGAACCTTCCAATATGAGAACACAGTAAGAAAATGAGCTTTAAATATAGAAAACAAATCTCAAAATTGACCAAAAGTAGAAATGCTTTGACTACCAGGTGAAGAGAGTGAATGTGGACATAAGAGAAGGAATCTGCCAGAAGTATGAGAATTTATGGACTGTAAAAATAAGAATTTCAATACTTTATGGAAAATATAAGGCAAACATTATTTACATCATGTGAAACATCATTTTGCTATCAAATATTTATTCAAAACAAATTATTTACAGAGTTATTGCTTAAAAATAATTCATCTTTTTTTCTTACATACAAACAAAAGGCGTTGTGATGTTCAATACAATGAATTACAAATATCCTGTCTCAATATAGGCAAGAGTTACTTAGCAATGTCTTGATTGCATGCATAACATAGCACTATCACCAAAACATACTAACGGTAAACTTTATCTGATAGTCACTTCCTAAAAATCAAATGTGAGTAGCCCAGAAGTTACAGATAGCATAATTTAAGTAGTAGTTTTTTCAACGTTTCAGTGATTATGCTTAAGCAGAAGATGGGGGACTCTCCACACCATGGTTCACAGACTAGCTGACAAGTAAAGAAAGACTCAGATACCAGAATCAAGCTCTGAAAAAGTCTCGTTTTGGATAGAGAATGAAAAATGAATAGATTTTGCATGAGGTTGTGTAGGGAGCGAATATATTATTTTTTAAAGCCTTAGCACAAGTATTGATGAAAATAGCAGAAAATCAGACTCCAAGAGCTGCAGTTTTGTCCTGTAAAAGACATTGATTTAGGATTATTTCTGCATATAAATATTTCAGAAGCATTAGTCTGAATTTGTGCTTGTAGTTAAGAGTATCAGATCTTGAAAAAATTTGAAGCTCTGAAATTATAATTTAGAGTAATTAAACTACTTTTTTAAAAAAGCATAACTTAAGGATTTAGGTAATTTTCACATCATAAAAAATCTTCCAACACTACTTTCACATATGGGATTTTATTAATATTAGAACTACTATTTATTTAATATTAGAACTACTATTTATTTATCTATTTGTCTTCCTAACTAATATGGGAGTTTGAAAGTTTCCTGTTTAATGTAAACTTTCATGGTTATTCATTATTTTGTACTTAAATTATATCGCCACCTAAATTGATCCATTGAAATTTTAAAATTTTCAGCAAATGGCCAGTTGGTGTTGACTCTGTTGTAACCAGATACTATAAGCCAGAACTTTTCTAAGCCAGAAGGTGAGCATGATGTTTGTTTTGTATGTAAATTCCTGGAAACTTTTCCATTTTGATTTTCACTGTACTTGACAACAACTACTTCTTTCTTTGTTCATAAGTGGTCTGTTTTTGAGGGAGCAGAAAGCTTGAATAAAAAATGTCCTTGTGATCATATAGTTGATTACTCTGTAATGGGAACTGTTTTTCATTAGAATGTTAGAATGTTTTTTCATTAGAATCTCCAACTAGACCTTTGCATAATGATATCACTTCAGTCTGAATAGAAATGGAACACCTGCCTGCTTTTTTTTTCTAATCCTGAACTGTATGTTTTGGTAAATTAAAAAAAAAATATTGGTAAAACATTTAAGCATCTGAGAATATTGCTTTAAATGCAATTGTTGAACCATCTGTTCTAATCAAACTATCAACACTGGTTTTTCAGGAGGTTTACATAAATAATTAAGATGTTTTACCACATGAAAATGTCTTGCTTTCTGCTCGTGTGAAATCACACGCTTTTCGAAATTATTCAGTAAAAACTGTATCTGAAAAACACAACCTAAGGTCCTAAGAGCATAAAATTTTATCAACTACATGAGACATTTAAAAAACAATGTATAAGGGTTTAAAATCATTGTATTTCACAGAATCAGGAAATATCCTGAGTTTGAAGAGACAGTTATTAAATCCAGCTCCTGACTCTAAACTGAAAATGTTCCTGCCAGCCTAAAACTTAAACCACATACCTACAGAGTTTGTCCAACCCTTTCTTAAATACTTACAGGCATGGGGCCATGACTGATTCCCCTGTGCTTGACCGCCATCTCAGTAAAGAGTTTTTTCCTGATATCCAATCTGAATATTCCATGATGCAGCTTTAAGCCATTCCCTCATGCTAGGTCACCAGTGAACAGAGAGAAGAGATCACCGAGTCCTTCTCTGTCCCTCCTCAAAGCAGGGGGATGAGGCATCCCTCAGTCTTCTCTAAGAAGAACACACCTAGTCTCTTGTCATAACTTCTAGGCCTTTCACCATCTTTGTTGCCCTCCTTTGAACAAATTCTGGTTTTTTTTTATCCTTCTGATATTGTGGAGCCCAGAACTGTACAAAGTGCTGAGGTGAGGTCATGCCAGTGCAAAAAATCCCTTCTTTCAGCTAGTCAGCTCTACCATGCTTAATGCTCCCCAGGACAGGGGTGACCTTTCTGGCCATCAGTGACATTGTTGACTCAAGTCAGTCTTACCATATACCTCGTACAAATACTGTTCACACAGAGTATCTTTTTTTCCCAGAATGTAAACAGTGAAAACCCTCAGCTTTTTCTGTGACATAAACAGTTGGATAAAGGCACTGTTGTTCATAATTTTTGCCTACTGCCTATTAGTGCTACTCCTTATGCATTAAGAGCTTACTGCATTGTACAAGATGGAATAGCTTCTGCAACTGGGATCGATTTGGATCTATCTGCTTTAGAGAGAACAATAAGTTTAATGTACAAAGCATTGGACAGAATACATTGTCTATCAGGCTTACCTTAGTATCTTGGCTTTCCATGAGTTTATATGTTCAGCAAATCTCTGTATTGCTCCACATTTTTCTTCTTGCTTAGGATGTAGCAACAGCAATATCTTCAAATTAATTTTTAAGTCTTTCATTACAACTTTGATTTACAAATACTGAGGTAATAGCTCTGTAACTCTATTGCTGCCTGTATAGTTATAGATTTTTTTCCTGGCTTTTGGCTCCTGAAGAGTTGATTTACATTAAATAGCTTTGACAAACATGATAGAAGTGTTTGGAGAATATAAGATAAACAGAATTCTTGGTAGTAGGTACATTTCAACTGAAAGCTCCAATCTGTCTCAGTAGGGTCTGACTGACTTACTGAGCTTTTACCAGAGTGCTCATTATCTCTGCAGATCACTCTGCTGATGTGTTTAACAGATGCATTTAAGGCTCTTGAAAATTTTTTAGGTGTAGTAGACTTGCCATGCTTTCAATCCTTGTATTCTATGTATCAGGAAACAATATGGGCTTGTGTAAATTATATTTTCAGTTTGCTTTCAAAAGGCCCCTGAAACAACTTGTTGTGACTGTGCTTTTCATATTTATTTAAGTATATACTTATAAACAAAACAGCATTATGGCTGTTAGGTAATATTGTGTATGTGTGATTTCCCAGTCTTTCAGAATGATATCCAGCTATCATTAACCAAAATACATTAGCACTTGAATCTACTTGTGAAATACTTCCTGGAACCTACAGTGCTGAACTGAATAACTAAACTCCTGTTATTGAGGGTACTGACACGGTTAACCTGCAAATTTGCAATGGACTGCAAGGTGTTACAGGAAAGGAGTTTTAAGCATTTCCCTTGCTCAAAAATTTGTTTGTGTATCAGTAGCCACTCTAGGTCTGACAAGACTCTTTCTTGTTCTTCCAAAAACAAGGTAATTTTTGTAAATCTTGGCCTGTTTATTTCTCCTCATCCTTTGAACGTATTGAAAGCCTCCAGTTTTGTCTCTTTGCCATTATTAAAGAACTTGTAGAACTTGTACTTGACCAGACTGAGTAGTAGCATTGATTGCTTTTCAGGAAGTGAGAAACGGATGTTGGATTTGTACTTGCACACTATGTTAAAGATAGATTAGAGAGAGCTACTTTGCAGTCTTAATGGGTAAGGAAAGGGGGATAAATAGAAACTTCTGATTTAGCATGTGAGTATAAGAGGATGTGTGTGAGTGCTAGTCTTGTTGGATATTTCTTTCTAGGACACAAGAATAATTAGTATTCTGACAAATAAGTTTAAGAATAGTCCTGGATATGCTTTTTTTTGCTTTTTTTTTCCCCCCAGCATAACTAAATAGACATATTGAAACAAGGAAATAGGCAAGTTCTATCTGTCAGCCAGAACTTGTCACCATGCCAAAAAAAAAAAAAAAAAAAAAGCAGGATGATTGTGATTTATATAAATTTTCTTATTAAAATGAAAACAAAAACCAACCAAACAGAAAGGACTATGTAATGAATCTGTCACTTAATTTTCATAGCAACAAATTAAAAAAGGTTTACCTGCAGTATGTGTAGGTAATTGCAACTCATGACTCTCATGTCAAATTCAATATTTTCCATTTAGAGAAAAAAAGAGAAGAGAAATCCTCATATCCTAAATACTTGGTAGGAGCATTGTCTTCTATAAAATGCATACATATAATTTTTTTTTTTTTTGCGTTCCAAAACAGATTCATTTCCTGAGAACTTCTTGCAATACTATCAGGATTTTAGAGAGAGAAAATTATCCCTACTTCTATGAGTTATTGTCCTTGATACTGAAGGTGAGAGAAAAGAAGATTCAAGCGACAGTTCATGGTAGTCCTGTATTACATGAAATGTTGTACCAAACTTAGAAAAGCAACGAGAATTAAGAACAAGTAGTGTTTCAACTACATTTTTGATATCATCAACTACTCTGCCTTCACTTGCAACACTTCAACCAAATTTTAAAAAGCCCCTCCCATCAATTTACCATTGTTCTACTGAATGACAGGGTAGCCAAGCTAACACTAAGTCAAAAACTTAATCATCATGGTGAATCTGGTACTGACGATGGAAACTTTTAAGTGAACTATAGATACCAACAAGGGGATATTTTTCTGTGTGGATTTTTTTAAATGTTATATATTATATCTTTTCATAAATATCAGGGGATAACTTGTAGTTGTCACTTTTACCACATTCTCTCAGGCTTTTATAAAGACTTTTCACCCACAATGTCTGCAGATAATAGCCAACATTTCATGCTCTCCAGCTTCACAGAGATTTACTCACTTTGTTTCTTATGTTTTGTTTTGGTGGTTGTTGATTTGTTTTTATTTTTTTTTGGTTTTGTTTGGTTTGGTTTTAATGCACATGTTTATTTGTAAAGACTAATGCTAGCTCTGAATCTTTTCTCAAATTTAAACAAAGTTATAGTTTGGGCTATGCATTTAAGTACTGTAAGTGAACGCTTCATTGTGCGACTCAATTTTATCCATAGCTAAGTTGATTGTTTACTATGACTGTTAGTATATCTTAGGCAGTGTATGGTTCTGTACAGGTATGTTTCCTTCCAAAGCAAAATGGAGGAGTGGGAACAGGCATAATGCCTTTATAAAATTATTATTTGAGAAAATGTGAAATATATCACAGCAGTAAAATCGATCTGTCTAGTCAGTAAATAAACTAAATGATCTGTTTTATTTTAGAGAATGGGATTTTTTTCTGCAATTAACTGAGTATTTTGTACAAATGTCTTGTTCTTTTCTGCAGCCTGTGCATGAAATAACTCACGGTGACACTGACACACTTTATCTTCAGAGCCATCACAGATTATTGTAATTCCTTTCCTACAACACTGTGAAAGCTGATGCATTCATTTAAGCAAAGCTAGAGCTGTACCTTCTGCCAGATCACACATTTCACAATGTCAGCCAAGAAGATAATTTAGTAGGATGATTTTTGCATACTAAGAATCAGTTTGAGAACATTTACACTCCTTTAAGTATTCAATTTATGCCTTGTCACTAATCATGAAGATAGAAAACAGATCCCTTAAGTTCTGGGCACTCATCCAGCTGGGCTACTTATTCTGTAGCATGGAGCAGTGTGGGTTCTGGTAGGGTGCTCTGATCACCATCAAAATCCCAAGCTGTAGTACAGGGGCCTAACATCAGTCTTAGAGTCACTCATGGAAAAAGCCAATGTTTTCCTGTAACCTGACAGAAAACTGCAGCTGCATCATTTTTGTATGGAAGGCAATTTTCTCTCTTATCAGAACAGCAGTATGATTAGAAAATTTCTTATAACGTTATATCCCAGCTCTGAATAGGGAAAATATTTGAATCTAGTTTCTTTTTCTAAGTTCATATATGTCCATAAAATATTTGCTTCAAATACAAAGTAGCTAAATAATACTTTTTCTTTGATTAGTCATCTCCTAATAATAAACTTTTGTTTTGCAGCAATAACTTTTTTGTACAATGGATCATGTTTCCCATCTTGTAATATTATATTGTCTTTTTCCTCTGACTTTCAATAGTCTAACAGATTACAACTGTTAATTTTGAAAAATAATGCATTTTCTTGTGCATTTCTGAAAAATAAATATAAACTTACTGCTAATCTCTGACAAAAGAGTTACTTGGCATGATACAACTTCAGTGAGGAAGACCTTTCCAAGCATGAGAGATTTAAAATATTATAGAGAATTAGATATTTTTGTTATTATTTAATATTTCTGATTTTTTTCTTTGTTGTATCATTTTTCAAGTCTATACTCTGAATTTTCCCATGTGATACTAAAATCTTTCAGTTTTTAATTTTTCCTGGTTTTGATGGTCAAAACAGAAAAATATTATTTTACAACAAAATGAAGACTTCTGGAAAATGTAGTTTCAAGTCATTGAAATCATCAAATGACTGCTTTTTTTGCTTAAAATACGACCAATAAAATTTATTTTCAAATATTTGTGAAAAAAAATTGAAAAGAAGGTAACATTCTAATGTAGATGTATACAACAGCAGTTTTCTACAGAATTGAAGCATTCTACAACAAAAACATTCTGACCTGATTCAGTTGGTGACTATGTGAGTGGAAAACAGAGTTTGTGACCTGGGACCCATTCTCTGTACTAATTTTCTTTTGAATATGGTGGGATTTATTTGTATCCTTGGCAAAATAATAGGGTTCTGCTCATGAGTTTACTTTGGCCATGACCCCTAATAGTTATTTAGGTTGTTGCTCCTCAGTATCCTAAGTTAAAGAACGGAAACACATTTATTTTATTGCTAGTACAACCACCTTAAAAATTACTAGCTTATTTGAAAAAGATTGATGGTATTCCATGTGAATGCTTAGTAATTACAAAAAACCAAACCAAACAAACAAAAACACTCCACACCTAAGGAGAAAAAATCAAGAATCCAGGCAAAATGAAGAGGAAATTAAAATCACATTATTTTACAGATTTTCACAGGTATCAACATAATGGAATTATAAAACTGCTAATGATATAAACATGCAAATTCCTCAGCCCTTTTTTTTTCCTTCATTCTTTCTAGAAAACTATATTCTTTAATCTTAGAATAATGTTGGTGTGTTAGTGAGGAATAAGGCAGTTGAAAGGGTGAATAGAAGTTTAAAATGAAACAGTTTTTTGTCTTGGAAGGCAGGTTATTTTTGCTGTTTTATATAGTAATGTTTTGAGCTTCTCTTCTCAATTTTGTGTCCTTATAATTCAGATTGAACCAGAAATATTTCAAGGCAGATAAGAATAAAAGAGAAGGTACAATACAATTAAAAAGTAATGAATTATTGTTACATACTCTGTGTGTTAATGTGTGTGTGCAAAAATTCTATGCATGCTTCAGAGTTATATTTTAAGTTACCCTCTTTACAATTGAGGAAACCCCAAGAGTAAATATTATAGACTAACATTTGAAGAACATAGGACTGTTGAATTGAAACTTTGTCTTCAGCCAAGAGCTGAAATTCCATCTGCTCAGCTCAGTTTTATACAAGTTCTTTGAACTCATTAGAGTAGGCTTTGTTAAACATTTCCTTTTTTTTTTTTTTTTTTTTTAATTACACATAATGTATAAAATAGTTGCGGGACCTGTTATAGAAGAAAACATCCAAGTAGGCAGTTGCCTTCTTAGTTAATTTGGTTATAGTGGGGTTTGAGTTTTGCTCCTTTATATCTGTCAACCAAGAGTAATTTCCATAATTCCTGGGACCAGTGGACATTCAGCCATGATTCCTGGCATCACAGGAACAAGTCTCCTTTAACCTAGAACCTTGAGGTACTATGTAAAACATGGTGTTTTTTGCAGATAAGAAGTTTTCCCTGCCTCCCATTCCTATCCCCTCCTTAGTCTACCTGGAAATGTGAGCATGACTGAAAGTGGGGATTTCACCTGTGCAAAATCTCAAACATTGTTTCTTTTATATCTATGAAATGTGCAGGCCTTGATTGTCTATTTGCACTTACACTATATTTTCTGAGTTTCACACAAAAAAATTCTTTCACAGTCACTGGCACAAAGTAAGGGGTCCTCCTTATCTGCATGCCTTTTTTTTTTCTCCAAGGAATCAGGGATTTTATGAACCAAGTCACTTATTTTGTTCTGATTTGTGTTTTCTGCTCCATTTATTAAAAAGCTGTGAGCTATTTCTTCAGAATTTGTTTGAGGGAAGAAGAAAACAACAAAACTTGCAGGAAACAGGGATGTTAAGTTAAAACGATTGAAGTCAATCATACCAATCAAACTGATTACAATATGACAAGCATTTATTCCTGTTTTTCTCCACCAACTCATAAGATTAAAATTAATTCATTTTTTCTCTTTTTATAACTTGTTTAATATAATATTCATAGAAAAATTTCTTGAGTTCTTTGGAGCTACAGGGTATACTGAAAAAAGACGAAAGATGCTTCCTAAATAATTCAGATCACAAATGATTAGGCATAAAAATACCCTGTAAACTAACTGTCCCCAAAAGACTTTTTACCCCTGTATTATAGGCATCAAAACCCCAGCTGTCACCTCAGTGTGTCTGTCTGTGATTGCTCTTTCCATTCATTAAAGGGATGCTTGTCTCTTTCGGCAGTACCATCAGTGGAATTCTGTTTACCCTTTTTTGATTTAATTGATTGTCCAGAGTTTGGAGTTCCACAACTCCATCCAAGAAACTATGGAAATTATGGAGATATTCAAGAACTGTCTAGACACAATCCTGTGCCATATGCACTGGGATAACCCTGCTTGAGCAGGGGGTTGGACCAGATGAGCCCTGTGGTCCTTTCTAACCTGACCCATCCTGTGATTCTCTGATAACTGAGGCATGAAGAGGTTTATTGATGTTGCGTTGAAACCTGAGTCTCACAGACCCTTATTTATTACTGTTTTTCCATTCTTGTTCTCTCTGCTCCTTTTTACATGATTATAGACAAACTGCAATGTATATTTGTAAAAAGGGAAAGCTGCAGGATTAGTTGCTGCCTATGTGATTATCTGACTGTATTTTAGATTTGGTATTTAAAGAAGCAAAAATCAAAACCCCCGGACCTTTCAGCACACAAAGTCATCAAAGATATTTTTATAGGATGTGATTTATATTGATCCTTTTGTCATAATGACAGTGTCAGATACTGACTGGTCCTATACTTGAATTTGTTGACTCTATTTACATTTCACACATGAAGGGTTTGTCAAATGGCCTGAGGAGAAGAAAGACCTTTTTCTACTGGACCTTGATTTACAGTTGTATAAAAAGAATCCTAAGTTTTTAATTCTCTTAAATTATTAAATCACTGGTGTTTAAAAAAAAAAAAAGTGAAGTTGTAGTAATAATAAACAGTATTTCAAAGATCATTCAGTTTTTAAACCAGTGTGAAAACAGCTGGCTTTTTTATGTTAAAGGAGAGAAAAGAACATCAGAAAAGTCTTCACTGCACTAAAGTATAAGGTCTATTCCTCAGTCTGTTCACACCATGCTGCCTTTGCAGTAATGACTCCCACACCCTCATAGAAAGGGTCACTGCTGAAGCTGGTTAAAGATCTGTATTGCTCATTCAGCTTCCTGAAATGGCTAACAAAGGATGGATTTTAAATGACATGAGGTGGATCTCAGTGGAAGGAATCACTTTTGATCCAGGATTCTGATTTTACGACCCAACTCCCTGAGGAAGCAGGAGGAATCCTGTTCTGAATCGTCTGTTGTGAAAAGTGCAGCAGGGTTCACTGTAGATAAAACACACTGCTACAGTCCCAACTGAACCACTTTATCAGAATGAACTGGAAAAAGTGTATGTTTAATTCAATTACCTGTTCCTGTAACTGAGCCCTCCAATTCAAATGCAGAGCGCCCCTATATTTTCTGCTCTGTTGGAATGGAAGAGAAGAGAATGGCAGAGAGACCAATGAGAATAGTACACTAAAGCACAGAAAAGCTATTTATATGCAGGAATATAAATACAGTCTGAAGGCAAAACCTGAATCAAATTGATGTAGAATATATGATGGATACACATAGATGGATAGAAATTTGGGCATGTTCAGATATAAATAAGTGGCTTATTAAAAATATGCACTTTTTGCTTCTCATGTGACCTTTTCCCAGTTCCATGTTTTCCACTGTTATGTGTATATACAGCAAGGAGACAGGTGCTGTTATATATAGAAAGATTCCAATTTTAATTTGATTCAATTTTCTCTGTTCCGTACAGCCAAATATGAAGGACTCTTTCAGCCCATTCAATTAATCGGCATTAATCCAAACAAATAGTTATTTATTTCTATGTTTGGCAACTTTGGTGAATTAGTATTACACACACAAGATACTTTGCTTTGTCCAAATAAGCAAAAAATCCCCACAGTTTTTCCTCAGTAAGTAGCATCACTTCTGAGCGTATTTCTCTAATAACCCCATTTCACAGCAGCTGTCACACAAATTAAAGTCAAATATGATGAATACACATAAGAAAAGCTGCAGAGAGGGGATGAGTTATCTGATGGAGGATATTTTTGTCTTGAACTCAGTTTTGTGAGGTAGATTTAATACATGAACAGAACTCTGTGTGCTGTTGTATTTTCGGGTGTTATCCTGAAGCATGATTATTTACTTTGCTATTATGCAGACTTAGATGTTAAAGAGATATCATGAGGACAAAATAAATATTTATTTATGTTACAGGGTACAATATGGGCAAAAATAGAGAAAAAAATATTTGCTTATGTTCTTCTTGAAGGAATTTCCTTGTTTTGTATATACCTTGTTTCCAGAATTATGGTAGCAGCAGATTTTGACATTTGTTTTTAATGAAACCTTGAACACTATTGTTCCTAAAATTTCCCTTAATGATGAGCCTTAAGAATAAGACAAAATTTTCTTACTGATATGGCTGTGATTATGCCCATGTCACATGTGGATACCCATGTCACTGCCACTAGGGAAAACATGATTAGTATTACCCTTTATTAATTGTGGAGTGTTCAAATGAGTATATCAATGACCTAAAAATAAAACTGGTATTGTAATATTTTCTTCTGATACCTCTGTTAATATTTTATAAGCCTTTTCAAAATAAAGCAAACCACAAGAAGTGCATGGTAGCTCAGTGAATGAGAACTTGTATTTCTGTGTAGGTACAATAAATTATTAATTTTTATTTCCGTAATTTGGAGTGAGTCCAGAGAAACAAACATGCAGAGAGCTAACCCTACGTAATTTGACCTCTCTGCATGGTTGTTACATTTTGCATATCACATTTGAGGAGCTTCCTTATTATTGGAAAAAGTCAGTGTATTTTATCACGTAATGATTATGTGAGACAATTTTATATCCTTCCGTGAGCTTGCTATTACACACTGCTTTCTACTGAACATTTAAAGTCATGCAAGTTATGTTCATTAGACAGGATGATTTGTGGACTCAATAAACTGAGGTGACTGAGGTGATTTGCTTATACCTGTGCCTTTAGCAGAGACAGTAAAAAAGTGCACTGAAGAACATGCAAAATAAATTTTCTTTTATTCTTACTTACAGTTCCAGCTTTAATTGACGTAACTTGTAGTGATCCTTCTCTCCCTAGTTTACATTTTTAACTAGCTTCCTCAGCTGTGATATTCATGGTTCTTATCGACTAACAATGCCTCTGAAAGTGCTGGAGAATCCTGGTGAAGATCTTAATGGAGTATGTAGAATTCAGAGTAGGCTTGTCTATTCTAAACATGTATTTTGGATGCAGTTAAAACAGTGGCCATGCTCACTATCTTTAGTCCAGTCCACAGACAAAATATTTGTATAGCAGTAAACTGCCAGATCCATATTCCTGGGGTCTTGGTCATTGAAGGCAGAATGTAAGCAAACAGCAAAGACTGAGACTACATGTTCCAGCCTGCACAGATTAAATATGGGGCAACTGTGAGAAAAAAGGAGGAACTGATGTGTTTATACACTTTGTATAAACATTTTTTTTGCCTTTGGGGCCTTTTTACATTCTGTCCCTCTGTTCCTCTTGTCTTTATTTTAAAAGATCTTTCCTGGAAGCATCATTTGGCCTGTAGACTAGTCAACTCCTCCTGAAAGTGTGTGAGAGAAAAACATTCCATCAATGCTTTCTTCCCTTGTTATGTGTGCTTTCTTAAGCTCCAGTTTCTGGCAGCAAAAAAATTATGTTAGAATTACAGCTTAAATTTAAAAATGAAATCAGGAGGATTTTTCCTTTAGCAAGCAAGAAAAATTTAAAACATTATTTCATTGTACTCTCCAGGCTCAGAAACCACATTAAAAGTAGTCTTCTCTTTTTTTTTTTCTCCCAAAGCTGACCTCTGAGTGCTCTGAGTTAGCTTAGCTTCTCTAAGAGGTACAAAAAAATTGAGACACCAAAACAAAAAAGGAAGGTCCCTTAATTGCAGTGGCCACAAGACTGTCAAGTTTCAAATTCTGAAAAAAACCAAAATGCAAAGGCAAATAGACTCACATGGACTTGGGGAGAAACAGCTTTGTCTGGTTCACGAATCATCTTGGCAGGACCCCATAAGAGTCTGAACTGGAGAACAGAAGTTCCATGGGGAGCTGATTGACCGTCAAAGACAGTGTCAGCAATTAGAGTGGTCTATGCAAGAATGCAGAAAGAAGACACAGGTATTGCAGAAGACCCAAAAGGGTGAACTGAAGAATCTTGACTGGAGATAAGCAAAACTAAAATGTCCAGAGAAGGCAGAATTTGGGATGGCCTTCCTGTCAGAAATAACAGAGGCGTTGCCCAAGCATGTAGAGGTGAGGTCAGGAAAGCAGTAGCTCATTTGGATCAAGAACTATAAAAGAAACAAGATTGACTTTTGTGAGTACATTGGCAGCAAAGTCAGCCTAGGAAAACTGGGCCCATTGCTTAGTGGGGCAGAGGATTTAATGACAGAGGACATGAAAAAGGTCAAGCTGACAGAAAGTTCATGGATTTTAACAAAAGTGAATGCTGAGTCTTGCATTTAGGTTGGAATAATTTGCCATGCAGCAGTATGGGCTTGGTGCCAGAAGGGCAGAAAACATCTTTGTAGAGAAGGTCATGAGCAGGTCTTGGTAAAGAAAGCCAAGAAGAAAAAACCAACTGCATTCTCCAGAATTTTAGTAAGAAAGAAGCCAACATTCTGAGAGGAGTAAACCTCCTCCTCTATTAAGCACTTGTGGGACTACATCTGGAGTATTGTGTGCAGTTTGAGCACCTCATTTACATAAAATATATTGATGTCTTGGAGCAAACTCATCAGGAAGATACTGAGATGGTGGGGAGGATGGAGTACATGATGAATGAGAAGCGATTAAGAGAGATGGATTTGTATTGTCCTAAGAAGATAAGCTGCAGGGAGGGTCTTACTGCTCTCTTGAGCTACTAAATGACAGCATACAGGAGATGGATTCTTAGTGGTGCATGACAATATAGCAAAATACAATGAATACAGCTGGTGTATGGGAAATTTTGGTTAGAAAAACATAAATATGATAAGAGCAATCAAATAGTGGAACGGGATTCCCAGTGTGGTGTCCAATCTCCACATTAAAGATATGCTAAACTTGACTGGACAAGTACCTGAATATGCTGATCTCCTTGTCCTTACTTTGAAAAGAGGTCCTGTGAGACTTTACATTTCTACTGCTCTATAATAACTGCTTAAAATGAGATACATCATTAAAAAAACAGAACAAAGTGCCATGAGTATAAAATAAATATTTAAAGTATCTAACTTTTAATCTTAAAGGTTCATTTATTGTTTGAATCTAAAACGTTGCTATATTTCTGAGAAACCAGATGGAAACTGAAATGCAGTACTGTCAGTTTGTTTCAGGCACAAATAACAAAAGTGAAATAACAAAAATGGTATGGAACAGCTCCTATTAGGAGCTTGTGAGTTTTACTTTCTTATTTTCAGAAAAGGATTATATGCAGAAGTAACCTGATAAGTTCTGAAGATGCATCTGACTTCATCTGAATTGAACTTTACTGTCAAAAAAATTGAACATTTGTTAATTATTTATGATGTGTGTACAAATAAGTGGAACAAAATCCAATCATACACTGCTGGCTTTTTGACCATATTTTGATTTTCACAGTTGCTAAAAGATCAATATAGCTTTTTGCATGACAAATATTTTTGTTACGTCAGAGCATCACTAAGTGAAAACCATTTCCCGCATCCTTATTAAAATAATATATGACTTTATTGGAAGTAGAGCCAGGACTTAAATATCACTTTGTCATTTTACTGCATTATTTAAACAGAAAGAAATAACAAAAATGTTCCTGGTTAACATGCAAGTGAATTTGCAGCAAGCATCCTTAGTCACTAATATTTCTAGCAGTAGGAGTGTATTCTGCTTCTAGTAAAAATATCTGAATATCGGAGGATATAAATAAATAAACTCCCAGTGGTAATTAAAGCTGACATGGATTTTAGTGGAGGCATTGAGGTTTTTTGGTTGGCTTGGTTTGTTGTAATCTTTTTTTTTAATCCATTGAACTGAATAATGTACTCTTATCGGGACAAAATATTCCAATGCTGTTTATATGCCAAGAATTCTGGGCTCTAAGGAAATACATAAATAAAAAACAGAGGTCTATTTTTCTATGAAGAATAAAATGTGATTGTTTCTGTTTAACTGTAGTGATTGTACTGTACTTAGTCTCCAGCCTTTCACAGTTTTGTAAATAAATCTTCATTTCTTTTAATGTGCCTAAAGTACATGAGCAGGGGTATGTACTTATGTCAATAAAGGAGTATAAACATTATTTATGCCAATTAAAAGAAATAAGTATTTATAGAATTTATTGATAATTCTTGATACTGAAGTAGTGGAAACATAAATTTTTATATGTTGTTAACTGCAGCTTCAACAGCATATTGATAAACCTTAGACTCTTGACTGTCAAAATTGTCAAAATTATAGCCAGGGACACGTTAATAGCTGTGTTGTTGTTGTTTTCTACCTAGAGATTGACTGAGGGAGGTGACCTTTCTGTGAGATTTATTGTAAGACTTTGTGCAGGACAGAGGATCAGACTGTAGCTATAATTTTACTTCCCATTAGCTGTCAGTTAATAAATCTGCTGGGAAGATGTCCTATTCACAGATTTCTTTATAGTACAGCCTAAAATTACATATTTGAGCATATTCAGTTGACAGTTACATGAAAGTAATGATATAGTTGAGAGGAAATAAATACTGTGAAGCCAATATAACTAAAGTTCAATGAGTGAATGGCAATTTTCTTAGAACATGCCCTCCATGGGATGAATGTAATTTAAACACAGATGAAACAAAAATAGTCTTATAATTATACATATTGAAGGGCTATTCTAACATTAAGCAGAATGCCATAACTATTTTCTACAGTTTTGTTATGTATTCTGAAATTTTCTGTTTGCACTATATTGCTTAAAGCATTGCAGGCTAATGACTTTCAGACATGATAGTCAGGGTGTGGTGTACCTGAGAATCCTCTAATAACTTCTTACAAAATGGTGGTTTCACAAATACTAAACCTGATTGATTGACTCAGCTACTTGGCTGTAATCGTTGAGGGTGAGGTGGAGAGGAGGAGTTAGTTGGAGATGGAGATGGTTGGGAAGATTTTAAAACTGACAAATGATTTTCTCATTGAGCTCGAGTCAGCTTCATGCTGTGTGAACCAGCAGCCTCTCTGGCTTTTGCAAAAAATATGTCAAGTCCTTTTCCTGAGCAATTTCAGTCACAGATGCAAAAATCTGGCTGTACAATTCCAGGGCATTTATCTTTGAGTTATACTGAGAGATGGGGATGTAAGCTGATAGGGATGTAAACTGAGGGAAAGGAATGGTTTTCTGGATCAGAGCAAATTACATTTCTGGTTGAAACAGGGAATGCCGTTAGAATCTGCCCTATGAGGGAAATTATATTGAAGGGTTTTTTTATTCCATTGAGCTATGAGGCTAAACCCTGGGACTTGACATAGAATATATGATGATTTTCAGTGATGGAGAATCATGTTATGGAGAGATCCACCCAGACTGCAAGAGAAGGTGGAGCAAACTTTGTATGTTTTTTTTTTTTTTTTTTTTTTTTTTTTTTTTTTCAGGTTTGGGAGTAAACTGTTGGTGGAGTTAAAATACTCAAGAGAGGAATAACAGTCCCTGCCTGATAACTTAAAAATCAACTGAAGAATTGTGAATTGATAAATAATATAGAGGTAAATAGATAAATTTTGCAGGGTAGTGGGTTTTTTTGGTTTGGTTTGGTTTTGGTTTGGTGTTTGTTCGGTTGGTTGGTTGGTTGGTTTTTAATGTGTGATTCAATTATTAGGAGTATCTCTGTAGAGATCTCTCTTCTAACACCACAGAAGTTGTATTGGAAAAAGTAAGTATTTTCTTCTTTATTTTTTTTTTCCTCCAACACATATTGTTACTGGCTATTCAAGTCTTTGGTCTTTTTTTTTTTCCTGTTCTTTTGGATTATAAATTATGGATGTAGTGTCTTCAGATCCTTATTTGGGAACCTGCTTGAGCAGAAGCATGTGCTTTTTCTGAGGGCTGCCTCTGTGTTAGAAATGACCCTGTGAGGGAGGATAGGTTACCTTCCAAGGTGTGGATTCAAACAGATATCTTGTTTGCATCCAACTATAACTCTATGTTCAGCTAAAAAGAAAACTCATCACCAGGTTCTTCCATCTAACTTGCACACTGTTTAAATAGGAACAGGATGTGTCATATCCGTAGCAAAGAAAGGAAAGCAATACAGTGAATATATAAGGAATCTTATCTGTTGTTTTAAGTGGCATTTTTCTAACACAAAACCATGAGCTTTTACGTTTCCACATCAACAAGATTAGAATGGTCACAGCCGTTTAAGAACACCATGTCAAGTCACTGAAGAATCTCCCTTGCAGACCTTTATTTTGTATGTGACTTTAGGACCACATGGAAAACACTGGAAAAATAATGAAAATTACAGTTTGATGTAAAAATGTGCAACAGTATAAAATAACAAGAAATAAAAGGAAGCAGGACTAAGAGTTAGTTCTAAAGACTAGTGACTAATAATTAAGAGTTAGTTTTAATGACTAATTGTGTTTAGTTAATCATCCAAGTTAACTACCCTTGTGAGTTAACTATCCATGCAGATGGTGTTTTCTAGCAACAGGAAAGCATTTTTTAGCTTTACCTTATATAATGTTATCTAGTTATTATATAAATAATCTTTATTAAAATAATCTTGAGTTATTTTAGAGCTTGTCCCCTAATTTTTCAAGCCTGAATTGATATGAATAGTCCTTTCTTTCTGCATTGCAGCCTTTGTGAAAGCAGAATGTAAGAACTTTGAGACAATAAGCATACGGTTTGTGAATTTACACAAAGGTATTTGCAAACTTTACACTATTGAAGGACATTGTATAAAAAACATTTTTTTTCCTACTATAGAGACAAAAATGATCATATTCAATTTTTGTCTATCAGATTGACATTTTTGTAGAATTTGTTCTCTCAGCAGAGCATTTGGGCCTTTGAGATTGAAAAAAGTTTAGAAAGCCAGCTTTGACTTTGTCCATTAATAAGTTTTTGCTTAGCTTTTTCTGAATCCTTTGAAGTAAATCTTGTTTTAAGGAAAGTAGAGATTAGAGTAAAAGGCTAATATTTGCAGCTGATTTAAACTTTTAGTGCCATTTATAATTCTGTTATTTGCTCTAAAGCATCTAGATGTCAAACCTCAATACAAAATCCTTCACAGTTATACTTCTATAAAACTAGAGGCTTAAGTGTGTATCTGAAAATCTTACTGTGTCCCAGGGGTTCCTCAAGGTCAACAGCAGTCACCAGGAGATGCTCCTGGTTCCATTGGCCCTGTAGTATTAACTTTCTATATCCATCCTCACTGCAGCCCCAGAGAAGTAGGAAGAAATCTACATCTGGGAGTTCTTGTTAAGCTTTTCCAGGATCCAGTTTACAGATTTTAGACACACTTAGGTAAGGGCTAGTTTGTTATCCAGTTGCTGCTAATCAAACTCAACTAAAGCAAAGTTAAGGTAAATTCAAGTGCTAGCATCTATCTATAGCATTCAAATCCATCTAGACTACAGAGTTTAAAACATTTTTAGGCTAAAATGAGAGGCATTGCAGTTATCCTTGCTGTACAAGCCTTGCATCAAATTATTTGTGACTCAGTCCTTGAGCTGAATTATATCTATGCTGTCAAAATGGCAGTCAGGCTTAACACTGCTTCTGCTTGTCTTAAACCTCAAATTACACTTGCTCAAAAGGTTTTGTAAGGTAATTTACAAAACACACTTGGTGGCCTCTTACATTTCATTGCATATGAGTTAACACTGTGTAACAATCTGTACTTTGAAATTGTGTGCTACAAAGATCTCTGTAGAATAACTGAATGATAACATTTCATACAGATGTATTGCATGCTGAGATCACCCCTCCCTAGACATAATGAGAAAGTAAACTAAGAGGAGCACAGGAAAAAGCTTCAAGTGTTCATGATATGTGAAAATATGTAAAAAAAGTTGATAAAGAAATTACAAGTTTGTGCTTATTTATTGGCATTACTGCTGAGAATGCCAGCCTTAACTGTGTTAGGATGTTTAATTCTGAAGAACTTACACAGAGAAATAGAAGCTTTTTGGATTGTCTTACTCTCTAACTCTACTGTTAATACCAAAACTGTTCACCTATCCCTTTCTTGTGGCAAAATTGTCTTGAAGGTCTAAAATCTGTAATATAGGGAAATCATTCAGTTCAGCCATATAATCTATTTTTCAGTAAGGGTTTGCATCATCAGAACTATATAGAAGACTTCACCTGTGGACAAGTCCCTGGAACTCCCTGCTAGGGGTGCACACATAGTTTACAATTTCTGTGTCAAGAGAACGTATCTGCTTGTAGACTGGGCAGCATTGGCTCTTGAAGGGTAAAGCTAAGTCATGTCATTTCATGAATCATTATATTTATTAACATTCATTGCCAGAGGGTTTTCAGTCACTTGAAAACTTTCAACATGTGACAAAAACCGCATAAACCAGCAGAAACAAAGATTACTTGCTTGTGTTTGAATTCAAGCATGATAACAGTTGACTGTACAGGAAACTATCTAGCATACTTCTAGCATACATCATACTTCTATGCACCTACCTCAGGGAATTGGGCATTAAATATTTTTTCTCTGAATGATCTGTCATTTAAGTGAACATATTCCTCCCCAGTTGCAAGACATGACATTTTTTCTTGCTGAAATTCCTGACATTACTCTCTACCCATTTCTCCTGCCTGTAACATCCTACTGAGTGGCACCACAACCATCTGGTTCATCTCTCATGCCCTCCACCCACTCCTGGTTTTATATCATCTGCAGTCCCCAGAAGAGTGGATTGTGTCCCATTTTTCAGGTCATTTAAGAAGATTTAAATAGTACTGGCCCCACTAGAGGCACCTGGGGTACAGCACTGGCTTCCAGCTGGGCTTTGTACTGCTTACCACAACCCTTTCTGCCTGGCCCATCAGCCAGTTTTCAATCCACCTCACTACACTTACACAACCCATTCTTCATCAGCTTGTCTGTGAAGATGTTACAGGAGTGTCAAAAGCATCCTTTATGAGGATGAAGTAATCAACACTGACTGCTCCTCCCTGAGCCACCAAGCTAGTCTCCTCATTATTGGAGGGAATCAGGTTGGTTAACCTCAATTTCCACTTCATAAATCCATGCTGACTGCTCCTGATAATTTTCTTGTCTTTCATGTTTCTGGAAATATTTTCCAGCATTAGATGCTCTATCACCATACCAGTGGTGGAAGTGAGGTTGATCAACCTGTAGATTCCTGGATCTTTCCTTTTGTCCCTCTTGAAGATAGGAGTGATATTTGCTTTCTTCCAGTCTTCAAGAACTTCTGATTGCCACACAATGGCATCAGCCAGTTCCCAGAGTGCTTGTGGGTGCTTTCTGTCAGCCTTCATGGGCCTATATAGTTTCAGATTATTTAGAATTTCCCTAATCTGATTCTCGTCTACCAACAATGTCTTCCTTACTCCAGACTTTGCCACTGGACAAAGAGGTCTGTGATTCCTGAACACCAGTTTTCCAAAAAAGACTGAGGCACAGAAGTTATTGAGTACCTCAAGGCAAAACACTTAATCAGAAATGTATTTGATTAGAGTCATTTCATAGAAAGTTTTTGTAGACCATTTCCTGAATTTCATTAAGAGTGTTGTAAATCACAGGTTTTCCAGGCCATGTGGGTGTTAAATCCATGGAGTTGGAAGTCTGCCTACATCATGTGTTCATGTCTCAGTGTCATAGTATAAGGCACCAAAGTGCCACTGGGTTTAAAGATTGCTGTGCTTCTCTACATGGAATGCAAAAACAGCCTGAAGGTTTGGGAGGTTACAGTGCACTTTACATCAATGTACTTTGTTTTTTTCCCTTGCTCTGTGAATTTAAAAATACTGATGTCAGATGGTAGCTAATTTTCTTTGTTCTGTTTTCACGGTGACTAAACTACACTGAAACAGAGCTAAGTGACTTGCTTAGCTTGTGACTTATTTATTTCCTGTACTTCTTGATATTTGATTTTATGTTGTATAAGTGTTTAGTTAATGTTGATTGTGTGTAAACTTAGATAACAGCTTCTTAAAACATGCTGCACATTTGCCTGGTAAATGGATGCCCTGAAATGATAAACATTTATTATTTTATACTTCAAATCTTCTTTCTTTTTCTCCCAGCCAGTGTAAGGAGAAAAATTCTCACACTAAAAGCCTGATTTTGCTCTGCTCTTGCACATGCAGTCTATTTGTTCAGTGGGATTCCAGCTAAGTATAGAAACAAGAATATCACACTGGGGAATGTATGCACCTAACAGAGACCTGAAAGCTTCCAACCTTAAGCTTTGCTGAAGGCAAATGATCTTAGTGATCTTACTCTGCTGTATCTCAGGCAAGAATTAGATAAAACAAACAAACAAACAAACAAACAAACCTGGTCTTGCTGACTTCAAATTTAATTGATAATATATGTCTTATTTTCCTAAATTGTTATCAGTATCTTGTATTTTCTTCAAGTCACAGAAGGTAATGTTGAACATCTTTTCTTAATCTTCAAGGAGCTTTTTTGTTGGCACAGTTGGAATAGGAGTTAAAACATGATTCCTTGCTCTGCTCAGGGGTGTGTAGCAGACCACAAAATTTAGTGCTGTGTGTTCTGCTCTGTACAATGAGCTGTAGCCTGTTTCTCTGGTAAGCCCACTGCAATTACTGGAGCCACTCAAGGAATGAAGCCTCTCACAGTTCAAGTCAAGGCTTTGATTTCACCCTATTTTGTCTAGCAATTGGTCAAAAGATGTACTAAATTGTTTCAGACACTTGTTTTTTTCTTTAAGCATAAGTGAGAAGAATAAACACGTACAGTGTTTGTTTCTCCCCAGTAATAATAAATTCTGAATGGTGGAGAGGTGACTTAAGAAATAATTTTAATAAACCTTTCAAAACCAGCATTTCAGCAGTTTCATTTGATTCCCAGAAGTTGTTTCCTAAAAGTTTCCTCTCTCAGTCACTGGCAGGACTGATGAATATATAAGCAGCCTTTCCTTAACAAGCACTGAAAATACATCTGTTAATTAAACTGTTTTCCTTTCTCCTGTGCCCACATTTTATAAATATTTTAGACTTCCAGAGAATCATTTAGGATCATTCTGTTAGCAGAGATTATAATTAGGTGTATTACAACTGGATTACAACTGGTGTATACAACTGGTTGTATACACCTATAATTAGGTGTATACAACTGGTATGCTACATCATAATTTTCAACAGAACAATTGAGAAATTATTAATAATGATACAGAGCAGATGGATAGGTCATACTAACTATATTCTTCACTAAGAATTATACAAATTGCAAGCTTATGAAGGACATCAGTAGGAATACAGAGCATTCAGCATCTTCCAAGAGACACCGTCCATGGATGCTTTCAAATAAAGTAAATGGTATCTGAAACCATTTAATAAGCTTTTTTTTTCTGCCCAAGAATAACATTTGATCTGGTAAAGCTAAGCCATTTCTAGAGTGTAAGTTTATAGTCTTAATAATAATATCAGTAAGCTCTTACACAACAAAGAATGCAGGATGAGGAAGGCAAGCTGGAGGACAGAAATAAGCAAACTTAGTGGATTGTCCTAATAAGTAGACAGACTGTGCTTGATGTTGCAATAATGTCTAGTAGAAATTGTGGAGCCCATACTCATTTTAGAAAGAACAGATATCACTGGCCTCTACCCAAGAAACCTGCAGGAATTACCCTAATGTTTATAAATAGAGTTATAAACTCATATCTCATGCTGTCTCTGTGAGAAGGGGAGTGTCTCTCTATTTGACTGAAATAAGCATAGTTACAGTAACTGATGGAATGAGGCATGCTTTATTTTATTAGAGCTCAAGAACACAAATACATATTTTCTTTTAATTATTACTATTTTTTTCAATATTAAATAGTATTTTAAAAAATTGCCAAATAAATCTTATAGTATTCAGTACTGAGAAGCTGAAAGAAGAGCAGGTTATAATTCAGGCCCTCTTACTGCAAAAGATACACAACACTATATGAAATACAGAAGGTGGCAGACATGTAGGTGGCTGAGGTCCAGCCACTGGAGATTGAGGGTTAAGAGCTTGGTTCTATTGGGCAGATTGCTTAGCCCACTCTGTTTTCATCATTTGGTGATATTAAACAATAAGAAAATACCAAAATGCTGAAGAGAGCCTTTTCAGATTGTTCTTTTACAGTTTATCATTCAAACAATTTGTCTTGGCCTTCTAAATCTGTTAAGCTGCTCTAATGTCCTGCTCTTTCACATGCTACTGATCTCCTTGATAACTTTCTGTTAACTTTGTTGGTTTTTTTTTTTCCTGAACCAGTTCCATAGCTATGTCTTTCCTTAAAGGTAAATAGTTGCTTCCGCAGAGATCATGGAATCATAACATCATAGAATGTCTGGGTTAGAAAGGATCTTTAAAGGTCATCTAGTCCAACTTCCATGAAATAAGCAAGGACATCTTCAACTAAATCAGGTTGTTCAGAGTCCCATGCAACCTGACCTTGAATGTTTCCAGGGGTGGTGCATCCACAACCTCTCTGAGCAACCTGTTCCAGTTTTTTACCATGTCATTGTAAAAAGCTTCTTCCTCGCATCCAGTCTAAATCTACTTTCTTTCAGTTTAAAATCATGATCTCTTGTTGTATATCAACAGGCCCTTGTAAAAGACTTGTCAGCACCTTTTTTATAATCACCCTATGTTATGTACAGTAGCAGACAGGAGTCTTGCAGCATATCTCACTTGTGCTTTTCCCTGTGATCTAATGGCAAAACTGGTTGGTAGCCCCATGGCCCTACTTTCCCTCTTCTGTTTTCTGTTGGTGATTTGCAGTTTCCTTTGTCTTATTCTCTCTAGGAGTTCTAAAAAAGAAGATAGGAAACTCTTTTGCCCTTTCTATTCCTTGACATTTTTTCCCAGGCCTCTTCTGCAATATTTTATTTTTCCTGGAGTAGCCTTGGGAATCAGAGCATGGAACAACCCCAATAATGTCTTGGTTTGTGCCCCTCCATTGTGTCTCCACTCTAACTCTTTTTTTCATTTTGCAGGACTTGAGCACACACAGAAATGCCAAGTAAAACAGCTGTACTGGCAGGTGTCATTCTGGAGATGAGAATGATGACATTAAATTGAAATAGGTGAGGAAGGCAAATTAATTAAGCACTTGATTAAGTACTCTATCTTCAGAAAAGAGGTTTTTTTTTTTTAACAGGATCTCTCATCTCTAAATTCAGGTTTCCTGCAGTGCAGGAATACAAATGTGAATAACAGAAAGTTGAAAAAAATATTATTCCCAATGAAAAATAAATAAAAAATTATTTCTTGATAAAAATTTAACGTAACCTTGCAAGGATATGAAGTTAGTAGCAGCTCATCTATGTTTCTGTCCTGTGCAAAGTTACCCAAGTAGTGTGGGTTGAGATGTTCAGATCTCATTTTATCTGAATGTTGCCTGCAAGTAGATTTTACCCCATGAAATTTGGCATGCCTCATTTTTCTGTTTGTAATGTAGAAATAATAGCCATATTAATTCAAGGAAGGCTTCTCTTCAAAAATACATTTTTTAATACATTTCCACCTATGCAGTGCAGGGGCTGTCTCTTTGCAGTGTGTAAGGAGTGATTGTGTAGTGCAACAGGGGTCTTCATGTTGTCTCTCAATATTGCCACCAGCTGCTGTGAATAGAAAAACATTTTGCAGCTGGTGGTGGTGATTTAAAAGCTGTGTCTGGTCTTGACATGATGCTGACTTTTAGAAAGAAAATTCTTTCAGAAAGAAAATATTTCATGTTTTAGTCTTGATGAATTTTACATACCTTGTGAAGGAGAATTGTGCTCAACACAGTGGCATATCTAATATATATAAAGTTTGAAAGGACTATTCAAACTTGAATTTTTTAAGATGCCATCTTGGTGTCTTGTAAATGAGGCTAACTGTAAATTGTAGGCTTCATCACACTCTTGTTATAGGAATAGTTCCAGCACATTTTATTTGTGCTAGAATCACAGCTATTAATAACTCTGTTGAATAGCCAATGTTAGGACTGCATTGCTCATTGACACCTTTGGGGAATGCTAAGCAATCAGCAGCTTGCAGGTACTTCAGCAAATGTGTTTCTTACAGTTGCCTTTTTTTAAATTGCATTTTCTCCAGTGGAAAGTTTTATATATTAAAAAAAAAAAAAAAGTGTTTTCAAAGAAGCTTAATTCTGTATCAATGGGTAAACATTTGAATAAAATAAAAACTGATACTAATATGTTGGTAGAAAAACCTTGGCTAATCCATTAATACACTTAACCAGTGGAGAGGACACTGGAAAATATAATTTCTTGTTGAATTTATGATGGTTCAGACTTTGGTAAAAAGACAAATAATTGAGCTGGTGTTATGTTTATTTTTATATTGTTAATATTTTTGTGGGGTTTGTTTGTTTTTTTGTTTTTTTGTTTTTTGTTTTTTTTTGTTGTTGTTGTTGTTGTTGTTTGTTTTTTTGTTGTTTTTTTTTTGTTCTTCTTGTCTAAAGATGTCTAAAGGTTTTCTTTTTTCAGAAATTCTTGTTAGATGTTATGACAAAAAATGAAGTTTTAATATCACAGTTACATTGCTCTTTATTTTCCCTGAAAGAGATTTTTTTAGTAAAATGCCCTCTCCCTCAGTTCCTTGAATTCTGACATGTGTGTGGGTTTTTTTGTTTTTGTTTCCCAGCAGCTAAAGAGGCAGTAGGTTTGATTTGGCAAGTCATTTAGAAAAGGAGGAGTGGAGAAGTGCCCTATAACCACTGAACAGTAAGTGCCAGTTTTACCTGCTATTTTAGCCACAAAAGTAAATAGGATATGCAGATGGATTGGCATGAAACTTTTATAATACTGAGAGGCATACAAAAATGTGCACATGTAGAAATATAACTACTCTGAAGTACTTCAAAAAGAAGGCCAAGAGATCTGCTTGGATGTAATTATGGATCAGGTCATGAATAGTGTTGAGGTGTACAATATAAATTATTGAAAACCAACACTGAAAAATACCTTAAGTGACATTCTGTAAAATTGATTTGGATACTAAGTAGTTTTAAATATTCAATATACAAAGTCTCTAAAATTAGAAAACACAGTTTGGATATGTGTACACAACTCTGCCCTTGGAAAGTAGGAACTAATTGAATAAAGACATGCCTGTCAACAGTATTTGCATGCTATTAAAAACGCTGCTCTGTTTTATACTAAAAATGATTGTCAGCTTTGTTTGCAGCATGCTTGTCTGTTAATTCTAATGCTTTTTTGATTCACGTCAAATTAAAATTTAAATTTCAAAATGCAGGTGTTAACTGCTTTCAATTTCTCCACAGCAGAAAATATCTCTGTAGCAAAAAGCACTATATAATAGTGCAGGTACAGGATAGATTTGGATGTGAGAAGCTGAGCTTGAACACTAATGTATGAAACTCACCCTTAGAAGTGTTTAGATATATTTGTGGGTGTATTATGAACTTAAGCTGTTGTTCAAGGACAGTCACACAAGAAAAATATTTAAACTTTGCATCTAATATATAACACATTAAAATTTGATTACTTCAACAAAATAGTTTAAAATGAAATTTTTGCACTTCTTACAATTGAAAATATTATAGCAGCTGAGGCAGTTCATAATATTTGGTTGTACTTTTGTTAGCTTAGGTAATATGAGCATGGCTTTGATATACTCCAGTGTCTTGTTTATACACAATTGCAGGGAAGGAGAATGCATAAGACCTCCCTGACAGTGGAACAAGCTACTCTCTGCATCTTTACGAATACACAGAATATTGATCCTTTTAGAGCAGCAAACAGCACTGCAGGAAAGTAAAAGAACAGTGTCATGTTTTAGTGGAATAGGACTAGCTGGAAGGAGCATGGAGTATTTTTTTTTTTTGTGAGGATGTACCTAGGATGCAGATTAGACACAGTCAAATCATTTTTCTTGTTCACTGCTAGTAGATGTATGGCTCTCAGCTACGTTTTCTCTCGCATTTTTGTACTATGTCTGATGTTCATTTATTTCCTTGGGAAGTCAGATGCAGCACAATAGCCAGAGAAAACCTGATTCAGCCAAAAAGATAAGGGGTTTTTGTCCATTAAGTGAGCTAGATTGAAGTGAGATGGCAGGAAATGAGAGGAAAACCAGAGGAAGTGGACCACAAATTTCAATAGCTTCAGAGTGTTGAAGGAAATCATCTGCCTTGCCTAGCCGCAAACTTCTTCCATCCACAAAATTTAGTTTCAATACTTCTGCCTCTGAGGGATTGCACACCTTCCTCTGCTGTCTCCTTGGGTTTTGGATGGAAGCTAACTTCAGCTCCTGAGTAATGAATACTGGTTTGCTAGAAAGGAACGGCAGAACTGAAAAAGTGAGAAAAATGACAAATTACACAAACTGTAAGGGTTGTGGGATTTTAATGGCACTATAGGTGGTCTGTTTTGGTTTGTTTTTTAAGAAATATTACATATTTTAGGAATGACTATGATATCATAGGACATCTCCTGTGGCTGGTAGAAATATGGCTTGATAAATTATCTGAAAACAAGTTGCCATGGGGATGTAGCTGTAATACTGTATTAGTAATCAATGTCAAGGCTGTGGGGTAGACAGCAGTCACTGAATTGTTGGTATCATAGAAGTGAAACCAAAAGATGTTGGACAGAATGATGAAGATTGCAAGACTTATAATCCCTTTATTTGAATTTTGTGAGCAGTGAATAGCTGATGATCTTGTTCTCAGAAACAAGATTCTGATCCTAGGTTCCTCTTAAAAATCTTACCTGGTCTAGCAGGATTAGAGGGGTTGTTGCCTAAGGGTTTTTCCATGCACGTGGCACTAATTATGCTCTTATTAAGGAATGTAATTGAAAATGTGCGACAAAGTGCTTGTGTTATGAGCCTGTAGAACATTTTCTCCTGTATTTCCCTAAAGAATATTTTTCAGGACACAACTGCAACACGTATGAGTGAGTTTGTGTCAGCGATAAAGACTGATTACTTTGACATTAGCTGTTTGGGGTCTTGTCTGTGCATATGAGAAGGTTCATGATTACTGAGAGTGTTCAGTCAGTGATGAACAGTTGTTCTGATGGTCTGTAATTGTGCAGCGTGGGAGTATATTGACATCAGTAGTACATAGCTGTTACTGTGTTTATTTAAGAAATACTGATAAACTAAAATGAGCTGGATTTTTTGTGTGTTGATATTATTCTGGTGGTTCACACTATTTTGACACGTAAATTTTTTGGTGAATTGGATTTTATGGTCGAGTGTTGAAATAGAGGTACAATTGTCTCATAAACTGTTTGCTTTCAGTCATTTATTTTTGTACATATGGAATGATCCACGTCTTTTAGGCTGTCTTACCACTAGCATGTGTAGTCAGCTTCCCTGGAGTCCCATTTCCTTTCTCCCTGGTGAAAACGCAGTAAAAATAAATTAGAAAAAAGTGTGATCTCTAGTGAGTTACTTTTATAACACTATTGCTAAAAGCATCTGCAGTATATGAGATGGAACTCCACCTGTCTATAACTTCTTTATTCTAAAATATTGGTTGTGAAGAAGCGTGGGGGTTTTTTGTTTCTTTTTTCTTTGCTATCAAGAGAAAGTAGATGTGCAGCAGAAAGTGAATTTTAGAAATGCAGAGATTTTTTTTTCCTCTATTTAGAATGCTTGTGTTTAGAATAAGATGGTGTATGTATATAACCAGATTGCACCAAAAAAAAATTACTTGTTACAGCAAACATGATAAAAATAGTGAAGGGCAGAGGATGAAATGGGGAAAACAACCCATTACAATCCACAAGATTATATTATGTTTAGCTGTATAACTGGGTTTTGGACAAATTTTAGTTACTCACAGTGGAGAACTGGCTTTCTTTCATGTGTAAGGCAAAAGACTTGAAGGGTATGGTAAAAATTATTAGGATATTTACCAGACGAAGTTTTGGCTAGGTAGTATTTAGGACCAAATATTATTGAGACATATAAGTGCTTTGCATTTGTTTTTATCTATTAGCTAAAATAAGTTCATTATTCCTTTCAGTAGTCTGTGAAGATTGCATATTTGAATGATTTTCTATCCGAGGTATGTTAAGGGCGTCATCTTACAGTGTATATATGGCATATACTTATCCTTCAAGAATCTCTTTTAAATGGGGGGACTGCATACCAAATGCCCTAGTTCATGCATTAAAGCTCCTGTTTCCTCATAGCAGGCTGTATGTCTCAGACACGTGTTTGAATGCACGGTGAAATGAACAGGGTTGAACTCTGTCTCTTGATAACATGTTGGTCTGCTCTTGACACAGAGGGAGATGTCCCTGATTGGCAATACCAGGTGTTGATGCAGGTATCACTGGTACAGTACCAATACACTGGGATGAGTTCTTAGGAAGTTGGCTTACACATGCATGAGTGCACATGTGGTGTCTGAGCACAGTGCAGGGAGCATTGAGTGCAGGGAGCAGTGGCCTTTAACCCAAGTTAAAGCCTGGTCATGTTGTGGAGCCCAAGCTTAGTCCTTTGCTTTCAGAGATGGAGAGATGCTGTTCACAAAAATAATCGCTCTGATATGTATTTCCCATTTACAGACAGAAAAACTGGAAATGTAAACATCAAGAAATTATGTTGTAAACATTTTTTTTAAAACTTTCTGATTACATTTTCCTTCTCAGTTTTATTTTTTCCATATTTTTTTATTATATATCCATTATGTAATTCAACTGAGCTTTGTATGTTCCTAAATATAAAATTCAGATTTTGAAATATAAAATTTAAATAAATAACCATACAACACACTTTTTGTAAATTTAAATTTTGGAGTCCAAAATGATCAACATAATTGATTATGAAAATATTTGTAGAAGTTTCAGTTTAATTAATTTCAGTCCATAGTCCCTTCCCCAATGCTTTCCAAGAGTAATGTTTGTAGTGTAGTATAATATTGAACTCCTGGTTATTATTTTCTGTCTATTTATATAATTAACTGAGATCAAGCATACATGTTTTCATGAAATGTGGTAGAAAGTGTTAGGTAAATTGTTACAAAAACTAATGCAATCTATAAAACTTAGAATTATTATTTTATAGATTTCATACCTTATACAGATAGGTTCCCTAGATTAGAAAAACAGAGTATTTAACTCTTTGGAATAGTAAACCAGATGACTATTCTTTTTGCCTTTTGTTATTTAGAAGAAATACTACAAAATGTATTACTCCAATATGTCATCAGTGTCAATTCAGAACTGTGTCAATTCTTCAGTATCATTTATTTTCATTACCTTTGGATTAAGCATTGGATGTGACATTCTTTACTGGATATTTTGTTCTCTGTGTGTATCTTTTCATGTGTCTCTTTCCCTTCTCACGTGTAAATCTGCATTATTGCAATAATCATATTAGAACCCTTCATTTGAATGCAAGGGGAGGCATAAGTGTTTAACACCTGTCAGTGTTGCTCAGATCTGACCCAAGTGTCTTTTACAGACTCTGTTCAGTCTCAAGATGTGCATAAACCAAATAATGGCAGCAGCTCACAATTCAGAGTTCTAGAAACAAAACTTTTATGCAAGTTTTAAAGTTACAGCAAGCTGCATGATGATGATGATGGTCATGATGATGTGTAGGAGGTGACTTCAAAACAGTGAAAAAAATGCAGCTTTGTTCTGCTCCTTCAAAAAATATTTCACTGCTGTTTCTCCAATATAGGATGGGGTTTGGGATGGAACATAGTTGCTATAAAAGCTCTTATTCCATCAGCCATCACCTGGGGTTAAAGATCAGCTGGGGTTAAAGAGAGGCCCCCTAAGTCTTCTATGTGCTAAGTTGCCTTAGCCTTCTGTGCAAACAATTTCACTACGAGGAAGAAAGAGGTCTAAAGCTTCCTTAATGCTGTTAAATCTGCATCAGATCAGGATTATGAACTTTTATTAGCATTTTAAGCTTTTCCTATCACAGTGGATAGTTTTTGGTTGTGTGGGGGCTTTTTTGTTTATTTTTAGTTGTTGTTTTGGTTTCTTTTTTGTTGTTTTTTTATTTTTTTTATAATGATCTGTTTTCTGCTGAACACTGTTGCTTGTTGATAAGTCTATCCTTTTTATTCTCAAAGCCTGATGAGATTTCGCTAGTAGCCTCACAAACAGCCCAATCCATAACTAGAGACAGTAGCTCTATGTTAGAATATGTGGAAATTCACGTACTCTTAACAGAGAAATACTTTCTTACTTTAATCAAAAGTAGTAGGTTACAGATGAAATTATGGGTACACAATTTTATTTACTATTTGTCTTGATTGTTTTCATACTATATATTCCAAGCATCATTAAAAAAAACAAAACAAAACAAAACAAAACAAACCCGAAATCAAAACCCAGAAGCTGTTGCACTTTAAAATTTTTTTTATATTGTTCTATCACTCCTTAAATTATACTCTCCCTAGTAACTCTGTTAAATTACTACTTTCATAAGTAGGATACAACTTACTGAAACCTGTTCAAAGGTAGTTTTCAAGTTTATTTAGGTATCTTAGTTTACAATTTTCATAACTTGCATAGAGTACTCTGAACACAGTGTAAGGATGTCAAATAAGGCTCAAAATGAGAATGAGATACGAGCCCTTGCTCAGATATGGATCCTTGCTGAAATGCTTTCCATCTTAAAGTGAGAGTGCCATTTGTCTAGTCCTTCAGTTTTTTTCTGGTGCTCTTTTAGTGATGCTCAACATCACTAAACCCTCATCCTGCTCGCTTGCAGGAAAAAAGCTAACTCCATAAAATGTGTAAGTTACAATTTGAGGCTCTCTCTGGATGCAAAGAACTTTTTTTTTTTTTTTAATAAGCAGATGGTAAATGATACCTTGAAAATCTTCAACCCACAGTAGAAAGTTTCATATAACATACCATCCCTTTTATTTACAAAAAAACTTGAAATGATCTTAGAAGATCTTACCTACGATTAGACTATTACTGTGATAATGGAAGACAAACATATTTTGAAACTTGAATTCTGGATTCTTAAATTTTCCTGGTGAATTTATACATAAAATATTGTCTGTGTATAAAAGCTGTTCTTCTAGCACCATTAGAACACCAATGATATTTATTATATTTATTATATTAGATTTATTATATTAGAACACACATGATATTAAAAATGTTCTGTTTTAAGCTAAGTTTTAGTCAGAAAAGCCAATTAATGTGAATGAGCTTTTCTTTAATAGGCCTAAAGTTAAGTATGTCTTTTTTTTGTTTGCTCAATCAGAACCTAAGACATGATCCTACTGATTAACCTAGATTCTCCTTCCCCTTCTGTTTCTGAAGATTTGCTGATGTTACAGCTTGAACATTAAACCTCTGTTTACCTATCTATTTATATGTTCCTGTGAAGTTGTCAGGACCAGAATGAAAGCTAAAGTTTTCATAAGCATGAAATAAAGTTTCATATACAAATCTGTGGCATATCAGTGGGATTAGTATATTTAACACAGTTTGCGATTTAAATCTTAAAATTGAATTGTGAAAATCGTCCACTGTGGGAAACTCAATCTTAAGACTATTAGTAAGATCTGACTTCGGCTTAAATTAAAAATCCCTGTTCTAGAATAATAGAGAACTTTTCAAGGAAGAACTGAGGTGACTTACATCTAGACAAAAA